>OX422215.1:559140358-559740358 GCA_949130495.1 Sambucus nigra | reverse complement strand
AATTAGTCCCGACGCAACACGGGCGCGTCCCGACTAAAATTACCAAAATTGTCATTTTCATTCACTCGTGACATTTACCATATATTACTATGCTCCTAAGTAATATTCAACAATTTCATATTATTACTAACTCACGTCACGTTAATAATTATAACATAATTAATTTCCGGATTTTTATTAAATAAATCCCCAAATTAATTATAGCATAAAAATACGGGGTATATTACATACTTCCCCCCTAATAACGGAATTTCATCCCGAAATTCGGAAAATAAGGCATACCTGGTAAAAACAACTCTGGATATCTCTCACGCATATCTGCCTCACGCTCCCAAGTGGATTCCTCCACATTATGATGTTCCCACTGGACCCGCACGAGTGGAACTATCTTCGACCTCAATCTCCTCTCACTGTAGTCTTGAATAGCCACCGGTCTCTCCTCGTAAGAGCTATCTGACTGCAAGTCGATCTCATCTATCGCAATGTGAGTATGGGCCATATCATCCCAAAGGTATCGTCTCAATGACGAGATGTGGAATACATCGTGGATGCGATGTCAATGTTCTGGCAAACCCAACCTATATGCTACTGGGCCAATTCTCTCGATGATGGGAAATGGTCCTACGTACCTCGGAGCCAACTTTCCCTTCTTCCCGAACCATATCACTCCTTTCATAGGAGATACACGCAACAACACTTGATCTCCCACATTAAACTCCCGGAAGAATCCTTTCGCATCGGCGTAGCTCTTCTGTCTGTCTTGGGCTACCCGAATACGACTCCTGATTATCTCAATCCTCACGGAGGTCTCCTGGATCACTTCTGGTCCTAATAACTTGTTGTCCCCCACCTCGAGCCAACAGGTTGGAGAGCGACAAGGCCTGCCGTACAAAGCCTCAAATGGAGCCATGCCAATCGTAAACTGATAGGAGTTATTATAAGCAAACTCGACCAGTGGAAGATGTGGCTCCCAACCTCCCCCGAAATCGAGGATACACATGCGTAGCATATCTTCCAACATCTGATTAGTACGCTTTATCTGTCCATCTGTCTGTGGGTGGTAAGTTGAACTCAGTCTCAACTCTGTACCCATAGCCTCCTAAAAGCTTTCCCAGAAACGCGACACAAAAATCTTGTCTCTATCTGACACAATATTCAGGGGCACCCCATGTAATCTGACAATCTCAGCGATGAACAACTGGGCATACTGACCCGTGGTATAATCTATCCTTACTGGCAGAAAATGAGCCACCTTGGTCAGACGGTCTACAATCACCCAGATAGAATCGTGGCCTCGTTGTGATGTAGGCAACCCTGTAATGAAGTCCATGGAAATACTTTCCCACTTCCACGCAGGTACTTCCAACGGCTGAAGTAATCCCGACGATTTCTGGTGGTCCACCTTCACCAGCTGGCAAGTAGAACATTTGGACACAAATTCAGCGATGTCCTTCTTCATCCCACTCCACCAGTACTGACGTCTCATATCCTGGTACATCTTATCGCCTCCCGGATGTATTGTAAATTGGGACCCATGAGAATGAGTCATTACCTCATGACGTAGCTCTGCTCCTTCTGGAATCACTAGTCTCCCATTAAACCGCAACCCTCCATCCGAACTAACAGAATAGGACTCAGCACCCTCGGCTAGAAGTCGTACAATCTTCTCCTGACAAAACGGATCTGTGGTCTGTGCCTGTATCACCCTCGTAACAATCTCGGGTGTGACTATCATCACGAATATGAAAGAACGTGCTACCGCGTCCTGGTGACCCAACTCCTTCCATTTTGCTTTCCAGATGTCCGCTACATCGTCAACCGGTCTACGACTCAACGCATCAGCAACTACGTTGGCTTTCCCCGGATGATACTGTATATCGAACTGGTAATCTTTCACAAACTCTAACCATCTGCGCTGACGCATATTCAGCTCTCGCTGAGTGAACAGGTACTGCAGTGACTTATGGTCTGTGAACAAACGGAATTTCTCGCCCAATAAATAGTGCCTCCAAATTCTCAATGCAAAGACGACAGCTAACTCCAGGTCGTGGGTGGGGTAATTCTTCTCATGCGGCTTAAGCTTGCGGGAAGCAAAAGCTATAGCCTTCTCTTCCTGCTGAAGTACTCCCCCAAGTCCTCGTAAGGACGCATCTGTGTAAACCAGGTACTCTACACCCGGCTTCGGTAAAGCAAGGACTGGTGCCAAAGTAAGCTTGTCCTTCAGCTCATCGAAAGCCAACTAATAAGCGTCATCCCAAACATATGGTACCCCCTTGCGAGTCAGATTCGTCAATGGACCCGCTATTTTGGAGAATCCCCGAATGAACCTCCTGTAGTATCCGGCTAACCCCAAGAAACTACGTACTTTCGTCGGTGTCGTGGGCTGCCCCCACTCCCTCACCGCTGACACCTTGTTCGGGTCAACTGCTATCCCCTGCTCAGAAACAACATGGCCCAAGAATTGTACCTCTCGCAACCAGAATCCACACTTCTCGTACTTAGCATACAACTGATGCTTTCGTAGGGTCTGGAGAACCTGCCTCAAGTGTTCGGCATGCTCCTCCTCGGAGTGTGAATATATCAATATATCATCTATGAAGACGATGACGAACTGATCCAAGAACTCTCTGAACACTCGGTTCATCAAGTCCATGAAAACGGCTGGGGCATTTGTGAGTCCGAACGGCATCACCCTGAACTCATAGGACCCATATCTCGACAAGAAGGCAGTCTTCGAAACATCCTGCTCTCTAATCCGTAACTGATGGTACCCCGACCTCAGATCTATCTTCGAAAAGAAAGTTGCTCCCCTTAACTGGTCGAACAGATCATCGATTCGAGGCAACGGATACTTGTTCCGTATCGTGACCTTGTTCAACTCCCGGTAGTCCACACACAATCTCAGTGAGCCATCTCTCTTCTTCACAAATAAGACTGGAGCGCCCCACGGTGAGGTACTCCTATGAATGAAACCCTGACCTAATAGCTTCTCAATCTGATCTCGTAGCTCTCGCATCTCTGCCGGAGCCATACGGTATGGTGCGCGTGCTATAGGTCTCGTATCCGGCAATAAGTCTATAACGAAGTCTATCTCACGACTGGGCGGTAGGCCTGGTATCTCCTGAAACACATCGGAATACTCCCTAACAACTGGGATCGAATCCAAAGGAATCACAACCTCCTTAGAGGTATCCTCCCCAATGTAATATAAATGAGCGGTCGAACCTCCCTCTGGGCGAGGCATCGCCACTATAAACATCTCTTGCCCCGGAATGGCAAAAACAATGCTCCCACCGAAGCAATCAATCATGGCTCTATAAGATGCGAGCCAATCCATACCAATAATCACGGCATGCTCGTGCATGTCTAAGACTAGCATGTCTGCAGGCAATACCAAGCCACCAATCTCTACCCCTACTCCCCGGCATATAAAGAATATAAGCGACCCACTCCCCAATGGTGAGTCGACACACGTCACGGTGCTCTCTGCTGTGGCTAACAATCCTAAGGACTTCGCAAAATGCATAGCTATAAAACAGTGCGTTGCCCCCGTATCAAACAAAACTTTACCCATAGTACCATGGATAGGAAACATACCCTCAATCGCGGGTAGTGCCTGTGGAGCTGCTGCCTGGTGGACGTTATAGACACGTCCGTACTACAATTGCCCCTGCTGCACTGGAGTTGCTGGAATGGCTGGTAGGGCTGGCATCTGGGCTGGAGCTGGAAGGGAAGGTGGAAAGAGTGGTCTCTGCGGCTCATTACGGGCTCCCTGCTGCTGTGGGGCCCTATCGCCCTCTGGGCAATCCTGACGCTTATGGCCGTGCTTGCCACACACAAAACACCGGCCTCTGAAATTACCTCCCCTCTGTCCCTGCTGACCACGGCCCTGCTGGCCGTTACCTCCACGCCATTGGCCCTGTTGGCCCTGATGTGCACGCTGTTGGCCTTGCTGGCCTTGCTGTTGACCCTGCGGTCGGTGTTGGCCCTGCTGATTAGGCTGACCCTGATGGCCCTGCCTGAATCCCTCGAATCCCTGCCTAGAATCACCTGAACGGAATCGCTTAGCAGGGTCCCCCTGATGGGAACTCTGCTCATGCTGACGAGTCTGTCCCTGAGTTGGTGCCCCACTAGCACTATTACCCCCGGTCCTGCCCTGCTGGCTGGACTCTCTTGCTCTCTTGCTTCCCTGAAGATGGAAGCGGTGATCCTGGCAATGTAGTAGTGCTACATTGAGTACGTCAGTGAAAGTACTCAGGGATAGATTCCCAATAAGGTGCTGACGGATCCTCCAAGCTAACCCGTCGACGAACAGCAAAATTTTCTTGCTCTCAGTGGGTGCCTCATCCAGCACAATAGTGAGAAGTCTCGTGAACTCCTCCTCATACTCGGCTACAGTAAGGTTCTCCTGCTTCAGATTTAGCAATTTCCGCCTCATCTCAGTCTGCACTGCGGGTGGAAAGTACTTGCGGTCAAACCGCTCCCAGAACATCTGAATAGGGATCGTGTCCCTCTCCTCCAAAGTAGTAGTGGACTCCCACCACTGTAATGCGGCTCCCACCAGTTTAAAAGAGGCCAATAGCTGCTTCTGCACATCGGTGCACTCATACATACGGAGGTGCCGCTGGATGTCCTTCTTCCATTGGCTGACAGTAATAATATCGGAGCTACCAGAAAACTCAGGGGGATGTGCTTTCTGAAAAGCATCCCGAACCCTCTCCCATGCAGATGGAAGCTGTGCTGGTACTGGCGCCACTGCCTGGACCTGTGGTGGAGCCTGCTGAATCACCGCTATCGCGGCATTTACCGCCTGAGCAACGATGGCGGCTACCTCATTCGCATTCATAGTGCCTGGTGCCGGAGCTGCTGGCTGGTCGGCTTGGGCACGCCTATCTTTTGGAGCACGTCTCGGAGGCATCTGAAACGTGAACAAGTTTATTAGTCTACAGTTATCAACAAATCTCGAATAGCTGAAGACTTAAACGTAAAAGCAAGAATACAACAGTCCTAAAAATAGGGCTCTATGGCAAGTAACGTTAAGCTGAAAGCGAAATAAGCCGTACAGATCCTATGGACACTAGAACCTGATGCTCTGATACCACCTGTGACACCCCGCCTAATTAAATACCGGGCGATCACTCCTTTATTAAATTAAATCAAGGTAACAGTTGGTTCATTCTCAGCATCACTATCGATAAAAATAATTTTTCCAATTTAACACCCTAAATAATTAAGCTAAGTGTCAAAAACATTTTTCATACGAACTTCCAAATTTTAATTAAAGAAAAGATTTTTATTAATTCAAAACAACATTTCTACAATAGAGAATCACATCACGAAATTTAAATAAAACCATACATTCACCAAACGAATGACAATTATAATACTAAAATCATAAACCATCCTGAAACAAATCCCATAAACAATACTGGAATAACTGAAATATAAAAATCCCCAACAATAAATGAAATGATGAAAAGGGCGACATGTGCCCCATAAATGAGAGTAATAAGAGTGGAGTCAATGTCGGAAACCGTCTACTCAAGGGACCTGCAACTCCCACCTAAGCTGCAGCTCGTTCTTCTCAAAGAATCCTAAGCAAGACGCCCCTGGGCACCTGAAAATATACATATATATACACAGAAGAGAGAGAGAAAAGGAAACGGGTTAGGGCCCGAAAGTGTGTTTGATTTTAAAATACGTTAAGCAAGTATTTAAATTGATATAGGCCAATGCAACATCATATTAGTTCGTCTCTCTCTTGAGAAATACTCACCTCTCTTCTAATGTGCACTCCTATCGTACTAACCTTCCCAATGGTTCCTTTATCTTAACTTACTCATATGTTTTCAAAACTGAACGATGGCAATGTTATAAAAAGGTTACTTTCAATTTTGTAGTATTCCTCTCGTTTTAGCTTCATTAAATTATAAGATTTCCCCGTGCCTTTTCATATTTTCACAAAACAAGTATTTAATAATTTGGGTCAACAACCATGTTCTACTTATCAAATCACAGTAGGCAGTTCAAAGTTTATAACCTCATATATATATTAACTACTCGAATAAAATATATATATATATATAATGGCACCCCAACTAAACTATGGTGCGGGCATACTCTGCTATCCAATCCCCGTATCGCTCACATAAAGGGAAATACAAGTTCGGAATCACTCTCGAACTGTATTAACACATACAAAACAACGTTGAGGCGAAGCATAGATTCCAAGTCCAAGAGGTCAGTACATACCCACACGTCTCTTAGGACCGTCCGACTATCAATTTAATAGCCCGTACCTAGGATCTCTACCTTCTAGGGTACGATTCAATATCCAAATAAAAGCTACACACGATACGATCGTCCCAGCGCGGTAACCTCAGGGATAGCAAGTAGCGCGGGTACGTTTTTCACATGTATATAATATATGTACACACATTCATATAAATATACCAATTTCATCATATTAATATAGGTCACTCTCATTACCCATAATTACAACCTTTGTCCTAGATTTCACCTTATTAGTATAACGTATAAGGTTTAGCCTCTAACCTTAATTCGAAGGGGTTTTCTCACTAGTTATGGGACACTCGTGGGTTCTATCCATCCAAGTAATATATTCAGTAGGTAGACGTCCATTCACTAACGTAGGTATTCGTTGAAATCTCTCATTTGAAATACGTAGTACGTCGTTCCTTAATTAACTATTCTTTAAACCCAATTATCATTTCATAATAAAGTTCTCAACACTTAATCATATGTCCTACTGGTCTCTCTTATATCCCAAAACATTTTATTTGAAATGCCCAAGAATTCTTTCATGATAAATTAATTCAACTAATTAAACAAGGGAAATAATAGGCTGCGAGGAAGGGTCGATCGATCGACTACTGGGGTTCGATCGATCGAACCTTCGATCGATCGACGCTATAGGGTTGATCGATCGATCAAACAGGTATTTCGATTTCTGCAGAAGTGCAGTTACGGGTTTAACTAATATTCTTCATTCAAATCCATAATTTCCAACACTAATCGTCCCAAAACTTATACTACAATCATGGTAATATATTTCCAGATGTTTCTAACGTTAAGCATGCATATAACCATCATTAAACATGATTAAACAACCTAAAATCTCATCTAATCATCAAGAACCCTAGTTTTATTAATCTTTTGTTCTAATCAGTTTTCTCCAGAATTTTCTTCTACAATAACATCAAAAATTCATGGGTTTATCATCTACATTACATAAGACTTCCAGAATATAATTTTAATCTTGTCTACATGCAAATTCCTATCACAAAGTGGGGTTTTCTTCCATAAATTATACTCCTAATCATTCCTACACTAACATGATTATTGCACCAACGAAAATACGCAAGTTAAACACTTGCCTTGAATTTCAGAGGTCTGGTAACCTGCTGATATTGGTGTGGTTGCGTTCTCCTCCTCGCGATCTACGCGTTGGTGGTGACGGTGGTGCAAAAGGTGGTGTTTTTGGCCTTGAATCACCTTGCAAGGTCTCTCCTCTCTTCTCCACTAGTCGTCTTAGAATTCTGAATGATCTAACAATAAAAGGCTGACTTAAATGGCTGCTAAGGATGGCTGAAATTCGTGGGTTTAATTACCCTAGTTTGTAAAATGACCAAAACGCCCTCTCGGGTCACTAATTAAGCCTAAAAACATCCCTAGACCCAAACTAAACCCCCGGGTACACTTATCTGACTATCTCGACCCTTCCGGACGCGTTGGCGCACTCAAAACGACCATATGGACAACTCATAAAATATTTACTTTTATAGCTCAATAAATAGTCCCGACGCGACACGGGCGCGTCCCGACTAAAATTACCAAAATGGTCATTTTCATTCAGTCGTGACATTTACCATATATTACTATGCTCCTAAGTAATATTCAACAATTTCATATTATTACTAACTCTCGTCACGTTAATAATTATAACATAATTAATTTACGGATTTTTATTAAATAAATCCCCAAATTAATTATAGCATAAAAATACGGGGTATTACATCTTCCATAGGAATGTTGCCAAAATAATATTTGTTACATAAAATGACAATATGAATCTAAAATACGATATATATGTAATAATGTATAAATGAAAAGGATGCAAATCCTAAAATGGAAAAATTGGAAAATTGGACTCGAGTCTCGAGTTTTAGTCCGAAACACCTACTTAGCCTATAGAGGTATCACATTTCACATAGTTTGTATGCAACATAAGGGTGGGGTTGATCCCATAGATTCAAATGGGAATTTACTATATGTGTGTGTGTAGAAAATGTATTTTAGTTTTGAAAAAAACTGGTGAATAATCCCGTTGGAGTTTATAGTTCTAACCCGCTTTTTATTTGTTTTGGGTCTTTTATAGAACATAAAGTATGTAAAATATAACTAATAAAGGATGATATGTTAGTGTTGATGAAATAAAGTAAAAGCTAACTTAAGAATTTATGTAAATAATGCGAATATGAAGAAATTTAAAGAGAGAGAAGGATTTTTTAACCCTCTTTGGAGAATTAATGCTTGATCTTGATCCTTGAAGAGCTCCCTTGAATGTTAAGATGAATGTTTGATGAGGAAGAATGAGATTTTGCTAAATTGGGTATGAAAATGATGGGAATGAAATATGGAAAGGAATTTAACACTTGAAAACTTTAAATGATTGCAAGAGAATGTTGCTGAGATCACTGATCTTGATGGATCTAAGGTGTGTCTTGAGAGTGAGCTCATGCACTCTATTTATATTGTAGGGGGTACCGATCATTATAGACCTAGCCCTGTCAACTGAAAAGTACCCTTAGACACACTACCCATAGGTAGGGAATAAACCTGCCAATCGGTAGTCTCGTGCAATTATTTTTGGAAAAATGGTCGTAGATTGCAATTCATTAATCCAAATTGTGAATGGAGAATACTGCTAGAAATGTAATTCATATACCTTTAAGATTCCTTTGGTCCGCTCCAAGGTTTGGGAGTTGACTTTGGGTCAAATAGGTCTCGAAAGCACCTGTCAGTCTTTTGGATTGGGGATTGTAGGATGGTAATGGATCGTTCGTCCAAACTTTATGTTATAATCATGCACGGGGTGGATCGTTAGAAAAGTTATATGAGTTAATTAGACATTCCAAAGAGACTTTCTTAGTTTGAAGAGCTAACTATGGTCAATCGGGGCCCAAAAATGCTCGATGACCTTTCAGAGTAAAATGGGTTATTCGTCCATACCGTAAGGCTGATTCGCAGACAATGCAGACCATTTGGAATGGCTATTTAATTCCCTTCAAAGATTTATTTAGTATTATTCAATCTCATGATTTGACTTTGGTCAAACGGATTCCGGGAGTGCTCGATAACCTTCGGATCAATTTTCGGGGGAAAATAATGTGTTCGTCCGTACCGTTATGTCGTTTTACTCATGGGGTATACCGTTGGAAAGGGGTTTCAGTGTCCTTCAAAGTCTCATTGAGAGTTTTCTCTAACGATGAAGTTGATTGGGGTCAAATCGGGGGTTGAGAGCTCCCAGTAGCCTCTAGATCGATTTTTAGTAGTAAAGTGGTCCATTCATCCAAATTATTATGTCGATTCACGCATGGTGTGGAGCACTGGAACGGGTATTCCATGATTTTCAAAGATTCATTGAGATTTTTCTCTGACGATAGAGTTGATCGGAGTCAAACGGGGCTCGGGAGTGCCTGATGGCCTCTAGATTGGTACTCGGAGTACGACATAAGTTTTTTAATGAATTGAGGAGGTGATAGGGACCTAAGGAGATACTTAGTGGGTAATAGAATATGGTGTCTTCTATACTTTGATACACTTTTGTGGATAAGGAATCTTCATAGCGGACTTGTGATACCTGAGGGGACTCACTGCTGAAAACAAAGGTTGAGGCTGAAGAAGGAGGACTGTGGTCTTATGATTCTTATGAGGATCATAGTTGTTCATTAGAGATCTGCAAATATGAGGGCTTTATACTTGTGGAGAATATCAACTAGTATGCAAGTCAACTATCTTGTATTATTTCTAAAGTGAATAAAAATTTTACCTGAAAGGGTTTTTTTCCTTAAACCTTGTCTTTATTGAATGCTTAGTTTAATTTATCTATTTTACCAAATAGATGTATGTTTAGGATAAAAAGCTAAAATTAATTGTGCACTCTCAAATTGGAATTTATTTATTGAGCATATTTTTTTGTGCATTTACAAATTGGTATCAAAACACTCATTGTTTCGTCCCAACATATTATAATTTTGAAATTACTCGTGATTTTTCATTATCCTGAGTACTCTTTCGAACACCTTTGAATCCGTAAATATCCCCTTCATTTCATAATCCTAACCCTAAACTTACATTACAACCCTATAAAGTCCCATGTGATCATAGGTTAAGTTTGATTCAAAAGTCATAATAATTGCCATAATCTATTAAAGTGCATTTAACTTCACTCAATGAACGGTGTCCATTCATTGATATTAGAATTTTTCGTATCATATATAGTGTTCTTCAATGATGACATGTCCGCGACCTTGCTTCATTTTATATTTACTCATTATGTACATCCCTTATATGTCACACCCCATTTAGAGTGTTTTCATTTGTTTAGTGTACTCACTAGAGAGGTTTGATTCATGCACGTTTTATTATTTATCTAAATTATAAAAGTTTTTACAAATCATAATTTTCATCTGTGGTCACTGTTTCTCCCACGTTTAAGGTTTCAATTGTAATGAAGTTAGTTTAATAATGCTAATAATGTCAAACTTTTAGGTGGATTCATTTATTATGCTTAGAACTTGTTGAAATCCTTTTCGTATTATTGAACCTGCTGCATTGGTTGATTGGGCATATTTTGAGTAAACATGATGTTTGTGGGTTTTATCCCTGAAAACCCTCATGAGACAGTACTCATCCACTAGGGTAACCTGAGAGTTTAATAGCTTTTTGCATTCATTAAATATAACCGTGCGCCTATGAAAGTGGCACTTCTATATTTTATGTTTATCTATATTTGTTATCTCACTGTTGGGATAGCTTTTGTTTTGTTTCGTCACTAGGAATTAGCAATGTCTAAGTTAAGGGGTGTGATAGGTTAGTGCCCTTTATTCTTATGCATTCTAGCACAATTGTATCCATCAAATTCTACTTTTATGCTCATTTATTAGCTAACCTTGTTTTTTAATATTATATATATATATATATATATATTATTCTTTGCAAGGTTTATCCAAGTTTTAGTAGGTATTGGAACGCTTAACGAAGCAATTAGTTGGATTTTGGGAAAGTTACATCATTTTATGCAACTTTAGGGTAAATTCCATAACTTTGGAGTTTATGTACCGATTGGAAAATATCCATAAAAGCGTATTTCTTTGAGTTAGCTTCACGTGGCCACTTACGACATGTCATTCCGAGTATGGATGTTGAAGCTATAATCATTTCCATTCGAAGCAGCATTTGACCCTTTTGAAATAACGTGCCCATAAAAATAGGGAATCGAGTGATTGATCAATCAACATGGTTTTTCCTTCATTTGGATATGGTACGTAGTTTTCAAAATCATCGATCGATTGACCAATCGTCAATCTATCAATAAGAATAGATTTTTGGTAATTTCGGCTTACTGTAGGAGATATTGCTTTATTATCTTTCATTTTTTTAGTTTAGTTAGGTTCTGTTTTGGTTTGGGAGCTCTTATCTCCATCTCTCCAAGGGTTTGCATCCATTTGTGTATGTAAGTAATATTCATTGTCTCCCTTACTTAATGTAAACTTTCGTTTGTAGTTCAAACTTTGTTAACTTAGTTTCTTGATTTCTTTTCTTGCTATCTTTAAATATATGTTTTGAAATTCTTTCTAGATAAATTATATTAGGTAGAGATTATTGAATTCACCATGGATTAGTTGGTTGATTTTCTTTGGTATGATGGAGTAGTTTAGTGTTAATCAATTAGGTTGTTGTTTATTTTATGATGAAGAGATTTAATAGTGTATATCATGTATGCGACATATTTACGATCTAGCGTGTGCAATCTCTGAGATACTTATTGATGCCAAAATCATTGTAGGATGTTATGAGAATTTAGATTATTATAATTCTAGGCTTTATTAATTGGTGAAATGAGATTTAATCTTACAAAAACTTTTTTTCCATATAACCATTTATGTTAATTAATCTAGGGTAAGGGATATAATTCTCAATCTATAAATTTCATTCTTGTTGTTAACTTAGTTTTAATATATGCCTAGTTTATAATTTATAATTATTAAAATCGCCTTTTATATTTTTATTCAAAAGTAATAAATAAATTAAAGTCTAGGAATTATTACCTTCGGATTCGATACCCGGATTAGCATTTATACTTCCAAAAGAGTGTAGTTAAAGTTTCATTTTTTTATATTGTGGTGGGAGCCCATAACAGCGATCCGTGAATTTACATGGTGCTCGGTTTCCTTGGAATCGTTGATCCCTTCCTTAGGTGATTATTGTTAGGGTAAACATAAATTGGTGGAAGGGCTTGAACCTTTGGTGTACACATAGTAATTTTAGAATTAATTTAATTTAAATGAACTTAAATTAGATTCATTAATGATATTGTGTCGATGAATATTAATGCACATATCTTGTTTTGTTAATTGTTGTTATCGTGTTCATCCCTTCCTTAAGTGATTATTATTTGGGTGAACACAAATTAGTGGAAGGGCTTGCACATTTGCTAGATAAATAGTAATTTTTATTCTTAATTTGGACTTGTTGTTAATGATTTATAGGTTTGAAAATAATAATTAGTTTAGGATTAATTAGAGCATTTACCTCTAGGACTAATATTCAGACCATCCTTTTATATATGTTCTCAGAAAAAATGAGTAACGATAATAATTAATTTTAACAAGAGTACATGAGGCTAAAATTGGACCTCACTAAAACATGTTTTATTAGTGTAATCCATATAGAGGCAACTCCTATTTGTAAGTAAGGGAATAGGAAATTTAAAGAGTTTAATTAGCATAAAAATCATGGAGCTGATCTCTTAGGCATAATTGTTCGATCGTATTCTTTTTTCTTTGATAGAATGTTGGGGTGAGGTAGTAGAGAATAAATTTTGTCTTCATAATTCCACAGGGCACTCGCGTTAGTGAGACTGTTAGAAAATTTAGAATAAAATATTCACCCATTAAGGATATAATTATGTAAAGAGAGCTTTCATCCACATTGTGATGTCTTCTAACATATGAACATTAAACGTGAGCTTGTAAATAAGTTGAAGAAAGGATTTTGAGTTCCTAACATGAACCTTTATATGTCAATCATAGATATGCTTCCGCCTAATTGGCCACACGCAAATTTTAATAAATTTTTTAAAACTAATACTAATTGGATGGAAATCAGACACATCAAGTATGTTTTAAAAGTTATTGAAAAGGTATATACATATATATAAATATAGTCGTAAACATGATCGTCGTATTTTCTTCGTTATTTTATTTATTTATTATAGGAAATCTCAGTTATGAATATAGATAATCAACCAAATAATGGAACAACTCCAACTCAATCCTCTCCCACACTTTATTACAGGTTGAGTCTACCACATTTTCTATAGTGTACTCCATTAATAAATGTAGCTTTTGAAAATAGGTGATGTATTTTCAAGGCTTGCACGCCAACCAAATGTCCCAAATTTCGTGACAAGGAGTTTAAAAAATTTCGCACTAGCAATTTTGATTTTGTCTCATACACATACGAGGAAAAACTGTTGAAGCAAAATAGTGGAGTTTTGATTTCTGCCTTGACGTCTTCTGTGGATGGTAAAAGCGATAAAAATCCAAAGGATATGATAGTGACCTATTATGGGATTGTCTAATAAATTCTGGAACTAGATTACTTAGATTTTAAATAAACCATCTTCTATTATGATAGTGTGAAGGTGGAGGACACTACGAATAGTTGTAAAGTTGATCATGCCTCAAAACTTATCATGATAGATTTATCTAAGATGAAGAATAAAGATATTATTGTCGACAAGCCTTATATTTGTGAATTTAAAATGTGAAGAATGTATTCTAGTCAATGTGCATAAACAACATCACTTGGTTTGTTGTTATGCAAGCACTAAAGGGTTTGACTACTCAAGCAGACGTATTAAAGACCCCTACAAAGTTCCAATATGCTCTTGATGAAATCCCTAATTCAAAGGATCTTTTAGTTGATTTAGACTAAGATTGAGTTTGGAAATATTTTTTTTATCCAATTAACCCTTGTATAACAACCCAATTTGTATCATATGTATTGGAACAACCCTTGTATTTATTTATATTTTTTGCATCTTCTACTCACATATTTTATTCTATTAAACTTGCTTCCTCGTCGCTCACATTTTATAACTTTTCTAAAGATCTTATTAAATTTTGAATGCGATACTGATAAGGAACTGCCAATCTAAGGTAACCACACGAATGGTCATAGTTTCTATTGATCTTCACTATTTGTGAGTTTGCCTCGATAGGTGGTTAGTGTTCTGTGATGTTCAATAAGACGCAAGGCATCAAAGTCTCTTATTAGTAATACTAATCCCATTTTCTAATGACCTTCTATCACTAATGCTACTCTTTTTATTATCATATATACATTAAATATGGCTAATAACACAATTCATAATTTAGAGTGTACACACAATTTTTTACATTTCCAAGATATTTGACATCTATTTTCGTAATCAAAAGTGACACCCTTAATTCGGATTATGGGTTAGTCCTAACCCTGTACATCTTACGAGCTACGTGGCCTTTGATGTCATTTTTGGTTGCGTAGGCATCCTGACATTATTTTGGGATTCAAGTCTTTTTTTACCATTTGAAACATTTTTAAATATTTAAAGGCCTAGTTGGATAAGGAACACTTCGAACATTTTTCGTACGTTTAGTGGAAGGAACACATTGAAGATTTATATATATTTATTTTTATTAAATAAATGTAACTAATTTAATGGATTAAAACTTAGTTAATTTGTGTTGTATAGTTATCTTTTGATTGATAGTGTAGATAGTTCTATCATCGAAATGCATAGAGGTTTGAAAACACGTACAAGTTTTCTTGGGAGATAAAAAATTAAAAATTATTTTTTTCATTAAATTTATTTTTGGACATAGTTCAGAACCGTGACCATTTAAATTGTATTAATATATGGTCACTATTTGAGACCGTTGGTCACGATTTTGGTCACGGTTCTGAGCCATTATAATACCCCGTATTTTAATGATATTAAATAATTATGGGATTAATTATTATTATTATTGGATTAATTAAATTAAAAAAAAGATTGGAAAATTTAATTGTTAATTAATCCGAATTTAAAATAATTATTAACTAGTGTGCCAAGGGTTAATAATTATTGATGAAAATCATTATTTATTATTGCGGGTATATGTAATAAGGAATTCTATAATTTTTATAAATTTTCGGAGTAAGAAAGACGACAGTTTTGTAATTTAAGTCAAGACGCGCGTGTGATCGTGTCGGGACTAATTGTGTGGAATAAAAAGATAAATTATTTTTATAACTCGTATGGTAATCTCGAATGCACCGTTGCGTCTGAAAGAGTCGAGATAGTCAGAAAACTCTACCCAAGCATTTTATTTGGACTCCGAGGTAATTTTAGGCCTAACCGGCACCCCGTAGGGATATTTTTATCCTTTGGAATTTTGGAGTAATAATATGGACGAAAATTGGTAAATAAAAGATAGAGGTACATGGGTTAGTGGGGAGTTATCAGCTCTAAACCCATGTGAGAGAAAAGAGAATAGCACAGAGGAAGGAAGAAGAAGCTATTGGTGTTCTTAGTTCTTAACTAAAGAACACACACCAAAAACCATACCAGAGTGTAGATCGCGAGACGATGAATACACTCATACCCATATCAACAGCGATTCAGACCGTCAAAATTAAGTCAAGTGTTTATTACTTGCGATTCATAGCAATAAATATGTTCATATTAGTGTAGGTAGAGTTTATTCACTTTTGATTTATGAGTTTTGATGAAATTGGAGAATTATGGATATGAATTGAAATCTGAAAAACAAATTAGGATAAATCCCTCATGTAGATAGTTTAGAAGTCCCAAATTGTTTATTAATTGTAATGCACGAATCTGAATTGGAGTTCATGTTTAGAAATTTGATGAACTAGGGTTTTGAATTGTAAAATTGGGGACTTCGGGAATTTATAACTTATTTATGATGAATTAATGGTTCAAAGTTAAGGGAAATCATTAATATATGTTATAACATTAATTAAGATTGATGTTTTGGTATTGGGGTTGAGAAATTTAGAGGATCAGGACTGAAATTTTGGGGAAGACGAAGTATGAACAGTAAAACGTAACAGGTTTGGCCAAAGGAGAAAAAGACCCCATCTCATTCAAATGAGATGGAGTCTCGTTCGAACGAGAAGTCAGAGTCGTTCAAACGAACTGCTAACTCGTTCGAACGACAGGTCCTGGAATGCCCATAAATCCCATTTTTTTTCCCAAGATCATTCTACCAAGTTAATTATGGTAGGGATACTGCCATTTACTATATTAACTTAGTGCAGAATTATTTGGGAAATAATCATAGAATGAAACCTTAAATATTGAATAGGTGAATTAACCTTGGGAAATTTCAAGAGTGTGAATAATCGATTAAATTGTGTAAGTAGTAAAGAGAAATATACGGTGTGAAGAAATATAAATATGGGTTTGGTGAATACCTAAATTGTTGTAAGGCTTCGGGAATGCCGAGTATTATATGTTTATCATTATTGTGTGTATAGCATACCTACGCAGCTTGCTATCGAATGGAAGTTTTGCCATGATATACCCATATATACCCTAGGCCATATATACCCTCGGCCAGGCCGAGGGTGCCCTCCACTAAGGCGCGCCCAAGGTGGTCTCGTGACCCATCAAGGGGTCGACCCTTCATCAGGTCCAGACGACCCTTCAAGGGGCCGACCCATCATCAGGTCCAGACGACCCTTCAAGGAGCCAACCCCTCATCATGGTCTAGACGACCCTTCAAGCAGGTCCAGATTACCCTTTAAGGGGTCAACCCCTTATCATCGTCCAGACGACCCTTCAAGGGGTCGACCCTTCATCCGGTCTAGATGACCCTTCAAGGGGTCGACCCTTCAAGGGGTCGACCCTTCATCAGGCTCAGACGACCGTCCGAGGGTACGACAGTACGAGGCCTAATTTAGGCCACACTCACTACCAGAAGGAACTTTGCCCTCGGCCTCATATCATAGGTCGATGGTGACATCATCGCAACGCGTGGTTTGGGAGACGCGTGGAACAGTGCGCATGAGGCTCACATGGCACGTGGAAGACCGTTATAACAATATCACCCCCTCACGTGAGGGAATATTATGTCATCATTTGGCATCTACTAGTGTCAATAGGAGATTGGCTAGATCATCAGTCACATGCACCATGCACACTTGGGGGGTACATTACTCCCCTCAAGACCTATATATTCTTATCACCTACAACCCTAGAAGGGATGGATCGATAATTGTAACCCTAGAAAAAACTCTTCTTATGCATACAGTATAGAGAGAAAGTGAGCTTATGTGTATTTTATCCAAGGCCATTAGTGCCCATACTTAGTGGATCACACACTCACAGTGGATGTAGGCCTACCTTTGCCCTCAAGAAAGACGAGGGAGGACTTGATTAAAAACCATTAATTTGGTAAATAAAACCCTCGGCTATAATGAGGATCAATGGTGGTGACGACCCCACCTTTGCCCTCAGGAAAGACGAGGGAGAACTTGGTTAAAAACCATTAATTTGGTAAAGGCAACCCTCGGCTATAATGAGGGTGAATGTTGGGGACGACCCCTCATTAACCCTCAAGAAAGGCGAGGGAGGGGCTAGTGATATTGTTAATATAAAAAATTCACAATACAAATCACACAAGAGACGAGTATGGAAGACAACAAAAGAGATGATATTATAAATGAAATATTACAAAAGGATGTTTATTCTACAAAAATAAGGTACATTCATGGGGTACATAAAGAGGGTATTGGCTACAAACAGCCACCCTATGGAGCAGCATCAGAGGGCAAGGCCTCAACGTTGATAAGAGAAGTCTCCTCAACGACCATGACAAGTTAATCCTCAGACGTGCCAATACCCTCGACGTGCACTTGAGACTCCACCTGTGCCAAAGCCTCAGCAATTAGGGGGTCGTCCAGTTGGACTGCTTCAATAGAGGGGCGGACAGAAGATATCGCATCTGCAAACTTAAGGATGACCCACCGACACGCCGTCCTAATCCCCCTCTCTAAGTATTCAAGACCGAAGCCTTGAAACTCATCCGAGAGTTTGTAGGCCTCCACAGCATCAGCCTCAACTTTCTTCACAACCACCTCAAGATCGGCCTTGAATTGAACCCCAAATTAATCAAGGCCTCGTCCTTCTCTTTTATAAGCGCGTCCTCAGCCTGCAATTCTACATCATGCAGCTTCGTCAGCTCATCCAAGACCCTGGCATGTTCGGTCCTGACACTCTCCAGTTTAGCCCTTACAGTCTCTAGCTCCGTCTACAGATCAACCTCGTATTGAATGGCCCTCTCGACCTCATGAAATTTTTGTTGATTTTCAGACATCCACTTGGTGGACCAGGTAAAGGGACAGACAGACTGCACAGAGAAATGAGAAACAGTTGTTAAGAGGCCGAGGAAACAGTTGGTGAAAAATTCAATTATGAACAAGTACCTGAGCCAGTGTGTGCAGACCATAGTCATACACCTTCGTCGGTGGCATCTTGGACAAGAACTCATAGTCGGCAGTCAAGGGGGAAGAAAACATAGACGCCTTGGCTGCCCTCAGGTTGGCAATCAGAGAAGACCGCTCGGCCTTCAAAAATGCCAAGTTTTAGGACCAGAAGGCCCCCATACTGAAAGAAGAGGCGATCCCCTCAGAAGGCTCCACCCTTTCCCTCGTCCTAGAATCTGGCCCAGGGTCAACGGGGACTTCTGGCTCTTTCCTCTTTTTCCTGTCGGAGGTCGGCTCAACATGCGTCGGCTCCACGGTCTTTGTCTTCCTAGGAGCTTGCTGAGGCTCCTTGCCTTTTTTCTTGCCCAGACCAGATAGTAAGCTCGAGGCAGTCATTTCCCAAATATGGTCTGATATACGTGAAGGACGACCTGAAAAGAGGAAGACACGTCAGAAAAATGCAGAGGCAAAGATGAAACACTTCCAAAAAAAAGTAAAGATTGGGCAAAAAATAATACAAACCACATAGCTCTGTCAGGGGGCCGACCCTCAAACTAGCTTCCTTGAGGAACCGAGGGGTCATCAAATCTTTAAACTTTGCAAGTTCACCCCCTTCCCTCGGTCTCTCAGATACTCAACTATATCCTTCTCATTCAGACTAAGTCCGGGGTCTGACCTGGCCTTCATCGAGAGGTTGGAACATCTTCTTGGAACCCTCGAACTGTCGTCCAAATATTGAGCCTCGGGGGCAAATTCCCATTCTCCAGAGACGAAGAAAAATCTCTTCTTCCAATCGTGGTTGGAGGTTTGTGCCACGTGGAGAAGTTTTTTATCAGACTTCCCCACCCCCAGATGATAGTACCCAGGCTGCTTGGACGAGGAAGTGATATTATAACAAGCCAAGAATAGATCGACTGAAGGCTCATCAGTAAAAGTGTTCTTTAACAAGAAGACATAGCTGAGGATCATCCTCCAGGAGTTGGGAGGAAGTTGATAGGCGGCAACCTCGAGGGCTGACAAGATATTCACAATGGCAGGGTGCAGAGGGAACCTAACACCGACCTTAAACTTCTGCTTATATATTGCGATCTCCCCCTCTTCACCCTCAAAGACCCTCTCAGACTCATAGGGGACCCTCATACTTATGTTGGGGGCACACCAAATACATGCCTCCACAGCAGGAGGTCACGATCCTTAATCGAGGAAATGTAGGATGAGGCATGGGAGGTGTCAACTGGGTCAGCATCTGAGTTTTCACCATCATCCTCAGTCCCCTCTCCCTCGGCCTCATCACCTGTCAGAGGCCCATGAGGAAAAGCCATCTGGAAGTCTTGGGGGGATAAATTTGTCACAGGAACAGCCTCGAAAGGGACCACACCCTTGCCCTATCGGCCTGGGCTGAGATCAGACGTTTCTCTCCTCCTAAAAGGGCCAGCACCTGTTGGTGACGATGCTCTCTCATCCATCTCTCCCTCGCAAGATTGATTCTCGGCTGGACGATAGGATGACCCACAAGACTCAGATGGTTTTATTGTGGCTAGAGGAATAGGAAAAATGGGTCATACCCAATTAGGGTTGGCCCCTCGTCTTCTCTCCTCCTCTTCCTCTATTCGTCTTATCTCTACAAAGAACTTCTCTCTTAAGGATGGAAACTTTTCAGCAAAACTGTAAAACCTCCTAAGCATTAAGGGGGAGACCCTACACTCAGAAGAATTTGTCTAGCCTAGAAACAAACAAATTGGCAATTGACTAAGTTGAACTTCTGGATTAAAACTAGGGAAAGTAAAGGTTTTAACCAAGAACACTCAAGAACAAGTTACCAGAGAAGAACACCGGAAAGTTATGAAATATCCAAAGAAAAATCTAGCCCTACTAACCTAAAGCATTCGAAGTGATGAAAAGCAATGAAATGTAAAGGGGGCACTAGCGCAGAAGGATTACCTGAGAAGGGGCGGCAAGGCTTGATGCAGAAGTCGCAGAAATGGCTATGGCTGTGGAGCTATGGAAAATCTATAGAGAGAGAGAGAGCTTCGGCACGAAGAAGAAGAGAAGAAATGATTTAAAAAATTTCTTAAATACCTAGCTAATGAGTGGGCCCATTAATCAAGGCAGAGCACAGCCCACGAGGAGGGCATCATTAGGGCACAAAGTCCCAAGCAAAGTGTGCAGCCGCCACACCTTGGGAAATGGAATGACAGTGGAAATCTTCCTGGGTGTCACATCATCTTGACAGGTGTCATTCATCTAAATAACCATATACTCATCTCAAAAGCAACACTATCCCTCAGCCATCTTAAGAAAATCTATGGCTGAGGGCTGGGGGTGATTGATATACCCATATATACCCTCGGCCAGGCCGAGGGTGACCTCCACGAAGGCGCGCCCAAGATGGTCTCGTGACCCATCAAGGGGCCGACCCTTCATCAGGTCCAGAAGACCCTTCAAGGGGCCGACCTCTCATCATGGTCCAGACGACCCTTCAAGGGGCCGACCCTTCATCAGGTCCAGACGACCCTTCAAGGGGCCGACCCCTCATCATGGTCCAAACGACCCTTCAAGGGGCCGACCCTTCATCAAGTCTTGACGACCCTTCAAGGGGCCGACCCTTCATCAGGCTCAGACGACCCTCCGAGGGTATGATAGTATGAGGCCTAATTTAGGCCAAACTCACTACCAGAAGGAACATTTCCCTCGGCCTCAGATCATAGGCCAAGGGTGACATCATCACAGGGCGTGGTTTGGAAGACGCGTGGAACAGTGCACGTGAGGCTCACATGGCACGTGGAAGACCGTTATAACAATATCACCCCTTCACGTGAGGGAATATTATGTCATCATTTGGCATCTACAGGTGTCAACAGGAGATTGGCTAGATCATCAGTCACATGCACCATGCATACTTGGGGGGTATATTACACCCCCCTAAGACCTATATATAGTTATCACCTACAACCCTAGAAGGTATGGATCGATAATTGTAACCCTAGCAAAAACTCTGCTTATGTACATAGTAGAGAGAGAAAGTGAGCTTATGTGTATTGTATCCAAGGCCATTAGTGCCCATACTTAGTGGATCACACACTCACAGTGGATGTAGTCCTAATTGGCTGAACCACTATACATCATTATCTTCTTCCTCTTATACTCATCCCCTTATATACACTTACACTTATACATCTATGGCTGCCATGGTACTTACAGTTTGAGCTCATCATCACTTATCTGGTGGTGCTAAATCTCGGCATCATCAGTTTGGCACCGTCTGTGAGAACGAGAAGACATCTCTTCCTTTGCACATCTTGACCTCACTGGGCACTCTGGTGGTGAACCAGCTCTCTCCCTAAGAGGATATGTTTCACCATTGAAAGAGACCTATTAAGGTTCTCAATCTCACCAGTCTTTTCTTCGGTTCATCTTTTCATAGCTCAAACACATGACACAAGAGATGCCACCACCACCACTCTCTCTACCGGATAGTGGAGTAGGACTTAATTCCAGTCATCCACCACCTCAGTCAGAGATGGCTAATGTGGCGACAGCCTTGAAGTCTCTGGCAGCAAGTCAGCGGATCATGCAGGAGCAGTTCACAGCTTTAATCCAGAACATACTAAAACCACCAGGGGTCTCACCTGAGATGATTACTCCGGCAGCAGCTCCAGGGAAGTATGAAGCCAAGGGACCACCCCAGGAACCACGCAAAGACCTGCCACCCCCTCAGCGGAGTAGGAATGTTGCGGACCCCCAGCGTCTACGCTTGTGGAGGCAAGGAAACCCTTGCCCTGAGGAAAGGTATGATGATCTGGAGGGAGAGGAGGCCCCCATAGAATGCTGGGAGCCATATCAGGTCTCCAACAATACTGTACGACCTCTCTAGGAGAGTAAAGGGAAGTGCGGGAGGCAAAATCCTGACGATCGCCTAAGAGGCTCTGCTTTTGATCGCTTCAGCAGGGGGTCGACCTTTGAGAGGCTGGGCCCAGTAAATGACCTGCGGGAAAAATTGTCCAGATCAAGGAGCGCTGTGAGGTCCAGAAGGGAGGCAGCAGATGGCCGACCCCTAGGACGAGACGATGGTCAGGGGGAAGTAAATAGCCGGCACAGGCCTATCGCCGTAGAACCCTCCGTCCACCTCAAAGAGGCAGCAGGGGATAACATCGGCCAGGCCGACCCAACGATGTTATGAGAATGTGCCACCGAATGAACAACTGAATTTGTAATAGAAGCCCCCAAGTGTGGAATATGAACTTTGAGTACTTTCTTGACCTTGAAATATGTTGGTCTTGCTGGAAAAATAAGGCCGAGGAAATATTTCGTGAAATGACTCCCTGAGATCTTTGCATGTTTGCATTTTCTGGCTTCTATTATTTAACTCAGTTCAAGTGTTTAAGAAGAATATATGTTGACATTTCAATTATGAATTTCTACATTTCTTCCATCATATGACTCTCGTCGGCTTTTGAAGAATCAGTTTGAATTCCAACTTGGGAATTTCTACATGTGTTCTTTAGCTCAGTACGAGTGTTTGAGGAATAGATGTTTGAATTCTTAATTAGAAAGGCCTACATGTATCTGTCTCTTAACTCGATTAAGTCAAGTATGAAGCTCTATGCCTAGGATTGGGGCATATATGAAATGAATCTGATGGTGCCAATTGAATTGTTGTTTGCAGTCTTGTTGTTGTACTGTGTGCGGTCTAGCTGTATTGTTTTTGTTCGGTATTAACCTTTTAAGGTCTTTATGTGCTGTTGATGAGCATCCAAGAATTGTACTGGGCAGATAATTTTACCTGAGCACCTGTTGAGGCTGAATCATATAAAAATTACGATTAGAATAATTATTCAGCCGACCAATATATAGTGTGCATCGGCTTCAATATTGGATAATTTAAATTTTCAAATAATAATATGAGAGATAACAATCAAAATATCTCGTGTTCTTATAAAAATATGATGTACATAAACGTGTCTCCATAAAAATCTTTAACGGACATGTGATTATGAAATTTTCGTTTATTCATATTTAAAATAAAAACCTATCCACTAATTTAATAAAATCGTGATTTACAATATTTTGCAGATTTGATAAATGAAAAATTGGACAACTAATTTATGTTTATAATCATAAAAAGCATGACTGAATCAGAAGATGTATGTATGTATGTACAACATATAATTGATTATTCATATATGGATAAAATTGATCGTATCAACACAATTACATAATATGATTATTTGTGCAGAGAACATAGTTTTCTTGAAGAGAGAGAAAATGGGTCTGATTCAATTCATGTTAATATCGAAATGGAAAATACATAATCGTTCTTAATTCTTATCCCTATCCTAACATATTTGTTCAGAAAATCTTCAAGTGGATCCATAGATGCAAGGATTTGTATAATATTTATGAGTCTAAAATTCACCAGATCCCCAAATTGAAATCGATCACACAGTTAGTGCATATAAAAATTAAGACTAAATTAAAAGATTTCCAAATGAATCAGATTTGTATATATTCATATAAAAGAGATTTATGAATATAGAGAAATTATTTTATCTCCTTAAAGAAGAAATAATATAACATGTACACAAATTTCTCAAACTTTGTGATTTTGAAATGTACATTATGCTGATTTGTAAAATTAGATTCAATAATTTGTGAATATAAAATCATGATTGAATTAAAAGATGTATGCACAATATATAATTGATTTGATCTCTAAGTTTATGGATATAAACATATAAGAATCATGATTTGAACAAAAAGATGCGTGCATATAACTAGTTATACGTAGAGAAGATAAAAACTTAGCTTTTGATGGAGAACGATGCTTATAACACGTTCCCACAGACGGCGCCAATTTGTTGAAGATAGAAAATGGCCACTGCCATTTTAGTGGCGTCAACAGCAGATAAATGATGAGGATGAGATTGAAGATGAAGATAAACATTCACATCAAACATATAAGAGACAAAGATTTTTAAAGTGGTTCGGCAATAAGGAAAAGCCTATGTCCACTGTTATTTTATTCCCAGGGGTTTACAATAGCACAATGTGGTAGAGAGAGGGAGAAAAAGGGTGTGGATCTTGTGTATGGTGTCTCTCGGTTCTTTGTTTTTCTTTCTTTTGGCTAAGAGAATGAATATATTTATAGTGATGGGAGATAAAGAGATTCATTGTATGTAGACATTTATACATTATGTCTACATTCAACGAATCTAATTGTTGAATTGCTTGGTATGCTATGTGTTGTCATACAGTATAAATGTACATTAAAGCTCATTAAATGCGCTGCCATCTTCATTAATGCACATTAAATGCATAATTATCCTTTGATCTTCCTGGTTGGTATGCCGACCAACTCTCCTCGAGTGTCGACCAACTCTCCTCGGGTGCCGAATACTGCCACGTAGGATGACATGTGTCCTTTTCTGATTGGTTCTCGTAGATCGAGAATTTTTTGCGTCAACAGGCATCTAGATCGACAAATGGACCACTTCCCATGGTTTCAACAAGCTGTTTAGAATTAAGATTTAACCCATTATAGATAAAGGAGATGATTTGCGATGGATCAAATCCATGATGGGGGCATGAAGCCACTAACTCGTTGAAACGTTCATAACATCGATGGAATGGCTCATTTTCTTGTATTCCCATCCTGAATGCTTGAATTTGAGCCTTTATAGAGATTGTTCGATGTGTTGGGAAGAATTTCTTGAGAAATTTAGACTGTAGCTCATTCCAGGATGGAATCGAGCTTGGAGGTAAAGACCATAGCCAAGCTTTAGCTTTATCTTTAAGCGAGAAGGGGAAGAGTTTGAGGCGGATTACCTCTTGTGTGCAGGTTTGATCGTTGAGAGTATCACACACGTCCTCAAATTCCCTTATGTGGAGGTATGGCTTTCCAGAATCCATACCGTGATAATGTGGTAGTTTCTGGATCGTCCCATTTTTTAAACGAAACTTCCCGGCATTATACGGGAGTATAATGCATCCCGGAGTGACAGTGCGCTCGGGATATAAGAATTCTCTCAATGGGCGGTGCGGGGGCTCGTCCTCACCGGTAGGTGCATTACTGTGTTGCGACATCTCTCTCTCACTTGATGACTCGGCGATCTCACTGGGTGTGCTCGAAGTGTGTCCTACGAAGGAGAAGGGAGTGTTGCTAGAGATTGAGTGTGACGGAGCGGGAGGTGGGATCCAGAACTGTGGGGCGTTCGGAGTGTGGGGACTATCAGGATTATACTCAACAAGTAGATTTTCGTGAATGCTGGTTGGAGTATTATGGGGTGTGGGAGTGGTTTCAGAATTTTGCATTAAAGCTTAGGAGAGAGGAAAGTTGTGAATCTTTTTATTTTATTTTATTTTATTTTATTTTTATTTTTTATTTATTTTTTTATTTTTGGGTCAAAGCTTTGGATTAATTCGATCTAATCCTAGTCTACCTAGATCCCCGGCAACGGCGCCAAAAACTTGACACGACTCAGAATGTGTCTCTAAAGTGTGTACTCCCTAGGCTCAAGTGCAAGCCTGTCGTTCAAGTAATAATCCGACAAGTCGGGTATCGATCCTGAGGGAAAAAGGACAACGAAGTTGTGACGACGGGATAAGACGGAAGAATCCTAACGACGACTCTAAGAAGGAATGAAAAGATTGATTTTTGGTTTTTGGGATTGATTAAACTAAATGCAATTATGAAATTATGATGAAATATGCAACTACTAAATTATCTAAATGAGGAATGAAGAGTTGAATCAAAAAAATTTTGGATCTAAATGATGAGAAAACAGGATGGGAATACAATCCCTCAACCCTAGTGTAGTGTAGTGACAACGTCAATCATAAATTTATCCGATTAATTCAAACCCGGAATTTAGTACTCCCAAGCATTATGTATACGAGGTTCAAGCCCGCGTCATACCTAATCTGAGGATGAGTAAATCGGTATCGCGGTAATTACACTCAAATTGTACTCTAAATCAGCACGAGTACCCCGGGGCAAACGAGATATAAAGATCCACAATTATTATGAAATTACGCGATACGATCAAAATTAATCATTAAATTCATCGGATTGACGTTATACACATGCACTAACACATCAGGTTGGGTTCATGCATCCCAACCTTTAAAACCTAGTCGGACATGTTAAATGGACTAATGCATGAAATAATAACGTTGCATGTGTATGAATTCATGATGAAACTAGATCTAAACATGTAAATATATATTATGAACGCAGCAATGAATTGAATCAACTACGGGAAATACGCATGCAAGAACAATAACAAGAATCATGAATTAAAACGTGAAAAATAAACCCGAAACAATGAAATCTTGAAGCAATATAATCCCTTGATGTTCCTAGATGTTCCTACTTGTTATGGAGCTTTTACATGAATGAAATCTGAACAAAAAGAGTCCTAATGACTAAATATATAGGCTAAGGGTCGTTTAGAAGAGTTCCCAAAACATAAAACTCTTTTGGCTAAAAGATAAGCACAAAATAAAAATCCCGTATCTGCCAATTTGTCACACCTAGAAAGCGTGACTAATTTAGTAACGGATCTGGACTAATTTAGTAACGGATCTGGTGCGTGACAAATGGGCGGACCAGTTTTTTCTCAGCTTCGGTTCAGTTTGGGTCTAACAGCTTTTTTTCTTGAATTTCTTCTCAACTTCAAATGGGCATAACTTCTTCACCGTAACTCGGATTGAGGTGTCGTTTTTCCAGTGTTCTTGTAATTGAAAGCTCTTCAAATTTCTAGTTTGCCCCACTTCTGGACTAAGGCTGCAAAATTACGAGAATGCCCTTCAACTCCCCGATTCTTGGTTTCTTTCACTATTTTGAGTTCTCTTTGGCACTAACGTGCATGAAATACCTGTAAAACACATAAGAGATACAAAAATACGAAATACTTGCCAAAAAGAGTTTGTAGCATAGATATGAGATAAATCCAAGCTATTTACACCGCACGGGATCGTAAAAATACCGAAATTAAGGGGATAAATGTGAAGAATTTATGCCTAATCACCTGGGCTATAAAGCTGGGGGAGTTTGACATTGTGTATCAATCTAGGATGGCCATTAAGGGGCAAGCATTGGCAAATTTTGTGGTCGATTTTACTTGGGAAGATGATGAAGCCGAGGATGAGAGCCTCGGGAAGAAAGATACCCAACAAGATAGGCTCACCGACACACCTGCAAATAAGGCTGTGACAAGCACCGCTAGAAGGAAAGTGGCCAAAAATGAAGAGGGAAGATACCTCTTTAGACAGGGATCCCTCACTGAGAGAAATTTCTCAGAGGAAAAGACTGTGTGGAGCCTCTTCGTTGACGGGTCCTCCTGCGATAGGGAAAGTGGAGCTGGACTGATAGTGTTAGCACCCGATGGAATAGACATTGAGTACGCCCTGAGGTTCAACTTCAAAGCCTCCAACAACGAGTCTGAATATGAGGCCTTGATAGCACGCCTCTCCTTGGCCAAGTCTCTTAGTGTAGTCCAGGTTCTGGTCTATAGTGATTCGAGGCTAGTAGTGAATCAGATACTAGGAGCCTATGAGGCCAAGGATGAGAGGATGGCCAAGTACCTTGAGAAAGTAAGGTCATCACTGAAGAGCTTCAGAGAAGTGAAATTGAAGAGGATACCTAGGCATGGTAATGGCCGAGCCGATGCACTTGCCAGGCTGGCCTCAGTAATTAGGACAGATATCAGGAGGACAATCACAGTGGAAATTTTGCTTTGACCAACTATTGAAGATGTTGAGGGAACACTTGGCACTTGCTTAAATGTTTCTAAGGATGCTTCATGGATGGACCCCCTGATCAGATACATTAAATAGGGGGAGATGCCAGAAGCAAGGCAAGAAAGGAAGAAGTTAATATATAGAGCTGCAAAATTCATCATCATCGGAGACACCTTGTATAAAAAGGGGTTTTTGCTCCCCTTGCTTAGGTGTGTGCACCCCTCTAAAGTCCCACGCATTTTTGAAGACGTGCATGAGGGGTCATGTTCAAGCCACATAGGGGGGAGATCTTTGGCGAAAAGGGTGGTCACCCAGGGGTACTGGTAGCCGACCTTAGGGAAAGATGCCACGGCATATGTAAAAAAGTGTGATAAATGTCAAAGATTTGCCACCATCCCTCACCAGCCCCATCATCCTCTTACCTCCATTGCATCCCCATGGCCATTTACAGTATAGGGGATCGACCTGGTAGGCCCCATGCCTAGGGCCATCAATAACTATTGGTTCCTCATCGTGGCAATTGACTATTTTTCAAAATGGGTGGAGGCAGAGCCGATGGTCACGATTACCGAGCAGAAGACCTTCCAGTTCATCTGAAAAAATATTATATGCAGATATGGTCTCCCCAACACCCTCATCTCAGAAAACGGGACTCAATTCAAGAATACATCTCTAGAGAAGTACTGTGAAAGGGTGAGTATCAAACAATTCTTCTCTACCCCAGGACGACCTCAGGCCAACGGGCAAACGGAAGTTATAAATAGGAAAATCCTAGATGGGATCAAGAAGAGACTTGAGGAGGCAAAATGAAGATGGGTTGAGGAGATATATGCTGTACTATGGGCCTACAGGATGACAGCAAAGACCTCTATCGGAGAAACCCCGTTCATGATAGCTTATGGTTCAGAAGACGTCATCCCCACCGAAATTGGGTTTCCTACTCAGAGGGTCCAAATATATGACCCCCGGAGAAATATGAAAGAGAGGAGACTTGACTTAAACCTGATTGAGGAAAGGAGGGAAGACGCCGAGATAAGGCAAGCTGCCTACCAGCAGAGGACTGCCAGGTTTTACAACCAAAGGGTGAAGAAGAGGCCAATTGTCGTGGGGGACTTAGTCCTTAAAAAGACTTGGCAGAAGCCCAACAAACTCCACCCAAATTGGCATGGCCCATATAGAGTCATTGATGAAGTTGTCCCTGGGACCTATAGGCTAGAAAACCTAGAAGGGGAACCCTTTTCCAACCCCTGGAATGCAGATCATTTGGAGAAATACTATCAGTAGTGTTGTAATGTTCTGACGGACCATAATTGTAATGGCTGTTGCTCCAACAGAACACTTGGAATGTTAAGGAGAAATATCAGTGTTTCCTCTCATCTTGTGTTTGCCAGTTCTAGTATGTTTGGGATCATCTTTGGGGAATAACCCTCGTCTATAATGAGGGTCAATGGTGGGGACGACCCCACCTTTGCCCTCAAGAAAGACGAGGGAGAACTTAAAAACCATTAATTTGGTAAAAGCAACCCTCGGCAATAATGAGGGTCAACGATGGGGACGACCCCACCTTTCCCTCAAGAAAGACGAGGGAGGACTTAAAAACCATTAATTTGGTAAAAACAACTCTCGGCTATAATGAGGGTCAATGGTGGGGACGACCCCACCCTTGCCCTCAATAAAGACGAGGGAGGACTTAAAAACCATTAATTTGGTAAAAACAACCCTCAGCTATAATGAGGGTCAATGGTGGGGACGACCCCACCTTTGCCCTCAAGAAAGACGAGGGAGGACTTAAAAACCATTAATTTGGTAAAAACAACCCTCGGCTATAATGAGGGTCAACGATGGGGACGATCACACATTTACCGTCAATAAAGATGAGGGAGGACTTAAAAACCATTAATTTGGTAAAAATAACCCTCGGCTATAATGAGGATCAATGGTGGGGATGACCCCACATTTGCCCTCAAGAAAGACGAGGGAGGACTTAAAAACCATTAATTTGGTAACAACAACCCTTGGCTATAATGTGGGTCCACAGTTAGTTCATGCCCACAATGTCTTCCACGCCTTTATGCTGAAGAAGTATCTATATGATCCTCACTATGTGATCAACTGAAGAACATCGAGTTAGAAGAGGATACAACATTCTTGACTCGGGCAGTATTCATCTTGGACCTTGAGGACCGAGTTATGCGCAACAAAGTCATTGCGATAGTGAAGGTCCTATGGGAGTCACAAGGAGTCGAAGGTGCTACATGGGAGCGAGAAGCCGAGAAGCGAGAGAAACATCCATAACTTTTCAAGTGACTTTGGATAAATTTCGGGGATGAAATCTCCTAAGGAGGGGAGAATGTAACACCCGCACTTTTAATTGTGCTTGTACGATTATCCTTTATTTAGCGACGCTCCGTTAATGAAATTTTTATGTTGTATGTTCCCGCATGAGTTATGATTTATGTTCGTATAATTATTTTAAGTACTTTGGTTAAGTTTCACGCGATTCGGACAGGCAACAAACGCTACGCGAACTTATGTACTAATTGTCTTACGACGCGCGACGCAGCGAAAGTCTAGTTTTGCGCGTATTGTTTAGGATGCCTCGGAAGGTCAAAAAAATATTCCGACCATATATTTAGACTCATAAAAATATAAGGAATATTACCATGCGAAGAAAAATCGAAAAAAAAATATGTTTTGCGCGGAGGTCCCGTTTCTTGCGCGTATTGTTTAGGATGCCTCGGAAGGTCAAAAAAAATATTCCGACCATATATTTAGACTCATAAAAATATAAGGAATATTACCATGCGAAGAAAAATCGAAAAAAAATATGTTTTGCGCGGAGGTCCCGTTTCTGGCGCGTATTGTTTAGGACACCTCGGAAGGTCAAAAAAATATTGTGAATATATTTTTTGACTCACAAAAATATAAGGAATATTACTATGAAGAGGACAATCGAAAAAAAAAATACTTTTGTGCGGAGGTCCCGATCTTGCGCGTCTTGTAGAGGACAATCCGGGAGGTCAAACGACTATTGTAAATATGATTTTTCAGCCAAAAAAATGCAAGGAATATGAATCTCAAATTCAAAGTTCAAAAAAAAATTTGGCAAGAGAGAGAAAGTGACGAAAATACCCCTTATTTATGGTGTCAACTTGTGTGTGAGAAATGAGAGACTTGATGTGGTGGTGTAGTCTCTTTCACCCATCAGATTTTCAGACCTTAATAAACTCTTTCACTCTTTTGGAAAGTGCCTAACCCTTAGTCTTTGGCCATAGGATGGAAGATAACTATTTTGGGCTTATAAGAGTCTTGTGAGGGGTGAGGGTTTGGAGCCAAAAATTTCATCACTTGATGTGGTGGTGTATTCTCGTTCGAACGCCACTTTGAACGACATTCCAGTGGCCAATGTGGGAACTCATTGGCAAACTCGTTCGAATGACATTCTCGTTCAAACAGTAAACTCGTTCGAATGACAAACTCGTTCGAACGATAATTTCGAACAAACTTCCAGAAAGTTTAAAAATTGATTTTAGACCAAAAACTTTATATACTTTATTTTAAAATTTGAATAAAATCTTTCTGAAAATAAATAACATTTTAAAAACAAATTACACCCATATAAATATTGTTCCAAGCTCCTATATATATATGTAATGTATTCATACCTTAGGAGTAAACGAAACAATTGTTGTTGACGTAGAAACTAGGCACAATAAACTCGACATTTTGATGAAGATTTAAACTTGGCCGCTACGTCTTCAACTTTAGTATGCCATAGGCTTGAAAGACGGTCAATTACTCCATCCTATGACACAAACGTTTTTGTCTGGAATTGAGCCAAAACTATAAAGGACTCAATTGGAAATTTGTGTCCTTTCAAATATCCCCCTTTGGCTATTCCGGGACAAAAACCAACAAAAATCCTAAAGGGTCGTCAAGCTCTAATAGACTTATAAAAATGTACCACCCAAAAAAAATACATAGCTTGACTCAAACAACCCAAGGATCAATATCTTTGCCCGATGATGAACATTGCCATTTAGAAGAATTCTTGCACAAGTGAGCAAACTATCAAACGCATAGGGAATATCAAAATATTAAATGCAATTAATATAATTACTCCCCCTAAATTAATTCTCCCCTTTATCAACTGTGATCTACCTAAGAAGGTCGCGAGTCCCCCTAAGTTAAATCTTTCAAACTAAGATACGATTACAATAGGATTAGGTACCATTTCTCCCCCTATCATTCTCCCCCTTTTTGTTTAGGAATAGACAAGGCTAAAGAATAAAACATTAACTTATCTCCCTCAATTAAAGCATATACTCCCCCTAAACTAAACAAGGGATGAAAAGAACGGGATAACAACCTAAACATGCAAAAGTGCATAAAGTGATGAGAGCATTAAAGCATGTGGGCAACAAAATCATAACTAATCCAACAAATAATAACGGATTCCAACTAAGATGCAAGAAAATGATACGAATAGGATACATAAAGTATTAAGCACGTGATATCAACAAAGAATGCAACAGATAGTTACCAATTATGAATCAAAGCATAGATGAACTAGAAAGTAAGACAAAGACCAATAAAAACAATATCAAATGTATGTATACATAATATAAAACAAATAGACACGACTACACATATATAGATATAAACACCAAAATAACGCACACAAAATATAATATGAGTCTTCCACACTCTTGTAGCATAAATGTGTCATATGGCAACGGAAGTATTGGGGTGTGAACTAGTAACGATTAAATTTAGACCTAATCACTTAAAACATGTTCACGGAGTTCTCAATTGATTGCAAACTTCATCATATTTGAATATAACCTCATGTGATAATATAAAATGAACTCAATGAACAAACATAAACAATGCATACAAGCCTAGCATGTTGATGATTCTACAAACCAATAGAGTCATGACATTGAAAATGCAACTCGGATAAACGGACATTGTGCAAATCGTTGATATACCGTCCAATATCCCTTGATAAGCATATATATTTGAAAGAATATATCAAACAAAAATAGGCCTTGGCAATTATTTTTCTTTTAAATGCCATAATTCTATTTTAGGCCTTTGGACCACGTATTTCTTTTAGGTCCAAGCAAACGGTGGCTTACTATTCGCAAAGGATAATAATTCCTTTCGGAGCCCTTCTCGTGCACATTTATGTTTATCATTTTTTATTTCTCACAAATCTCACATGCAATGGATTTTGACATGCACTAATCCTCCTAGGTCACAAATATGTAGATGACAAAATTGATAAGAGAACACCTCATAAAGCTCAAATATAACATGTGACGATTCAATTTCAAAAGAGCTCGTGCATGTGTGAATAGAGGCATATAAAAATAGAATGCATTTAAGAAACACAAAATCCAACTACTCCATGTAAGCATGGTAAAGAACATAATAAGTATTGCAATCTAAACCAAAATTTCTAGCCACATGGGAGCGAAAAAGAAGGGATTGAAACACAAGCATATGCCACATAAAGTGTGTCAAACTAAAATACACACAAAATAAAATCTTTTTCAGTTTTTGACAATTTTTAACCAACAAAAAATAAAAAATATTTACTCAAAAGACACACAAAAATCATTTGTATTTTTCATTAAGCATAAATTACGAAAAGGGTATAACAAAAATGATAAACAATAATCTTTTTGTATTTGTCATTTAATGCAAACAAAAATGAAAGAAGTATAATACAAAAGATAAACAAGTCATGATTTCTAGCATGAGATATGAAATAAACCAATGACTGGAAAATGACTAAACAAGCATACACCTAGAAATGATATATAATATGAAGCACAAAAAGCTAGAGTATGCAAACAACTAACACATTCAACCTTTAGATTTAGCAAGCGAGGTTTCATGTGAAAGTAAATGAGAATCAACAAATCTAGTATCTATCACGTCTAAAAATGATTTCCAAACCCATATAGATCTATATTTAGAATGATGGGATTTGGAAACTAATGAAATGCTAGACATAGACTTCCTAGGACTTCTTTTAAGATCAAAACAAAATGACCTAAAATGACCTTTTCTACCACAATGAAAGCATGTGAAAACACGAGGAATGATACCTAAGGTATGACCTTTTCTAAAGTCTTTCGATAAAGTTGACCCTCTAAAACAAACAATGGTTTTAGCTTTAGCAATGAAAGTATTTGAACTAGATGAGCTAGAACCATTACAACTACTACTCGAGTCTTGTAAGTCATTTGTCATTTTTAAAATATTGGACTCATGTAATAAATTAGACTCCTCAATTTTACGGGACTCCTTCTTTAAATTGTCTATAACTCCTAGAAGGTTATCACGCTCCCCCTCAATGTGAGCAAACTGGTCTTTAAGAGTCTTTTCTCGACAATCACTCTCTTTCTTGGACTTTTCTAAAATATTAAAATTGTAATTTATGTCCATGAGATTTTCATGAAGAATGTCTTTTTGAGATAGCGAGGTTTGAAAAAATTCAACTATAGCTTTAAAACAAGAATTTTCATTTTCAAGAAATTTAATTCTTTTTGCAAATCTCAAATTTAATTCTCTTAATTTTTCATTACATTTATTAAGCCCATTAAATTCCTCTCGGATAGCAAAAACTTCATTATCATTAGAAATGGACAAATTATCGTTAAGACGTCCCATCGAGAGATATAAAACAAAATGAGAGTGAGTATAAAATGAACCACCTAAAAATATAAGGAGGACAAAATTATAAAAGCCGAAATATGGATCTTTGACGCGATAAATTAGTGCTCCGGCTCTGATACCAATTGTTAAAAAGGCGAGGTGTAGGCCCCCAATTTTAAAATCTTTACTTCACAAAAAGATAATTTCCTTGTAATAGATATGCGGAAGATTGAGATGGTTCAATTAAACAACAAATTTTAATTTCTTCTCAAATTAAAATTAAACAAGTGAAATAAGATTAAACATAGACATATTGTTAATTTCACTTAAACCAAAATGATTCAATTTAAGTCCTAGGAATTTGCCTAAATCATGTTTTTCAATAGTCCCAAATTAGGCCAATCCAATTTTAACACATTAAAGTAAACGACTTGAATTAACATAAACATTACCCAAATTAAACAAGTAGTGATTTAAACCCAATTTTATATTTTTGCGTAAGCATGCGTTCTAGGTGAGTTTTGCGAAAGATAAAATATGCAATCAATCCACTACGCCACGATGTGCGACGAAAAACCCATAACGGGAAAAAACCTTGGACGGCCCTAGCCTTAAATCCACTAAGTATGGTTTTACATTTACAAGACATATGACTTACTTCCTCAAATCGACCCCTTTCAAGCCTTGACACGTCTTCTTGTAAACACATCCGCCTAGTCGACAACCCCGGAGCTCCACCGAAACCTTGGAATCCACCAATAAGACAATAGGTACACCGTCAATCACACATGGTGCCTTTCACCATGTTAGAATACCGCAGTAAAACAAGCTTCTTCTTCTTTTTAGGGATTTATAAGAAAACCCAAAGAAACTCTTCAATAGGTAGAGTAAACTGGTGCCAAAACTCCAAGAAATGTATATATATAAAGGAACTTGGATAAACAAACTTGGGTTATAAATAAAAGTGTTTTAAGGATTTTCTTGAAAGAATTAACACTTTAAACCATGACCTTTTTCTTGGAAAGTTGAACTCTTAAAAACACTCTCTAGGAGGTTATAGGATATGAAAAAGTAGAAAAGAAAAAGTTGGTTTCCGTACCTAATTAATCAAGTAAAAAGTTAGTGGCAAAAGAAGTGGGAAAGTGGAAAACTGCTCAAAAACTACTAATTAATTGTTCCCGTCAAAACTCGTTCGAACGAGATTTTCATTCGAACGAAGTCTCTTTCAAATGAGCCTTCTAACGAAGTTCCAGTGTGAACTCGTTAGAAATCTTGTTCGAACATCATTCTCGTTAGAACGAAACTTTGAACGACATTCCAGTGGCCAATGTGGGAACTCGTTGGCAAACTCGTTCGAACAAACTTTCAGAAAGTATAAAAGTTTGATTTTAGCCCCGAAACTTTATATACTTTATTTTAAAGTTTTAATAAAATCTTTCTGAAAATAAACAACAGTTTAAAAACAAAGTAAACCCATATAAATATTGTTCCAATCTCCTATATATATATGTAACGCATTCATACCTTAGGAGTAAACGGAACAATTGTTGTTGACGTAGAAACTAGGCACAATAAACTCGGCATTTTGATGAAACTTTAAACTTGGCCACTACGTCTTCAACTTTTGCATGCCATAGTCTTGAAAAAGAGTCAATTAATCTATCCTATGACATAAACGTTTTTGTCGAGAATTGAGCCACAACTATAAAGGACTCAATTGGAAATTTGTGTCCTTACATTTCTGCTTAGCGTTCTTTGATATAGAGGCATATCTTTAGGATTGTCGTACTCTAATTTATACATTTACGTCTTCAGATATTTGAGATTTAATAATAATTGTGGACTAATAAATCCCTTCTCATACAGATGCCTCCGAGATGAGCCCAGAGAAACAGGAATTCCAAGCCAGAACAGCCAGGAGCTCCGGCTCAGGGAATGATTGACGCAGTTGACATTGCCTCCATTGTTGCTTAGGCAGTAAATACATCTTTAATAGTGGTGCAGCAGGCCCCACCCCAGGTACAAGCTTTGGCTCTAGTTACAACTTAGTTTCCCACTACATGGGAGAGGGTCAGGGATGCTTTCCAGAGGGCACACCCCCCAGAGTTCTCGGGCGGTTCTGACATCATCATAGCGAGCCAATAGAAGAAAGATATATAGAGGCATATTTGCATGTACGAGTGTACCGACGTTTATAGGCGGTTACTGGCTTCCTACAAGCTAGTGGAGGCCTCTTTGCAGTTGTGAGAGTACAGTACTACCTTGGAGGAGAGGGACAACATGTCTATTCAGAGCTTCTGGGTACGATTTGATCGCAAGTATTTTCCCTGCATCATGTAGACAAAGATGAGGCGGAGGATATTAAATTTGAACGAGGAGGGTATGACAGTGGAAAAATATGAGTGGCAATTAACGAGGCTTCTTACTATGGTGCCAGATAAGGCACCTACGGAAGAGAAGAAGATTTTGTTATTTATGGATGGATTGACCTGGAGGATTCGTCGGCACCTCATAGGTAATTTGTCATTGGGTACTTTCACTGATGTACTCAATGCCGCTCTGTTGCATTGCTAGGACCATCGCTTCCCTCAGCAGGGGAGAAAATGATTAGGGGAGTCCAGCTAAGAAAGTCGGACCGGAGTTAGTAGTGCTAGTGCAGGGTGAGTAGAGTTACCATCAGGGGGACCCTGCTAAGCGATTTTGATCTAGCAATTCTAGGCAGGGATATGGGGGTTATAGGTAGGTCCAGTCGAGTCAGCAGAGCCAACCTCATTATCATTTGGGCCATCAGGGATAACAGAGGCATGAGCAGGGTTAGCATCGCCAGTTGAGGGGCGGCAATGGCCAACAAGGACAGAGGGGAGGTAACATTAACGGAAGGTGTTTTTCTAGTGGCAAGACTGTCCATAGGAACCAGGATTGCCCCAACAAGGGAAGGTATCCCTAGCAGCAGGCAACCTAGTAGGATCCCTAGAGACCCATCTTTCTTGCCACCCTACCAGCAGCAGTACAGGCCCTAGGTTTGACAGCACCCTCGATTCAGCAGGGACAGTTATAGTATGGATGTGTTTATTATGTCCATCAGGCAGCACCCCAATAGAAACCACCCACGATTGAGGGTATGTTTCATATCCATGGAACTATGGGGTATATTTTATTTGATACTAAGGCATCAATAAACACTACCTTTTCATGGGTCACGGGGTTGTTAATCACAGCAAAGAGTATAGTGACTAGTGTAGACTCACCGCTGGGTAGTGGGTCTTTGATTTTCTTTATATGCCGAGGGGTAGGGATAGAGATTGGGAATTTAATTTTGCCTGTCGATACATTAGTCCTAGATATGTACAAGCATGACTCCATCATTGGCATGGATTGTCATGCAACTTATAGAGACATGATATACTTTTACAGTAGGACTATTATCTTTGAGATACCGAGCCACGATATGTTTCTGGTGGCAATGCCTCATCTTGAGGGAGGATCATCCACCCACTTGTATTATATAGAAGAGGGTACCTCTAAGGAGATCTGATTCCTATTAATTCGATTCATGTAGTTCATCAATTTTTTGAAATGTTTTAGGATATATCGGGACTACTGCCTAGCAGAGAGATAGAGTTCATTATATATTTGATGTCGGTCACTCGGCCAATAGCCCGCGCATTATACCATATGGCTCCAGCAGAGATAAGAGAATTACGGGATTAGATTGAGTAGCTGTTGGGACAGGACTTCATCCATAGGAGTACCTCACCTTGGGATTCTCCCATTCTATTTGTGAAGAAGAGGGATGGTTTGTTAAGGTTGTGTGTAGACTATCGATAGTTGAACAAAGTCACGATATGAAACAAGTATCCATTACCCCGAATTGATGATTTGTTCAACCAGTTGAGATGAGCTTCCTTCTTCTCAAAGATTGATTTAAGATCGGGATACCATAAGCCATGAATTAGGGAGCAGGATGTGTCGAAGACTGCTTTCTTGACGAGATATGGTTCCTACGAATTTCGAGTCATAACATTTGGGCTGACAAATGCTCTAGTTGTATTCATGGACTTAATGAACTGGGTGTTCAGAGAGTTCTTAGATTAGTTTGTCATTGTTTTCATTGATGACATCCTGATTTATTACCAGACTGAGGAGGAGCATGTCGAGCACTTGAGATGATTTCTTCAGACTCTACAAGAGCATTAGTGGTATGCCAAGTATAAAAAGTGAGGATTCTAGTTGCAAGAAGTACAGTTTTTGGGTCACGTTGTCTAAGAATTGAGGATATCAGTGGACCCGAGAAAAATGTCGATGGTGAGGAAGTGGGGATAACCCACAACACCGATGGAGGTGTGTAGCTTCTTGGGTTTAGTCGGGTATTACAGGCGATTCATCAGAGGGTTATCGAAGATTGCGGGCCCATTGACAAATTTGACTAACAAATGGGTGAAGTTTATTTAGTATGATGCTTGTCAGTTAGATTTTGTTGAGCTTAAGGATAAGTTGACTTCAACTCCCATTCTTACCTTACCCAAACCAGGAGTGGAGTACTTGGTGTATACTGACACCTCTCTACAGGGACTTGGTGGAGTACTTCAATAGGAGAAATAGGCTATAGCTTATGCCTCCCACAAACTTCAATCTCACGAGAGGAATTACCCCACCCAAGACTTGGAGTTAGCAGCGATCATATTTTCCCTATGAATTTGGAGACACTACTTGTTAGGGGAGAAATTTTGCATGTTCACAGACCACAAGTCACTGCAATACTTGTTCACTCAGCGGGAGTAGACCATGCATCAGCGCAAGTGGATGGAGGTTGTGAAATATTACTAGTTTGAAATACAATACCACCTGGGGAAGGCCAACATAGTTGTTCATGCGTTGAGTCGTACGCCAGTAGGTAAGGTGGCGAAAGTGTAGAAGTCAAAGTGGAAAGAATTGGGACATTAGGAGGCAGTGGCTTGATCCTTTATATCCGTTATAACGGTCACTCCAGAGATTGTTACGAGAGTGATTCAGGACCAGGCAGCTGATTCATTTTTCCAGGATCAGATTGTACGGCTTCTAGCAAAAGGCACAGAGTTCTACTCAGTGATCTCAGATGGGGGACTACGGTTTAATGCTAGATTAGTGGTCCCAAAAGGAGAGGATTTATTTTATGCAGTGATAACACAGTCTCATGGATCTAGATTTGCGGTACATCTTGGAGAGGATAAAATGTACCAGGATATGAGGCGATAGTACTGGTGGAGTTTGATGAAGAAGGACATTGCGAAGTTTGTGTCCAAGTTTTCCACATGTCAGCTGGTAAAGGTGGAGCACCAGAGGCCGCCAAAGTTACTTCAGCCACTAGAGATACCTACGTGGAAATGGGAGATCATTTCCATGGATTTCATCACCGGGCTGCCTACTTCACAATGGGGTCACGATTCTATATGGGTGGTGATGGATCGATTGACCAAGGTATCTCATTTTCTACCGGTACGGACGGACTACACTACGAAATAGTATGCCTGAATATATATTACCGAGATAATGAGATTGCATGGGGTGCCCTTGACCATCGTGTTTGACAGAGATAAGATTTTGTATCACATTTCTAGGAGAACTTTCAGGAGGCTATGGGTACTGAACTACGGTTAAGTACGACTTATCACCCACATATAGATGGGCAAACTTAGCGTACTAATCAGATAGTAGAGGACATGTTATGCATGTGTGTCCTTGACATTGAAGGGAGTTGGGAGACCCATATTCCACTTGTGAAGTTCTTACAATAACTCCTATCATTTTACGACCGGCATGGCCCCATTTGAGGTGTTGTATGGAAGACCTTATTGTTCTCCTACTTATTGGCTAAAGGTGGGGGACAATAAGTTACTCGGGCCAAAGTAAATTCAGGAAACATCATCCAGGGTTTAGATGATCAGGAACCGTATTCGGGTAGCCCAAGACAGGCATAAAAGCTACACCAACGCCAAAAGGTTCTTCAAGGATTTCAACGTGGGGGATCAAGTACTGCTGCGAGTGTCTCCTATGAAAGGGGTGATGAGGTTAGGGAAAAAGGGGAAATTGGCTCTGAGATACGTAGGAAAATTTCCCAGTATCGAGAGGATCGGATCGGTTGCATACAGACTTGGGTTGCCGGAGCACTTGCACCATATTCACGTTGTGTTCCACATCTCATCATTAAGGCGGTTCTTTAGGGATGAGTTATCCCACACCCATATTGTGATTGAGAAGGTTGATTTACAGCCCGACAGTTCATAAGATGAGAGGCATGTGGCTATCCTAGACTGTAGCGAGAGACAATTGAGGTCAAAGGTAGTTCCACTGGTGAGGGTTCAATGGGAGCATCATAACGTAGAGGAGTCTACGTGGGAGCGAGAGAAGTATATGCGAGAGAAATATCCAAACTTATTCCTACCAGGTATGGTTTACTTTTCGAAATTCGGGGAAAAATTCCGTTATTAGGGGGAAAGTATGTAATACCCCGTATTTTTATGAAAATAAATAATTATGGAATTAATTATTATTGTTGGATTAATTAAATTTAAAAAAGGTCGGGAAATTTAATTGTTAATTTATTCGAATTTTGAATAATTATTAACTAGCGTACCAAGTGTTAATACTTATTAATGGAAACTTTTGATTATTATAGCGAGTATATGTAATATGTAATTATATAATTTTTATAAATTTTCAGAGTGCAAAATATGACAGTTTGGTATTTTAAGTCAGGACGCGCGTGTGAGTCGTGTCGGGACTAATTGTAGGAATAAAAAGATAAATTATTTTTGTATAACTTGTACGGTAATTTCGAGTGCACCATTGGATCCAAAAGAGTTGAGATAGTCAGAAAACTCTACCCGAGCATTTTATTTGGACTCCGAGGTAATTTTAGGCCTAACCGACACCCCGTAGGGGTATTTGTGTCCTTTGGAATTTTAGAGTAATAATATGGACGAAAATTGGTAAATAAAAGAGAGAGGTACATGGGTTAGTGTGGTGTTATTAGCTCCAAACCTACGTGAGAGAAAAGAGACAGGCATAAAGGAAGGAAGAGGAAGCTATTGGTGTTCTTGGTGCCTAACTCAAGAACACACATCAAAAACCATACCACAGTGTAGATCGCGAGACGATGAACACACTCATAGCCATATCACCATTAGATCAGACTGTCGAAATTAAGGCAAGTGTTTATTACTTGCGATTCATAGCAATAAATATTTTTAGATTGGTGTAGGTAGATTTTATTGACTTTTGAATTATGAGTTTTGATGAAATTGGAGATTTATGGATATGTCTTGAAATCTGAAAAACAAATTAGGATAAATCCCTCATGTAGATAGTTTAGAAGTCCCAAATTTTTGATTAATTGTAATGCACGAATCTGAATTGGAGTTTATGTTTAGAAATTTGATGAACTAGGGTTTTGAATTATAAAATTGGGCATTTTGGGAATTTATAACTGTTTATGATGAATTACGGGTTCAAAGTTAACGGAAATCATTTATATATGTTATAACATTAATTAAGATTGATGTTTTGGTGTTAGGGTTGAGAAATTTGGAGGTTTAGGAGTGAAATTTTGTGGAAGACGAAGTATGAACAATAAAACGTAACAGGTCTGGACAAAGAAAAGAAAGACTACATCTCGTTCGAATGAGATGGAGTCTCGTTCGAACGAGAAGTCAGAGTCGTTCGAACGATAGGTCCCAGAATCCCCAGAAATCCCTTTTTTTCCCCAGATCATGCTAACCAGTTAATTATGTTTGGGAAACTGCCATTTACTATATTAACTTAGTGCATAATTATTTGGGAAATAATCCTAGAATGAAACCTTAACTATTGAATAGGTGAATTAACCTTGGGAAATTCGAGAGTGTTAATAATCGAGTAAATTGCGTAAGTAGAAAAGTGAAATATAATACGTGAAGAAATATAAATATGGGTTGGGTGAATACCTAAATTTTTGTAAAGCTTCGGGAATGCCTGGTATTATATGCTTATCATTATTTTGTGTATATCATACCTATGCTGCTTGCTATCAAGTGAATGTTTTGCACAGTGGACACTCTTATCCTAGGTGACCCAATGGGGGGATATCTGACTTGTACCCTGAGCATATGAGATTGGATACATGCTATATGTTATGTAGGATAGTTTCGACGGCTGAATGGGAATGTATGTATGTACGTGAACCATTTAGCTTGTGAGTATGCTCGCCTATAATATTTGTGTTATGAGATTTACGGTTCGTGAGAGACGCCGAACCAATTGTCCTTTATGCAGTGAGTGATGCACCGAGTCACAATAGCAGAGTTTGCATTGCACCAAGTGGTCCTAACCAAGGGGCGCAGTTATATATATACACACACACACTTGAGAATGGATGATTATAATGTGTGAAATTAGAAAGTGTATAAGTCTGGATAAGTAAAGTAATTCTAGTGGATAAAAGACTTCCTATCAAAATAATGAACATAAAATGGGTAATTGGCATAAAAGAATATTATTAGCGTATTGTATGGGCGATACGGGTTACTCCCTTGAGATATATTTAGGAGTTCGTGTCAATAATCTAGTTGGGAACATTATAGATGACTAAGTTGGGATAGACATACGCTAGGTGTGTACATTAGTAGAGGGGTGAGGATCTCAGGCGAGAGTTCGGAACTAATATGCACATAATTATTGCATTAATGAAGTTTTAAATACTTGCTAAAACAAATATTTTTACAAATCGAGCTCTGACCCGTTTTTTATTATTTATCTTCTCTTTTGCTACATATATATATATATATATACTTAGACGCATGGATCATTCGATTAGCTACAGCTATGCTGGAAACTGTAGGTTATTGATATTAGACGCTACTATCTCTTCATTCTATTCCTTGTTCAGAACTTTCATTTAGGCCATGTGTCGCCTGCTTCCTGATTAACTATTTCAGGGATTTTATTTTTATTAGCATCTCCTTACTGTTGGATTGAGCATTATGATACTTTGGTTTTAGTCTTTGAACTAGAATGTTTTATCTCGTCTCATTTATTTCAGTATTTGATTCATGGTCAGTATTTATTCTTGTGGAATGGGAATGGCTTATATATTAAAGCATGGAATTTATTAATGGATTAATTGGGTATAATTAATTTGAAAAATGTTTTGTCACTTAGCTTAATTAATGATTAGGTGATAAATTATGAAAATTATTTTCGACAGTGATGCTAAGAATGAACCAACCGAACACTTTGATTTTAATTTAATAAAGGACTGATCACCTGGTATTTAATTAAGCGGGGTGTCACATCCGTGACCATTTTGGTCATGAAAAAGGGTCAAGGTTGTGAGAATTATAAGTCCCCCTAACAGCGTGTGCTTACACAAAGATGGTATGAATAAACAAAAGTCCAATTTTTATGTTTTTCAAATTTTTAAAGATTGAAACTTTTAAACTAAATTAACCTTGTAAAAACTTAGCACCCATTTTAAACATTTGTTGTGGAAATCCTACTTGCCCACTTGAATCTTTTTATCCTAAAACATGAATCTAAGTGATAAGAAAATAATATACAAAATCATCCAAAAGACGCCGATGTACGAGGAAAACCAAAAAGGAAAAAACCTCAAACTGCCTAGCCAACCGATCACTATGATACGATTTTACAAAGCATGGACATTTGACTTACTCAAGGACTCGATCTCCATAAGCCTTGATGTTTCTTTATCTTTGACCTTTCCTCGACAGTGAAACATAGGAGTTCACCCATGCAAGTTGTCACAATGCACAAATCCAAGCACATCTCTATATCCATAGATGAGGCTCAGCAACCTTCTACAGATCAAATAGCACGCACGGAGTCCACTACACGAAATAGATTCTCTCAAGACGTAGAGAAATAAACTTTGGTGCCCAAACTTAAGATATCAAAGCATAATTAATATGAATCTTGGATCTTAAAATGTAAAGGGTGAAACTAGGGTTTTGGAAATTTTGGTAAATAGATAGGAAAATGTTTTTCGCCAAAAGTTCGTAAAAAATCTGAGTACATCATGCCTTACATAAAGAAAATACGAATTTTGAGGTGGCAATCTCTTTCAAACGATATTATCTTTTCGTTCTAATAAAAACATATTTCGTTCAAATGAAACCCCATTCTCATTCGATCGAACTTATAATGAGCTTCTAATGTGATGTGCATTCATACCTGTGACATCCCCAGTAAATATGAAGACAAATTTGGCACGATAATCACGACACAATTTATCCAATCTCGGAAACTTTGTCATCGTGTCTTCATTAAATAGATCATAGGCTTATGGGATCAAGAATACAAATCCTAACCTATAACTCAAATATTTTGTCGATTATTATGCCAATTACATACAAATTTATTCGATTGGAAATTTGTCCTTACAAATCTACCCCATTGGCTATTCCACGAAAAACCAAAATAAAATTCCACAGATTGTCATGCTCTCTAAAAAGACTCATTCCATAACCCCCAAGAAGGAAAAAGAGTAAAGACGCTCGATAGACACACAAACTTGAGTACCTTGGCTTTGCTTGAAAACGTTTGCCGCATTGTAGTAAACCTATAAAACTTCCCAGTTAAACACACCATCAAATGCAAAGATAATATAAAAGTATAAATTCGCAAATGAATAAACATGTACTAATGTATAAAAAAATCTCAACCTAGGTAAGACATCTCCCCCTAAAATAAAGATATCCTACTCATTCAAGGAAAGATATCATTTCTCTCCCTTTCTTATCAGGAATAAACAAATAAAGATAGAATAAAACAATTACTCCCCCTAAAAACCAAATCTCCCCTTAAATATATGATCATAAGATAGCAATTTTATATATAAGGAGAATGTAATAAATCATGAAATAGTGTGTAAAGTGCAAAAAACACACAACATGGAAACTCAAATACAAATAATCCACACCATGATAAAAAAAATATCAATATTAATGCTAAAAGATACCAATATGAGTAAGCAATGAAATTTAGTACCAATTTGCCAATTTGAGAGAAGGAATTTCAATGCGCATAATGAGAGACATCAATATGAGCATGAGGCATGCTAAATAAAATCCAAAGATAAAGCATATGACCAACATGGACCAAATGTAAACCGCAAAGACTCAAAACACAATGATACCATATATAACATATGCACAAACATATAGGTATAAAAAAAACCACAAAACACATAAGATAAAAACACTAGCATTTTATCGATGTTCCTTAACATATGGGATGGAATGAATGGGCGTGAACAAGATTCAAATAAATTATTACCCAAACACTCAAATATGTTCAAGAAGTTCGAATTGATCGCAAAACTTTATCGAACTAAGATTTAGCCTCAATTTACAAGATAAAATGCACTTTATGAACAAACAAGCACAATGTACACACATCTAGAATATAGATAGTTTTGCAAATCAATAGCGTCATGATAAAATAATCATAAATAGGATTCATTATGAAAGCCCGTTGATCTTCATCTCAACATCCTCAAAAGATAAACATATATCATATTTTTTTCTTTTCTTTTCTCAATTCTTTTGAAGCTACTGTTTTTGAAAGATCAAACAAAATAAATAAGTTTGCATTTGACAATTTTTCTATAATTATTGCCTTTAATATTTTCATTAGGCCCTTGAAAATGGTGGTTTTCGTGCAAAGGAGATTTGCTCCTTTCGTAGCCCTTTCCCTTGCAACCTCATAATTTTTAACACTAATGAAATAAGCTCACAGGCAACGGTTATTTAATGCACAAATTCCCCACAGTCACAAAATATGTGGATGACAAGATTGATGGGAGAATTTCTCACATAGCTCAAATATTCCCGTGAATTTAAATTCCAAAAAGTTCATGCATGTGTGTGCAGAGACATATACGAAGTCAAATCCATAAAGCAAATCAAGTTTGAAACAACTTCATGGAAGCATGATTAAGAACAATCTAAGTAGCAACAATCATAACCAAATATCCTAGTTATATGGATAGCACATAATGAATAGGATTCAAATGCACCAATATGACACACCAAATGTGTAAAACAAAAATTCATAAAAAACTATTTTTTTTTAGTTTTTCTAAAAAAATTCAAAATAAAATACCAATTTTTAAAAACAAACTCTAACTCAAAATACAAACAAAATCTTTTTATATTTTTGAATCACTCAATAAAAGAAATATCAAAACACAAAAGATACACATGTCATAACACTAGCAACCATATATCATGAAGAATAAACTAAAGTATGGCAAACAAGCTAACACAATCAACCATTAGATATAGCATGGGAAGTATCATGTGCAAGCAAATGAGAAATTAACAAGTCCATTATGTAAAGCCTCCAAGTCGAATTTCTCAATCCATATAAGTGTAAAGTGACGCTCTAGGGGTATAAGAATCCAAGTGACTCTATTCTTAAACTTCTTAGAATTGTTCTAAAGATCATAACAAAACCTCCTAATATGACATTTCCTACTGCAATGAGTGGAAGTGTAACCACGGTGAAGGGTGTTATCTAAGAGGTGACATTTGCTAATATTCCCATTCTACTCTCTCAAACGCATGGTCTTGGCTTTGGTAGTGGAAGAATTATGATCATCTCAACCAATTCCATACTTGGCATCCTTAATTTGGACAGTTCCCACCCATTTTATACAACTTATTTTTACTAGACTACAAATCAAATTTGACCCTACTAGAATCCCTCAATCCCTCCTCAAGCTCAACTATCATCGACTCGAGTAAATGTCCACACTCCTCAAACTCTAGAAGCTCTTTCTTTATAGTCTCCATCAAACCATGAATACTATCTCTATCACCCTCAATATACTCTATCTTCTCTCGCACAGTCCTTTCATGTGACCTAAACACTATCATTATTCATTACGGCATATTCTCTCAACTTAGCTTCTAAGTTTAAGTTAGCCTTGTGCATTTTTAATATTTCCTTATACAATTCACAGAAGGAAAATTGGAGTTCACCCTCATCCTCCTCCTCTTCTCCATCCTTGCTCTGATCTCCACTCACTCGACCATCACTCACTTGGGATCTACAAACAATTCCCTTGGAAGTGTTAAGAAAAAGAAATATCTTCATGGGAATATTTCTCATCAAAGCTCACATGACTAGCCATGAACGTGGTAAAGTTGCACGCAATGGGCAACTTTTATTCCTCTTACGGATCACTATAACTAAGGGTGACATTAAATGATATCGATTTCTTGACCTCCTTCCTTAGTTTAGTGGGGCATTCAGCTACCTTATGGTTATAACCCTCACAACCATAACATCTCTTCGACTCATCCCTTTTAACATTCTCATTTCAGTTCTTAGGAAGTAATCAACCTTATTGGGCCTATTTTTCTCAAACCTTTTAGTAACTTTTTATTGCTTTGGAATTTGATAAATTTCTAGAATTTCTTTGCCAACATGGCCAAATCCTCGGAATCGATGTCAGACTCATTATCCAAAAGATTGGTTTTCTCCTTCCAAGCTTTCAAAACAATGGCCTTTTCTTATTTCGTTACATTCTTGGAGGTAAACATGTCAAGATTATAAGTTTGTAAGTCATGTACATACTTTTTAAGTTTTATTGAGTCTAAAGTGCCCAAATAATAAAAAACAGTCACTTCTGGGTTAAATGTTTCATACAATGACCTTAAGATTTTTTCGATAACACGGTTGTCAGTGTAATACCCCGTATTTCTGAATATTCCCAATAATTCTATTTGATTAGATTGGAGAATTAAATGAGAAAATTACGGCTTAATTTAAATTACATAAGATTAGTAATTTAAAGAGTTTTATTTAAAAATTGTAATTATGGAATATTAATCGAGAGATAGATACCGGTTTATATTGCCTCATTTTATTTACTTAGTGCGAGTGGTAAATAGTTACTTAACGCGTGTAGACCGTGTTGGGGTGAGAACGAGTAATATTTTTAAGTGACTCAAATGATAATTTAGAGGTCACCGATGAGTCCGGAAGGGTCAAATTAGTCAAAACAGTATACCCGGGGGTACTAGTTGAGTCCCGGGGTAATTTTGGACTAAACCGAGACCGTTCGGGGGCATTTTGGTCTTTTAACATAAGAGGGTATGGAGACCTACGAAATTGAGAGTTTTATATCAGCCGTATGATAGAGGAATTAGGGTTAGAACACCCATGACAACATCAATACCATTAGAGAGAAGAGAGGCACAACTTTCTAAGGCAAAAGGAAGAATTGGGAAGGATTCAAAGGGATTTTTACCATCAACTTGTTGGGGAAGAAGGATTGAAGGATGAAGATCATAAATCATAAACAGCAACCACGAAATCAGACCCTACTGATCATAAGGCAAGTTGTTTATTGCAAAAACTATAAAGTTATAATACCCATGTGTAGGGTATTTGAAATAGTGTTGTTTAAATCATTATTTTGATTAGAGAAAGATGTTATTTATACATGTTGGGATAGGAATCGCATGTAGAATGATTTACCTTATGTAGAGGTTTAAGATTCAGATTAGACTTGATGATTTTTCGGATTAAAATCTGGATTTTTAATGATAATATGGGAAGAACACCATAACTAGGGTTTCAAGAAATTCTGGATTTTAATTCATTATTTCTTTAAAGTAATTGGAGTTTTGATGTATTTGACACGTTAGAAACTGTCCTAGTATATGTGGAAATATGTTAGGAGCATTGGGTCAAAGTTTGATGGACTATAATGGAGTTTAAAGGTTTGTTAATGGAGGAAAAATCTTAATGAAGAAGACAACTGCGTTTGTCCCTGTTCGATTGATCGATCGATCTCGAAATATCCATCGATCGACTATGTTGATCGATCGAACCCAGCCGTCGATCGATCGACGCAAGCTGTTTCTCAAAAATTTTGTGTTTAATTCTTCGTTGACTTCGGGAATGAATGAGTATTCTAGGATTTACATTATACTTATATGGGAGTGAAAATAAGACCAGTAGGTATATTGTTGAGGTCCGATAAGGCCATTGGGTTTAGGGCTTGGATTACGGACCGAGGAGAATAATCCGATTTAGTAGAGTATCGGGGATTTCGGAAATTGAGTTACGGGGCCAAGTAAATTCAATTTAAGTAATAGACCAGTAGGGTAAGAAATAAGTACTGAAATTATATGTAAGGGGTAACTAGGACCCTTAGAGTTGTGTGAATACTTAAATAAATACGATTAATGAGATAAATCGTAAAGCGAATATTGTACGGTAGATATATGAGATTAAAATATTACGTACGTATATGATTAATAGGTCGGGCGTGTACCTACTGAATTATGTGATCTTTTAGGTAGAGAGATTATACCAAAACTAATTATGTTAGGGTCGATGAGACATTCCGAACTAACATAAAGTTATTATATGTTTGGGGTCGATGAGAAATACCGAACCAAACTTTTAACTGGTGTCACGATGAGAGAGTCCCGAACCAGAATATGTGTATATATATATATTTAAAAATAGTTGGGGTCAATGAATAATTCCGAACCAAATCTCACTTGGGGTCGATGAATCATTCCGAACCAAAAGATCTTTATTTGTGTATATAAATAATTGGGGTCGATGTATCATTCCGAACCAATTCTTACTTGGGGTCGATGAATCATTCCGAACCAAGAGTCCTTTACGTGTATAAAAAGGGCAAAATAGCAATGACTGATATTTAGTATATATTGTATGTGAAATATATATACTTGATGATATCCTACTTTCGTGTGTTAGTAGGTTGATACATATTATGTATTTAAAGATACATACTGAATTGGTAAGTTAAGTAGTGAAACTTAATTACGAAATGCACCTTTAGATAGAGAAAATCTATTTAGTAATTCAAGTAGTGAAACTTAATTACATAAGTGGGAAGTCAACAATTGTGAGAATTGTAGTAATTTTAGTAGTGAAACTAAATGGGAAGTCTTGAAAAATAACATAGATGAAATGTTACTTAAGAATTAATTAACATACGCGAGATGTTAGTGAAGCGGTTGTACTGTATGGGTGGTACTGGAACTTGGGTACAGATAAGTTCAGTTGACTACTTTGGTTTTAGTTAGATTGGGAGGTATGGCTAGATAAACTAAGTGTAGAACGTTAGGTGTGCACAAAAGATGAGGGGTGAGTAACTCAAGAGAGTGTACGAGAACCTAACATGTTGTAATACCCCGTATTTTTTGTGATATTTATTTATGGGATTAATTGAATTAAATGTGTATTAATTGGAAATTAATCCAGATAAAAATACTAGCGAAATGCGAGTTGGTATTTGATTTTAATGAGTATATATGGCTATATATGAATATGGAAATCATGAAATTTGTCGTGAGATTGATATACGGCAATTTGGGAAATTTTGTTGAGACGCGTGTGACAGTCGCGTCAGGAATATAATTATTTAATTAAAAAGTGAATTTCATTTCTATTAATCGTATGGTCGTTTTGAGTGCGCCAACGCATCCGGAAGGGTCGAAATAGTCAAAAAACACTAGCTGGGGGTTTAGATTGGGTCCCGGGGCATTTTTCGGCCATATCGGCAACGTGTAAGGGTAGTTTGGTAATTTTGAATTTTTGAGAATTAAAACCCACGAAAATTAGAGTTAAAAATCTGACTTAGTCTTAACCCACTAAGCCATTTCCAACCCCAATCTAGGTAGTGGGATACGGGAAGTTTAGAAACCTTAAACTTGCCAAACCAACCTCCACCTCCATTGTCATCCTTAAAGAAAAGCTGGTAGAGAGAGAAAGAAAGGAGAATCCTGCAGAGAGAGAGAGAGAACAATTCATCTTCAACGTCAAATTCAGAGTTATATCAAAGGCAAGTGGTTTAATTTCATTTATTACAAAGAATGTTTCTTCCATGAGTAGGAAATTGACAAAATTTGTATTGTTCTTGGGAGTTTGAAAAAAAAAACCATTAATTGGATTTAGAACTTTATATTTTGATGAAAGGATTGCATGTAGAATTGTGTTAGGAGAATTATTCTAATGGAAATATACCTTGTTCATAACAAAAACGGATTTAATTATACCCATTGGTGACTTTAAAAGTTTAGGGTTCATGTTCATATGATTTGGGGATAAATGAAGGGATTTGATGATTCAATGATGTTTAGGAAGAATTGGCCCTATATAATTGTTTAATGATGACCTATGATTGTTTGGTATGGAGTAGAAACCTTAAAATAATGTTGGGATGAATTGTATATGATATTAGAGATGAAGAAAGTTGGAAAAATGAAAAAAGGGATTTCTGGGCTCGAAACTGGCCACTCGTTAGAAGATCTACCCAGGTCGTTCGAACGAGCTCGTTCGAACGAGCTTCTAACGAGTTGGTAGTTTTCCATCTAACGAGAGGGATGCTCGTTCGATGTCTTTTTTTCGAACAAGATCTCGTTAGATGCCCAGTTCGTTCGAACGAACTCTCGTTCGAACAGCCTCGTTCGAACGAGACTTCTAACGAGAGGATACTTTAGGCTTTTTGGCCTGTTTTGATTTCGCATGTCCCGTAACCTTGTTTAATTGTAGAGATAGCATTACCTCGATGATAGATTGATATAGTTGGGACATTTGAGTTATATTGAGGAGTAAAACGTAGAAGTGTGACTCGAATTGAATGGGAATTGTGGAATAGGACGTGAGTGACTATTACGATGTGAGAATTATTTACGACTTAAATAATTGAACTAATCGGGAACTTATGAATTGTGTAACATTATAAGTCGGTACGAGAATGAGACGTGTACCACAAATAAATTATGGTGATTACTAAGATGTGTGCATACTTAGTACATGTATGTGATTTTATGTGTCTGACATACCTACCATACTTGTTATCACGGGAGGTTTACGTTCGCTTAGGGCCCTCTAATCCTTGTGTTGCCCGGATTTAGATTGGTACCTCGAGAACATAGGTCAGAGAAGGACTTATTGGGATGTTAATAAGTCTGTAGATCGTGGGAGCGTAGGTATGTCCGTGACCCATGTGATGTGACTGTGTTCGCCTCTATTGTTTGTGATTGCTGTTATCTGAGAACGATTCCTGAGAGGTTCGGAATGCGTGATCCTTATGTACGTGATGTACCGGGATGGATCGAAGAGTATGTGCGCACCGCTGCTTAGTTTCAGGGTGCTTGTATTGTATATTTATGATGTGAATAATATACACTTAAATAATGGGAACCTTCATGTTGGTATTACGAAAATAATTATGGTAATGTTTTGAGTAAATATAACGGGTTAACCGATAGTGAATACTAGTTGAGAATCTATGTTTAAGTAAAGCCCTCTATTTAATCGATAACGCTAGAACATATAATGGGAATTGAGTAGTAAGGGGTAGAACTTATTACGGTTTGGATAGTTATGTATGTCCCTTAGATGGTTATAGTACGTTAGGGGTGCACAATTAGTCGAGAGGTGAGTACTTCATGTGAGTGCACGTCCTAACATGTATTTTGCATTCATTGTTTTAATGTTATTAAAACACTTGCTGTTTTTAAAATGATTTCCACTTTCGGGCTCTGACCCATTTTCTTTCAAATCATTTTTGTAAAAACCATTTTAGGTGCCCAGCCACAAGGACACCATGCATAGGATTTTCATTCAGGTGACGAGCTGTAGCTGTTTGTGAAAGTTACAGGACCTTGCTAGTAGACGCTTCTTTCATCTTGACTCCATATTCAGGATTCATCAGTTGTAGGGCATGTTGCCCATTTCTAGTAGAGACATTTTCCTATTTCAGATTTTCAGACTATTTTGGCATGTAATTAATTCAGACTACTTTGTTTTATTCCGTTCAGTTGTGGGATTGTTGTGAGGATTTTTTTCCTCCGGACTTATTATGTTGTTGGTTATTCTATTGTTTCGTTATGGTGAATGTTGTTATTCTATCATCATTCCTTTTATTGCATGTTAATCATAGTTAACTTAAAATTTGGCAACTCACTTTTTAAATACTAGGTGGTTAGTAATCATTAAAAATGTTTTCGACAGTGATGCTATTAACTAGACCAACTTGGCATTTTGCATTAATTTAATAAAGGAGTAGCTACCCGGTATTTTATTAGTCGGGGTGTCACAGGTGGTATCAGAGCATCAGGTTCTAGTGTCCTTTAGGATCTATACGACTTATTATGTTTCCGCTAAACTTTCTTTGATGTAGAGCCCTATATTTTAGGACTGTTGTATTCTTTTATATATGCTACGTTCTTCAGCTATTTTAAGTTTATAACTGCGAACTTATAAACTTTATTCTTATATCAGATGCCTCCACGACGTGCACAACGGGTTCATAGGGATGCTACGCCAGAACCACAACCCGCACCAGTTCAGGGCACGATGAATGCCGTCGAGGTTGCAGCCATTGTGGCCCAGGCGATAAATGCCGCACTAGCCGTAGTTCAGAAGGCACCACCTCAGGCGCCAGTAGCCGCGCCAGTTCAGGTACATGCATTCACGTCTGCTTCGGAACATGTACATGATGCTTTTCAGAAAGCACATCCACTGGAGTTCGCAGGTAGCTCCGATGTAGTGGTTTTGAGTCATTGGAGGAAGGACATTCAGCGACACCTGAGGATGTATGAGTGCACTGATGTCCAGAAATAGATACTAGCTACCTTTAAGCTAGTGGGGTCTGCACTGCAGTGGTGGGAGTCTATTACCACCGTGGAGGAGAGAGATACTCTCATGATCCAGGAGTTTTGGGTGCGGTTTGACCGCAAGTACTTTCCGTCAGCTGTTCACACGGAAATGAGGAGGAAGTTGATGAACCTCAAACATGAAGGTAAGACTGTGGCCGAGTATGAAACAGAATTCACCAATCTGTTGAATATCGTTCCGAATGAGATACCGACAGAAGATAAGAAGATACAAAAATTTACTGATGGGTTGACTTGGAGGATTCGTCAGCATTTGTTGGGGAATCGATCGTTGGCCACTTACTCTGATGTGGTTAACGTTGCACTGTTACACTGCCAGGATCACCGCTTTCACATGGCTGAGTGCAAGAGATCGGGAGAGTCTAGCCATCAGGACAGGACTGGAGGACATGGTGCTAGTGGGGCACAATCTGTTCAGGGGCAGAGACAGGGTGACCAGGGTTCCCAGCAGGGTGATCACAAGAGGTTCAGGTCGGGAAATTTTAGGCGCGGACAGGGAAGTTTTCGGCAGGGCCATCAGGGTCTGAGCGGCCATCAGGGCCAGCAGGGTCATAATGGTCAATAGCAGCAGTTTCAGCAGGGCCAGCAGGGCCAGGGGAGGAACGGTAACGGCCACATGGGCCGGGGGCAGCAGGGACAGAGAGGAGGAACTTCCCGGGGAAGTGTTACGTTTGTGGCAAGACTGGCCATAAACGTCAGGATTGTCCTGATAGGGGCAGGACCCCGCAGCAGCAGCAGGGTGCTCGACAGGAGCCGCCGAGACCCGTGTTTCCCGCCGCCCTCCCGGCGCCACCACAGATGGAAGCATTGCCACCCATTCCAGTGGTCCCAGTTCAGTAGGGACAGCTGCATTATGGGAGAGTATACCAGCTTCAGCAGGCAGCAGCTCCACAGGCCCCACCCGCGATTGAGGGTATGTTTCCTATCCATGGCACTATGGGTCGGGTTTTGTTTGATACGGGGGCAACGCATTATTTTATAGCTACACATTTTGCGAAAGCCTTAGGGTTGTTAGCCACAGCAGAGAGCACAGTGACGTGTGTAGACTCACCATTGGGGAGTGGGTCACTTATTTTCTTTATATGCCGGGGAGTGGGGGTAGAGATTGGTAGTTTGGTATTACCTGCAGACATGTTGGTATTAGATATGCATGTGCACGATGTGCTTATCGGTATGGATTGGCTCGCAGATTATAGAGCCATGATTGATTGCTTCGGTGGGAGCATTATTTTTGCCATTCCGGGGCAAGAGATGTTTGTAGTGGCGATGCCTCGCCCAGAGGGAGGCTCGACCACTCATTTGTATTACATAGAGGAGGATACCTCTAAGGAGGTTGTGATTCCTTTAGATTCGATCCCAGTTGTCCGGGAGTACTCAGATGTGTTTCAGGAGATACTAGGCCTACCCCCCAGTCGAGAGATAGACTTTGTCATAGACTTATTACCAGATACGAGACCTATAGCACGCGCACTGTACCGTATGGCTCCAACAGAGATGCGAGAGCTACGAGATCAGATTGAGCAGTTGTTGGGCCAGGGGTTTATACGGAGGATTACTTCGCCGTGGGGTGCCCCTGTGTTGTTCGTAAAGAAGAGAGATGGATCGTTAAGGTTGTGTGTGGATTACCGAGAGTTGAATAAGGTCACGATACGGAATAAATATCCGTTACCCCGAATCAATGACTTGTTCGACCAGTTGAGAGGAGCTTCTTTCTTCTCGAAGATTGATTTGCGATCGGGATACCATCAGTTGCGTATCAGGGAAGAGGATGTCTCGAAGACTGCGTTCTTAACGAGATATGGTTCTTACGAGTTTCGGGTTATACCTTTTGGCTTGACCAATGCTCAAGCAGTGTTTATGGACTTGATGAATAGGGTGTTCAGAGAGTTACTTGATCAGTTCGTCATTGTCTTCATTGATGATATTCTGGTTTACTCCCAGACAGAGGAGGAGCACGCCGAGCATTTGAGGCAAGTTTTGCAGACGCTACTTCAGAACGAGCTGTATGAAAAATATGAGAAGTGCGGGTTTTGGCTGAAGGAGGTTCAGTTTTTGGGACACATTATCTCCGACCGGGGGATATCTGTTGATCCAAGCAAGGTATCCGCGGTGAGGGAGTGGGGACATCCCACGACACCGACTGAGATCCGTAGTTTCTTGGGCCTAACAGGATACTACAGGAGGTTTATTCGGGGATTTTCAAAGATAACGGTTCCTTTGACACATCTGACTCGTAAGGGTGTGCCATTCATCTGGAGTGATGCCTATCAGTTGGCATTCGATGAGTTGAAGGATAAGTTGACCTCAGCACCTGTGTTAGCATTGCCGAGACCGAGAGTTGAGTATCTAGTCTACACCGATGCGTCCTTGCAAGGACTTGGAGGTGTATTGCCGCAGGAGAGTCAGGCTATAGCTTATGCTTCCCGTAAGATAAAGCCTCATGAGAAGAATTACCCCCTCATGACTTGGAATTAACGGCAGTGGTATTTGCCCTTCGAATTTGGAGACATTACCTTTTGGGGGAGAAGTTCCGATTGTTCACGTTCCACAAGTCCCTACAGTACCTATTCACGCAGAAGGAGTTGAATATGCGGCAATGGAGGTGGCTTGAGTTCGTGAAGGATTATCAGTTTGATACCCAATACCACTCGGGTAAGGCTAACGTGGTAGCAGACGCGTTGAGCCGTAGGCCAGTAGATGAAGTGGCAGGGGTGTGGAAGACAAAGTGGAAGGAGTTGGGACACCAGGAGACAGTGGCCCGATCGTTCATGTCTGTGATGACCATTACACCGCAGATTGTCACGAAGGTGGTAAAGGCATAAGCAGATGACTCGTTTTGTCAGGAGCCGATAGTTCAATTATTAGCAGAGGGAGCTGAGTCCTATACCGTTAGCTCAGACGGGGGATTACGCTTCAATAGCAGACTGGTAGTTCCAGAAGGGGACGAATTGCGACACGAGGTTATGGCAGAGTCGCACGGCTCACGGTTCGTGGTACATCCCGGTGGGGATAAAATGTACCAAGATATGAGACGTCAGTATTGGTGGAGCGGGATGAAGAGAGATATTGCCGTGTTTGTTTCTAAATGCGCCACTTGTCAGCTAGTAAAAGTGCATCATCAGAGACCGGCAGGACTTCTACAGCCATTGGAGGTCCCGATGTGGATGTGGGAGAGCATATCCATGGATTTTATCACGGGGTTGCCTACGTCACAGAGAGGTCATGACTCTATTTGGGTAATTGTGGACAGGTTGTCCAAAGTCGCTCATTTTCTACCCGTAAGGACAGACTACACTACGGGACAGTATGCCCAGCTCTTTATTGCAGAGATAGTGAGACTTCACGGTGTGCCCCTAAACATCGTGTCTGACAGAGACAAGATATTTGTTTCGCAATTTAGGGAGAGTTTTCAGGAGGCCATGGGCACGGAATTGCGGTTGAGTACGGCGTATCACCCGCAGACCGATGGGCAAATCGAGCGTACAAACGAGATGTTGGAGGACATGCTACGTATGTGCATCATTGATTTCGGGGGTGGATGGGAGCAGTATCTTCCACTGGTGAAGTTTGCTTACAACAACTCCTACCAGTTCACCATTGGCATGGCTCCATTTGAGGCGTTGTACGATAGACCTTGTCGTTCCCCAGCATGTTGGTTAGAGGTGGGGGATAACAAACTACTTGGGCCGGAAGTGATTCAGGATACTTCGGCGAGGATAGAATTGATTCGAAGTCGCATTCGGGTAGCTCAGGATAGGCAGAAGAGCTATGCTGATGCGAAGAGGTTCTTCAGGGAGTTCCAAGTGGGGGACCAGGTTTTGCTCAGAGTATCTCCTATGAAGGGGATTATGCGTTTTGGGAAAAAAGGGAAGTTGGCACCGAGATATGTGGGACCATTTCCTATTATTGAGCGGATTGGACCGGTTGCATATAGACTTGGGTTACCGGAGCATTCGCATCGGATTCACGATGTGTTTCATATTTCCTCGCTAAGGAAATATCTTAGAGATGATTTGGCTCATTCTCACATCGCTTTGGAGGACATCGATCTCCAGCCCGATAGCTCCTACGAGGGAGGGGTCGATTGCTATTTTGGACCGAAGTGAGCGGAAACTGCGGTCAAAGATAGTCCCGTTAGTGCGTGTTCAGTGGCGACATCATAATGTCGAGGAGTCCACATGGGAGCGCGAGGATGATATGCAAGAACGTTATCCAGAGTTGTTCTTACCAGGTACTTTCTAGTTCCGAATTTCGGGACGAAATTCAGTTGTTAGGGGGGAAGTATGTAATACCCCGTATTTTTTGTGATATTTATTTATGGGATTAATTGAATTAAATGTGTATTAATTAGAAATTAATCCGGATAAAAATACTAGCAAAATGCGAGTTGGTATTTGATTTTAATGAGTATATATGGCTATATATGAATATGTAAATCATGAAATTTGTCGTGAGATTGATATACGGTAATTTGGGAAGTTTTGTTGAGACGCGTGTGACAGTCGCGTCAGGAATATAATTATTTAATTAAAAAGTGAATTTCATTTCTATTAACCGTATGGTCGTTTTGACTGCGCCAACGCATCCGGAAGGGTCGAAATAGTCAAAAACCACTAGCCGGGGGTTTAGATTGGGTCCCGGGGCATTTTTAGGCCATACCGGCAACGTGTAAGGGTAGTTTGGTAATTTTGGATTTTTGGGAATTAAAACCCACGAAAATTAGAGTTAAAAATCTGACTTAGTCTTAACCCACTAAGCCATTTCCAACCCCAATCTAGGTAGTGGGCTACGGGAAGTTTAGAAACCTTAAACTTGCCAAACCAACCTCCACCTCCATTGTCATCCTTAGAGAAAAGCTGGTAGAGAGAGAAAGAAAGGAGAATCCCGCAGAGAGAGAGAGAGAACAATTCATTTTCAACATCAAATTCAGAGTTATATCAAAGGCAAGTGGTTTAATTTCGTTTATTACAAAGAATGTTTCTTCCATGCGTAGGAAATTGACAAAATTTGTATTGTTCTTGGGAGTTTGAAAAAAAAAACCATTAATTGGATTTAGAACTTTATATTTTGATGAAAGGATTGCATGTAGAATTGTGTTCGGAGAATTATTCTAATGGAAATACACCTTGTTCATAACAAAAACGGATTTAATTATACCCATTGGTGACTTTAAAAGTTTAGGGTTCATGTTCATATGATTTGGGGATAAATGAAGGGATTTGATGATTCAATGATGTTTAGGAAGAATTGGCCTTATATAATTGTTTAATGATGACCTATGATTGTTTGGTATGGAGTAGAAACCTTAAAATAATGTTGAGACGAATTGTATATGAGATTAGAGATGAAGAAAGTTGGAAAAATGAAAAAAGGGATATCTGGGCTCGAAACTAGCCACTCGTTAAAAGACCTACACAGGTCGTTCGAACGAGCTCGTTCGAACGAGCTTCTAACGAGTTGACAGTTTGCCTTCTAACGAGAGGGATGTTCGTTCGATGTCTTTCGTTCGAACGAGATCTCGTTAGATGCCCAGTTCGTTCGAACGAACTCTCGTTCGAACAACCTCGTTCGAACGAGACTTCTAACGAGATGACAGTTTAGGCTTTTTGGCCTGTTTTGATTTCGCATGTCCCGTAACCTTGTTTAATTGTAGAGATAGCATTCCCTCGATGATAGATTGATATAGTTGGGACATTTGGGTTATATTGAGGAGTAAAACGTAGAAGTGTGACTCGAATTGAATGGGAATTGTGGAATAGGACGTGAGTGACTATTACGATGTGAGAATTATTTACGGCTTAAATAATTGAACTAATCGGGAACTTATGAATTGTGTAACATTATAAGTCGGTACGAGAATGAGACGTGTACCACAAATAAATTATGGTGATTACTAAGATGTGTGCATACTTAGTATATGTATGTGATTTTATGTGTATGACATACCGACCATATTTGCTATCACGGGAGGTTTACGTTCGCTTAGGGCCCTCTAATCCTTGTGTTGCCCGGATTTAGATTGGTACCTCGAGAACATAGGTCAGAGAAGGACTTATTGGGATGTTAATAAGTCTGCTGATCGTGGGAGCGTAGGTATGTGCGTGACCCATGTGATGTGACTGTGTTCGCCTCCATTGTTTGTGATTGTTGTTATCTGAGAACGATTCCTGAGAAGTTCGGAATGCTTGATCCTTATGTACGTAATGTACCGGGATGGATAGCAGAGTATGTGCGCACCGCTGCTTAGTTTTAGGGTGCTTGTATTGTATATTTATGATGTGAATAATATACACTTAAATAATGGGAACCTTCAAGTTGGTATTACGAAAATAATTATGGTAATGTTTTGAGTAAATATAACGGGTTAACCGATAGTGAATTGTATTGATACTAGTTGAGAATCTGAGTTTACGTAAAGCCCTCTATTTAATCGATAACGCTAGAACATATAATGGGAATTGAGTAGTAAGGGGTAGAACTTATTACGGTTTGGATAGTTATGTATGTCACTTAGATGGGTATGGTACGTTAGGGGTGCACAATTAGTCGAGAGGTGAGTACTTCATGTGAGTGCACGTCCTAACATGTATTTTGCATTCATTGTTTTAATGTTATTAAAACACTTGCTGTTTTTAAAATGATTTCCACTTTCAGGCTCTGACCCATTTGCTTTCAAATCATTTTTGTAAAACCCATTTTAGGTGCCCAGCCACAAGGACACCATGCATAGGATTTTCATTCAGGTGACGAGATGTAGCTGTTTGTGGAAGTTACAGGACCTTTCTAGTAGACGCTTCTTTCATCTTGACTCCATATTCAGGATTCATCAGTTGTAGGGCATGTTGCCCATTTCTAGTAAAGACATTTTCCTATTTCAGATTTTCAGACTATTTTGGCATGTTATTAATTCAGATTACTTTGTTTTATTTCGTTCAGTTGTGGGATTGTTGTGAGGAGTTTTTCCTCCGGACTTATTATTATGTTGTTGGTTATTCTATTGTTTCGTTATGGTGAATGTTGTTATTCTATCATCATTCCTTTTATTGCATGTTAATCAAAGTTAACTTAAAATTTGGCAACTCACTTTTTAAATACTAGGTGGTTAGTAATCATTAAATATGTTTTCGATAGTGATGCTATTAACTGGACCAACTTGGCATTTTGTATTAATTTAATAAAGGAGTAGCTACCCGGTATTTAATTAGTCGGGGTGTCACACATGTGTAATCAATAACCGTATTTTATATTGTGATAAACGCTTGCTAAATATTTTCAAAATGTTTTGAGTACTAACTCTTGCTATAAAATATTTTCAAAACCTTTTAGGTGTCCAGCCACAGGGATGCCATGTATGATGATTCCATTCCAGAGACTCGGGGCTGTAGCACAGTGGATGCTTACAGAATTTTGACTAGACGATATCTCTCATTCAAATCTAGTACAGGATCTCACACTCTTCTATGCTTGGACTTGTGATCCGGTATTAGTCTCAGATGTTAGTTTCAGACTAGTGGTTATTCTATTGTTGTTTGGAATTTTTATCCGATGGTTTATTCGGTAATACTTTTGTTCTGTTGTACTTTTACTTTGTTGTTTGAATTATTGTACATGATTGTTTGTACTTGTTTCCACATGGTTGATTTATCTATTTTAAGAAAGATAAAATTTGGCACCGGTCTAATTATACTTAGGGGATTAGTAATTAAAAAGTTTTCGACAGTGATGCTAAGAATGAACCATTTGAGAAACCTGTTTTAATTTAATAAAGGCCTGATCACCCGATGTTTAATTAGGCGGGGTGTCACAGTCAGGTATCTTCTCTCCCAAGTTTAACAACTAGTTAACAATTTCGGATTGTCTAGCTAAAACTCATTATAGGTCTCACTCTCCAACATCTTAATCGTTTCAAACATAGTGGTAAGGTTTTGGAGTTTGGAAGCCTTAACAGCATTAGTTTCTTTATGGGTGAGTTGGAGTATGTCCCAAGCCTTTTAGAGGTCTCACATGTCATAATACAGAGGAACTCCTACGGGGTGAAACAAATAAATAGAGTATTTAAACCTTGAGAATTAAAATAAACTAACCTATACTTAGCCTCACTCTATGATTCTATGGGTTTTAAATGAATTTCTTCACCTTATCTAGTGGCAGGTGCAGACCAACCTTTAACAACAGCTAATCAAACCCACTCATCTATAGCCTTAAGTGCTGATTTCATACACATTTTCGAGTATGCGTAATTCGATCCATCAAACAACATGGTTCTAATACCATCAAGTCCACTAAAATTCATGCTTAAAGATATGGGATCAAAAAATAATATTTTAGCGCAACCCGTTGTGATACCAATTTGAGAATGCTAAGTCCCCGTCATAGTGTGTGCTTATACAAAGATGGTATAAATAAACAAAAGTCCAATTTTTATGTTTTTCAAATTTTAAAGACTGAAAATTTTAAACTAAATTAACCCTGTAAAAACTTAGCACCAATTTAAAAAAAAAAAAATTTGGGGAAAACGGATTTAACCAATTTTATCTTTTTATCCTAACACATGCATCTAAGTGATAAGTCAATAAAATAAAGAAATCATCCATAAGACACCGATGTACAAGGAAAACAAAAAAGGGAAAAACCTCAGACGGCCCAGCTAATAAATCAATATGATACGGTTTTACAAAGTATAGAAAAATATACCTACTCAATGACTCAATCCCCACAAGCTTTGACAACTCTTCTATCTTAACCATCTCCTCCACAGTGCAACACAGGAGTTCACGCACATTTCAGTATCTACCGATGAGGCTCAGCAATCGTCTACACAGCAAACAGTACACACGGAGTCCACCGCACGAAATACGTTCTCTCAAGATATAGAGAATCAAATTTTGGTGCCTGAACTTAAGATTTCAAGGCATAGGAAATACAAATCTTGGATCTTTAAACGTAAATGGTGAAACGAAGTTTTTGGAACTTTGATAAATAAATAAGAAAGCATTTTTCGTCAAAAGTTCTTAAAGAGGCGACAATCTCGCTCGAACAAAAATGCAAGGTCGTTAAAATGAGATTAGCTTTCCGTTCTAATGAAAACATATTTCGTTCAAACGAAACAACATTCTCGTTCGATCAACCTGCTAACGAGCTTCTAACGAGATGCGCGATCATTAGAAGAGAATTATCATTCGTGGTCATTTGATGGCGTTCTAACGATATCTAAATTTCGTTCTAACGAGATCAGAAGTCATTCGAACGAAGACTCAATTTCGTTCTAACAAGTTAAATTCTCATTCTAATGAGATTAAAATCAAAAAATACTTTTCTTTAAAATAACATTTAAAAACGGTTCCAAATGATTTTAAATTTAAAGGCAGACACCCTTAAAAATCTCCATAGACTCATATTCAATATGCATTCATACCTACGACATCCTCGTTAAACGTTATGATGAACTTGGCACAATAAACACGACACGATGTATCCATCTTTTAAAGTTTTGCCGTTACGTCTTCAGCAACCATGTCATAGGCTTGTCAGATCAACAACACAAAGCCTAACCTATGACTCAAATATTATGTCTGAATTTATGTCACTTACATACAAATTGACTCCCTTAAAAATTTGTGCTTACAAGTTGGATACTGTGACTAGCATTGAAATTTCACCTAGGATGGTCACGGTTAAGGACCCTGACCAACAAAAAATCACGGTGCACTATCACGGCTTTAGTCACGGTCCAGAGCCGTGATGAAACCCGTAATATTGATGTCACAAAGTGGACCGTGACCACCTAATATGGCCACGGTTTTGCATCGTGACCCCCATATTGGTCGTCTAAAAAAGGTCACGATCCAAACCGTGTCCCCTGACCTTTATAATGGTCCAAAATGGTGACCATTCTTGGTATATGGCGTAGTGCATTTTATACCAAGATTATCGGTTAGTATAGAATGACACATAAATGCAGCACATTTGGCGAAAATCACTGACCAGTCGCATTTGCATTGACTCCTATATGAGCTTTATTGTTGTTTTGCTCGATTACGAGTACGGAAAAATTTACCATCAACGGATTTTATATATATACCCTTAATATACTAAAACGACCACCATTATTGGTATAAAAGCAATATAGATTCATACAAGCTAAATTTTCTACTCGATAATTAGGTCAAAGAAAGAACTTTAATCTAATTAGTTCATTTTTATCTCTATCAAAATGTTTACTTTCATCCAAAAATTCACCCCAATTTTTTTATGTTACCAAAATTTGGTGGCATTGCATTCTTCCATTATTATACAAAGCGAAGATAACGAGTAGAGAAATATAAGTTTAAATTTGATTGGACTTTTCCAAGTGTATTGATTGTTTCCAGTTGCATTCTAGGAGAAAACGAACATATGTTTGCTTCTAAGAGACAGCTTGAAGCATAAGTATTGACCTAACAACTCAATATATGTATTCTTTTTAAACAAACAATTTAGCATTTGAAGGCCCCAGCATGGTAAGACAATAGAGTAAAGACGTAGAGTTAGAACAGAACAAAATAAGGTTATAGTTTTTAAATGCCGGGGTGCTTTTATCATTCAAAACAAGCACTAAAATTAAGTTCTTTTTTTTACTTAAAGCTAGTTGTCCAGTGTAAAAATTGAAGTGCTCTTAGGGGCATTCAAGTTTGATTTTCGTAGCTTATATATTTAATTATTTTTTATGCCTGATGTTAATAATTTTAAGATAGACGTTTTCCCTTAAACTCATCTTAAATCTCTACAAAAATTAGTAATCGAAAATCTCCCATCCAACAACATAACCAAATATATGTACCCTTAAAGCAATTGTATAATTTCCCCTCTTCGATGTCTTTCTTTTTCTACTTTGTGTTTCAAATATTTTGTTAATAGCAATTAAGGGTTAGAGTTTAGGGTTAAAAAAAGTCTGACAGATTTTTGATTTTCAATAAAAAGAAAAAAGAGGTGTGTGTAGATGGATAATAATTCTCATGAAGTGATGATTTCCTAGTGCCGTTGGTTTAAACAAGTAGCCAACTCAAAAACCACACCAAATAGATGAGGCTTTGAACTTTATCTTGAACTAATCACAATATGTTGATCACAAATCATGGATATGATAAGGCAAAGTACAAATTTGAAATACATAGGATTCAAAAGAAGATAATGTGTTGTTATTCGAGTGGAAGAGGAGGAGAAGAGGTGAGGAATGTATGTGGATGTGGTGCGAAAGATGGAGACACGCATACAAGATCATCAGAAGTATGAGCATATCTACAAGATATAGATTAGGCGCCGAAAAGAGACAATATTTGCCAGATATTATGGGGACACAGTGATTGAAAACGATGGCTCGTGAGACCATTTTGTTTTCTCAATAAGACCAGACAAAGATACAGGACCACTGCATTGAAATCACAACTCTTTACAACTTTAGCATTAATCTAGCTTGTTTTTCTTCCACATCAACTTAATAGCTACCCTGGCAAAAAAAAACTTAATAGCTACTGTTAAAGTTCTGTAATACCCTGTGATATAAAATAATATAAGTAGAATAGCAAAGAGTAAAGGTGTCTACGGTTCGATCCGGTTCAAGTTTAGACATATTTGTAAAGCGGACCGAATTAATCCGTCCATATTTACGAAGACTCGAGACCAAGCACGATAAATTGAATTTGGTCCAAGTGGGTTTCAATCTAAATGATGTTCAAGTTAGGTCCAATTCGGATTGGACATAGTTTGATTATAAAATGATTAAAAAAATATATTATTTTTTCTTTATTTTTCTGCAGTATGTTTTCATGTTAAAATTATGCTATAATTTCAACTCATTTTTGTTTCATTTTGCCGCAAATTTTGGCCTTTTCAATTTTTATTTTGCTATTTTTTGTTGCAACTTTTTGCTGTATTTTAACTCTCTTTTTCTTTTCCTTTTTTGTATTTTGTTGTAAATTTTGCCTTATTTTCTTTTGGAGAAAAATCTTCTATTTTTATGTAACTTTATCCTTAACTTTTTAGGGTAAAAATCAACAGTTTTTATGTAAATTTGTGCTCACTTTTGTGCAAAAATGTACTATTTTGCTATTTTTTTATTGTATTTATTCTGTAAAAACCTGCTTAAAAACATAAAAATAGTGGCCATTGACCAACAACTTGCTGCTAGCATACCAAATAATAAAAAGAGTCCATAGAAACAAAAACAATTAAATTTAAATAGTTAAATACAAACAAACTAATACTACTAAAAACATAAATTAAAATTCACTATCATTGGTCACTCCATATCAATGTTGTTGAACCCACATTGCCACTTCAATCTTCAGCACATAGAGATCCCAACAACTCTACAAAACATTAAACAAACAAAAATTATTTGTAATACAATATAAAAATTAAACCTTATAAATTAAGACATTAAAACAATATAAAGTGAATTATTACCAACATCAAACTTTTTCAATTGTTGAATATCATCCAATGCATCCCAAATATTCATTAGTTTTTGTGAAGACCGGAGCCAACTTTGTGCACAAACAAGGGCTTCCACTGTATTAGGGGAAATGCGCTACAATTTGGGTCAAGAATAAGACATCCCGTGCAAAATGCAGATTCAGATGCTATGGTAAACATGGGTATTGTCAACGCATCTCGTGCTACATGAGGGAGGATTAGATATTTGGTTTGATTATTCTTCCACCAACTAATAATATCGAAACTATTGCTCTCAACCTCACTTGCTTCTAACCAATATTTTTCAACTTCTAATTTGGCCCCAAAGTTATCTTCGACCTCTAAATGCTTTTTAAATTGAGAGCCAAAAAATACACCCATCCATATCGTCATTGTGGGTACCCGGAATTTAGTGCTATAGGCCTGGACGAGTAGCCCAGCCCTAGCGGCCCAAAGTCTAGGCCCCTCATCTTTTGTATTGATCCAATTTTCCCACGATCCCATGAAGGGAAGTTATAGGGGAGCACGATCCCATAAAGGGAAGTTATAGGGAAGATGGCTAATATAGAGGAACCCATCATCCCCACTAACTAACATACACATCTATAAATTAAACCCTAGGTCCGGGGCAAGGGACGAGTTGTATTCTCTGTACTCATTCTCCAGAATATTGAGAAATAATACTAACTGCACCACCGTGGACGTAGGCACATCTTTGCTGAACCACGTACATCCGTTGTTGTGTGATTGGCGTTTTATTTTCTTTGTTCTTTCTTGGTTATTACTTCTCTCATACTTATTTGTGTTGCACAATCATTGTCTCCACAATTGGCGCCGTGTGTGGGAAGCGTTCATCTTTTCCTGAGAAGAGCCCACACCAAGAAAAGAATCTAAGATGTCTGGTCACAGCAGCAACGCTCCTCAAGCAGGAGATATTCAAGAGCCACCTGCTCCTCGCAGGATTAGGTCTGAAGTCCGACGTTCAGATCGTGGGGCTCGCTTGGAAAGGCCAGCCTCAGAAGAAAGTCAAGGACCAGCAAGGTCCACGTAGATATCCAGATTGATTGATGCATACGAGGCAAGGCTCCACGAGCAGAGGGAGTCTTCTCGCAGATACGAGGCTGAGAATGCTCGCTTGAAAAGAAGACTGGAAAGACTGGAGAAGGAATTACGTCCTGATACCAGGAGACACCCTTATCGCACTCCTAGCCCTCAGGCGAGCAAATCTCGCAGCCGAGGAAGGAGCCCTAGGCGGGAATATCAAAGGATCGAAGGTGGAGACTCAGACGACGACCTCCGCGAACAACTAAGAAGAGCTCGCCGCTACCAGAGCCCTGCTCGCAGCAACGAAAACATACGGAACCTGGTCCACAGAGAAATGGACCAATATCCAACTCACCGCGGCACCAGGTCGACCAGAGAACTCGCCAGGAGAGCCCTCAAGACCCATATGAAGTCACCCTTCACGAGGGAAATTGAAGAGGAAGAGGCTCCCAAGAAATTTGCCATTCCAAGGTTCAAGATTTACGACGGGAAGACTGATCCCATTGATCATGTCAGGCAGTACCGACAGGCTATGACCCTCTGAAATCACCGGGATGAACTTATGTGCCGCATTTTCCCCTCGAGACTCCATGACGTGGCCCAGAAATGGTTCGAAAAACTCCCTCCCCGATCCATCAGAGATTTCAAATCCCTAGCCGAGCTCTTTACGGCCCGGTTCATCACCAGCAGATCCCATCCCAAAAGGATGGATGCTCTATTAACGATGAAGAAAACGCCTCAAGAAACGCTCCGAGACTATGCGAAGAGGTACTGGGAGTTATTCAACGAGATCGAGGACTGCGCGGAAGAGGTGGCAGTGGCTTCCTTCAAAATTGGGCTACCTAGCTCTTCCCTCCTTTACCAGTCCTTGACAAAGAAGGAAGTTATGACCATTGACGACCTGATGGCCCGGATTGAGAAATATGCAAAGGTGGAAGATGTCACCCGCCTTAATGTAGGAGAAAACGTTCGAGCCAAGCTCACTACCAAGGGAAGTGAGAAAGTTGAGAACCAGAAGAAAGGAGGAAAGAGTGGGGGCAAGAACGGCTCCCGAAACGGAGGGAACCCTGACGTAACAAAATCGTTCCAGGCGGTCAACACCGTCTTCAAAGAGCCAATTTACAAAATTCTCGTGAAGATCAAGGATGAGCCGTTCGTCAAATGGCCCCGGAAAATGGAAGGAGACCCCTCGAAAAGAAACAATGCATTAAGATGCGCTTTCCACAAAGAGGGAGGGCATAATACCGAGCACTACAAGGCTCTTAAGTCCCACCTCGAGGAGTTGGCCCAGTTTGGGCATCTGAATGACTTTGTGGAGAAGAAGGTAGAGAAAGTGACTGCCCACAGAGAGGCGAAACCCGACAACGTGCTGGAGGATGATGCCGGACATGAATTCGCGGTAATCCACGGAGTATCTGACGTCAAGAAAATACAAGGGAACTCAGCTCGAATGGAGGTAAAGAAACTGACAGCGGTAATGCAAGCTTTTAAGATTGATCCAGCAAAATCACAGTCAGGAAAACGTCGGCGAGCAAAGGACATCAACTACAACAAGCATATTGTTTTCACGGATGAAGACCTAGTGGGAGTAAGGACCCCACATCATGATGCCTTGGTCATTACACTCAAAATAGCTAACTTTGACATCGACAGGCTGCTCTTCGATCAAGGAAGCTCATCCGAAGTAATGTACCTCGACCTGTTCAGGAAATTGAAGTTGAGCGTCGCCGACCTAAAGGGAGCTACTGTCCCTCTGGTCGGCTTCACTGGAAAAATGACCATGCCCCTGGGCAAAATAGTTCTGCCATTGCGCGCTGGAAATGTTTCCAAGATGATCGAGTTTTTGGTGGTCGATATTGATTTACCGTATCAGGCCATCCTCGGCAGGGGATGGCTTCATGCGATGAAGGAAGTCTCCTCTACCTACCATCAGAAGCTCAAATATGTTACCGAGCGAGGAGTAATGGAGATACACGGCGACCAGGCGGTGGCAAGGAAGTGCTTCATAGCGTCCATCCGACCAAAGCCAGAGAAAAAAGCTGATCAACCTAGTGAGAAAGTGGAGGAATGTGAAATTCCTTCCAAATAGCAATTAAAATACGGAAGGCCTGGAGTAGAAGAGACCAGGCTCCTCCCCTCCGAGCGTGTCGTCGAGGACCTGGCAGAAGTGGCGTCTAGGGAAGGCAACAATAGCAGAGTCTTCCTGATCGGAGCGTCACTCACCGACCAAGAGCAAAAGGAATTGTCAACCTTACTCAGAAGCAACATAGATGTTTTCGCTTGGGAACCTTATGAGCTACCAGGAATCGATTCCAATATGGTTTGTCACCAGTTGCACGTCGATCCCACATTCAAGCCGATAACGCAGAAGGCACGGCGAACTGCTCCCGAGAAGGCCAGAGCAATAGAAAAAGAAGTCGAAAAACTGCTGGATGCAGGATCCATACGGGAAGTGCAATTCCCCAAATGGTTATCCAACCCAGTGGTAGTCCCAAAAAGCAACAGAAAGTGGAGAGTTTGCATCGACTTCACTGACCTCAACAAAGCCTTCCCTAAGGATAGCTTCCCTCTTCCAAAAATAGAACAACTAGTAGACGCCACCGCAGCTCACGAACGAATGAGTTTCCTAGACGCATACTCAGGGTATCACCAAATTCCCTTGTATGCCCCAGATCAGGACAAAACAGCGTTTATCACGACGGTTAGTTTATATTGTTACAAGGTCATGCCTTTTGGGCTCAAAAATACAGGGGCAACCTATCAGCGACTAGTTACTAAAATGTTCAAGAATCAAATGGGAGACACAATGGAGGTCTACATCGACGACATGCTCGTCAAGAGCAAGGAGAAGGAGTGTCACCCCTCGGACCTGTCAAAAACCTTTGAAATACTCAGGAAGTACCGAATGAAACTTAATGCGAGCAAGTGTTCCTTTGGTGTCCAGTCAGGGAAGTTTCTCGGGTATTTGGTCAGCAAGCGAGGCATAGAGGCTAATCCGGACCAGATTGATGCAATCAACAGAGTGCAACCTCCTCGCACAATCTGGGATGTACAGAAGCTCACTGGAATGCTCGCTGCTCTAAATCGTTCCATTTCTAAATCCTCCGAGAGATGCAAGCCTTTCTTCCAACTCTTAAAGGGCAACAAAACAGTAGAGTGGGGCCCAGATTGCTCGCGAGCATTGGACGAGCTCAAGTCCTACCTAAGCCCTCCACCCCTGCTTATCATACCACAGCAGATGGACTCTTTGCACCTCTATCTCTCTGTATCCAGTCATACTGTCAGCTCGGCGCTAATGTGCGAAGTTACAGGAATCCAACATCCCATCTATTACGCGAGCAAAACCCTATTAGATGCCAAGAAGCGATACCTACCATTGGAAAAGCTCGCATTCTCCCTAGTAATAGCCTCGAGAAAGCTGAAGCATTACTTCGAAGCTCATATGATCATCGTCCTTACATCACACCCCCTCAAGGTTGTCCTAAGGAAGGCGGATTTGTCAGGAAGACTGTTTAAATGGTCAGTCGAGCTCGGCCGATTTGACATCCAATTTCAACCAAGGATAGCTATCAAGGGTCAAATCCTCGCTGATTTCATAGCTGAGTTCACAGGCGAAGAACCCTCCGACCAGCCTAAGCCAACAGAGCAAAACAACCAAGCTACAGTGGAAAGCTGGAAACTATTCGTTGATGGAGCCTCCAACTCAAAGGGGGTAGGGGTAGGAATTATTCTCATCACTCCAGAAAACACAGTCCTTGAGCAAGGAATCAGGCTGGGATTTACAGCCTCCAACAACGAAGCAGAATACGAAGCCCTAATAGCAGGTCTCCAAAAAGTGCAAACTCTGGGAGCAAAGCGTTTGTAGGTATTCGGCGATTCGCAACTAGTTTCCAACCAGATAAGTGGAGACTATAACGCAAAGGATGAAAGAATGGCAGCCTACCTCTCCTTGGTGAAAAAATTGATGACGAGCTTTGAAGAGATCAACATCCAGCAGTTTCCTAGGCGCCAAAACAGCCACGCTGATGCGTTAGCAGCCCTGAGTTTGGCAGTTGATTCTATCCTTAAAAGGGTTATACCTATCGATTTCCTCAGTGGCCCAAGGATTTACCCCAACTGCGAGCTGCCAAACGCGAAACCAATACTCCAATTGGAATCAACCCCCAGCTGGATAGATCCCTTGAAGGACTATTTAAAGGACGGAACGCTTCCAGAGGACAAGAGAACTGCCCACCAGATAAGAGTCAAAGCTGCTCGTTTTCACTTATCCACAGGACGCGACTTATATAAAAGATCTTTCTTCGGTCCCTACCTTAGATGCGCCCACCCAGGCGATGTCAACGCAGTGCTTCACGAGCTTCACGAAGGAATCTGTGGAAGTCATGTCGGAGGAAGGTCTCTAGCCTTCCGAGTAATGAAGGAAGGCTATTGGTGGCCATACATGCAAAAGGACTCCGCAGTGTATGTCCGCAAATGCCTGAAATGCCAACTTCATGCTCCTATGGTCCACCAGCCCGCCAGCGAATTAAAATCCCTCACCATCCCCTGGCCTTTCGTCCAATGGGGAATGGACATCATGGGACCACTGCCCACCGCTTCCGGCAATTGCAAATACCTGTTGGTTGCAACTGACTACTTTACCAAGTGGATCGAGGCAGAACCACTGGCGAACATCCGAGATGCTGACATGATAAGGTTAGTATGGAGGAATATAATCACTCGATCCGGAATCCCCAGAACCATCATCATTGACAATGGAACACAGTTCGAGAGTGGACCTTTTCAGGACTTCTGCAACGAACACGAGATCAGGAACCACTTCAGCTCGGTGGCCTACCTTCAAAGCAACGGACAAACTGAAGCTTCCAACAAAATAGTGATCACTGGATTAAAGAAGCGGTTAGAGCGAGCCAAAGGCGCATGGGAAACCGAGCTACCGCATATCCTATGGGCATACAGAACGACTCCTAGGCGAGCAACAGGAGAAACGCCATTCTTACTAACATATGGTATGGAGGCAATCATCCCACTAGAGGCGGGATTGCCAACAATGAGATCCGACCTTGTCGAACAAGGCCAGAACGATGAGGCTTTGCTCGCTGAACTCGACCTAGCTGACGAGCGCAGGGAACTTGCCCTAGTGAAACTAGCGAGCTATCAGCAGCAGCTCGCGAAGCACTACAGCAAAAGGGTCAACCCGAGGAGATTCAGAGTTGGGGACTATGTCATAAGAAAGGTTCTGGGCAACACAGTGAAGCCATCTGATGGTAAGCTGGGCCCAAACTGGGAAGGACCTTATAAGATAATTAAAGGCGACCTGCAAGGTGCCTATCATTTGGAAATGATGAGGGCATGGAGATACCACGAGCATGGAACGCAACTAATCTCAAGAAATTCTATTTTTAGGAATTCCATTATTAAATCTTTTATTGTATTCGTTATGTGAAAGGACAGTTCATTTCCCATTTCACTAATGAAAATCTCTCAGTTGATCACTCTCTAATTAGTAACAGTTATATTTTATTACACATCCCTTCCAAATCACAGGCATAATGGTCGACATAGCAGGGGAACACCCCTTCTCAGGTCATCGTCATGAAGCACGACAGACCTCTTAGCATTGCCCCTGGCAATATATGAAGCCCTACAGAATATTCTTAGGCATCAAACCTACTTTGGTTAAACAAAATCCTGATCGGATAAAAACATCCAATACCAGGTGTGTCCTCGCCAATTTCCCTACTTAGGCCTAAGGGAGTGTGACGACACAACCTAAAAGGTAAAGTGAGGGCACAATGGTATTCTTGCATTATACTGGACTGGGGGGACACTCATATGACAAAATAAAAAAGATTATGAAGCAGCAAAAATATTAAAAGACTGGATTAACACGTTTAGTCGGCCAAATTGCCCAAAACGCGAACTTTTCATTAATCCTTTATATTTACAAATAATGATAATACATGTTTAGTCGGCGAAGCTCGCCCAAAGAATTTACATTATCAAAAAGAAAAAGAATAACAAAATCTCAAGGAGGTGGAAGCCTCCGAGCAAGATAATCAGCAACTTTAGCTTTTCTTCCATCATCAGGAGCGGGGGCTAGCTCTTCCACGACCTCATTTGCATCCAACTCCAATAGTTTCCGGGGAATAACATCAATGGGGATCCATCGATCATCCCTCCTGAATGGATTGGGCATCAGAGTAGAGGAGGACATCTCGTGTCGATACCATAACACCGAGTTCCTCGGAACCTGCAGCTCTCTCAGGGCACTCAACCACCCTCTGATGAAAGAAAGTTATTCAAACTCTGATAGTCTCGTGGGAGCATCTAACCATCCCTGATCGTAGCCATCAGACCACACCTGGCGAGGGCCCATCTTGAATAGATGTCGCAGTCGGGAAACGTCCCTCTGGAGCCCAGCAACAATTACATAAGCTCATCGAACATCGTCGTGCAACTCCCCCATCTCCCTATCACGCTGTTCGACGGCTTCCCTGTTCCTACCCCTGGTACTCCTGCCAGCACGCGGGAGGGGAGGCCGAGCAGCTCGCGACGAAGAAGAGCCTTGCAGGACTGCTGAAACGGTGCTCGGAGAATGCTCCTTAAGCTTTAGGACCTCCCTCCTCAACTCTTCATTCTCCTGCTGCAGGAACTCCACAACCTGGTTAATCTCGGTGGCCTCCAATAACTTTGCTCTCAGTGCACTGACTTCTTCTTGTACTGAGGCACCGATTTCTTCCATCTCCTGGAGCCTGTCCTTCATCTTGGCCACCAGCTCGGACTGATCCTTATATTTTTGGTTCCTTGACTTAGCAAACTTGCAAAGTCTAGCAAAGGCCTGGCGAACAGCAGGGATTGCATTAGGACCAAGAGTCCTACCCAGTTGGGAGGTAACAGGAATATAGTCATCAACATCAACCAACTACAAGTAAAAGAAAGAAAGAGGAGAGAAAGAGATCAGCATAAACAAAAATGAAGTCTTTTCATTAATAAGGAACGAGGTTACATCAGATTGAAAAAGAAAAAATTACAAAGCAGCCCTATCAATTAGCAACCTCGGGTGGCCCAGAGGTGGGTGGTCTCTTGTCCTTATTAGCATCAGCAGGGGTGTCCTCTGTCCTCTCAACCAAGGGAGCGTCAACAGGAGTCGCCTGAGAAACAGGATCAGTGCCTTCAGCAGTTGGGGCAGGGTCCTCATCTACGACTGGCTTCGGCCCTGGATCGTGCTCGTCAAAGAGTGGGGATGCAACGTCCACCCCAGCAGCCACGAGGGCCTTATTCCACCCTTTCTTGAAGTTCAGGCGGTTGATATAGCCTATCTGAACTTCAGCGTCCTCGTACGCAGCAGCCCAGCCAGAGTTGTACGAGTCCTCCTTAAGGGTGGCTGCCTGGGCTTTCCCCGCCTCCAGTTGCTCGGCCAGAACCCTGTTCTTCTCTGAAAGGTCCAGCTTGCTCGTCCACACCAGATCATAAGCCTTCCTCAGCTCACCCAGCTCCCTGACCGCATCATCTCTCTCGCGAGAAGAGTTGACAAGGGCCAGGTCAGATGAAGCTCGAGCTGCATTAGCAGCTTTCAGGTCGACCTCCAGCTGAGAGCCCCTGGCTGCCAGAGCAGATTTTTGCTGTTACAGTTCACCATTCCTCATCACCAGCTCGTCGCGAGAGCGATAGAGCACAACGAAGTCGGTCACAAACTGCAAAGAATAAAGAAGAAATCAAGGAGAAGAAACCATCAAGACTTGTTAGAAGAAATTGAGAATTGGAAGAGAACTTTACCAAGGCGAGCCTCTGGCTAGCTTGCAGAGCCAGTTGGTCGGTCCCCAACGCCTTCTGGCGATCCGTAGGAAGGGCTGCTCTCTCGAGCAGCGCAGGGGCTAGTTGAGGAGAAGTGGCCACCGAAGCCCCCTCAGGCAATGCAGATACTGGGACCAGGGCTTGACCTATTTTGGTCCTCGATTTCGTCTTCCTCCTCTCCTCCTCCTTTTCTCTCTCCCTTCTCTTTCTCTCCTCTACTTTCTTCTTGCCCTCCACCTTCCTCCTCTCTTCCTCCTTTTTCCTCTCCCTCTCTCTCACCTGCTCCTCCTCTCTCCTCTTCTTCTCCTGCTCCTGAGAAGAAGGCCGAGAACTAGTAACTATGACCCCAGATGTAGACTTCAGTTTCTTGGACCTCTGTGCAAGGAGCACGTCATCATCATCGTCATCATCTCTGATCAAATTCCTCCTGAGAGGCATCTCTTCACCAGAACTGTTGGAAGTACTCGACGATCCTTGAGCCTCAGAATTATCCTCAGAATTAGAGGAACTGCTACTGACAGAGCTCCCTCCACCAAAATTACCAACAGGCTCACTTTCAGAGCTCCTCTCATCTTCGTCCAACTGAATTAGCTCGGTAGTAGTCTTTTCGAGGGAAGCAAACTCTGGAACACTGTCCACAGGTCGTGTTATGAAGCTCGAGCCTATGTTTTTATACTCTAATAAGAAAGCGGTAGATCTGGGATGCTCACCGTCACCCAAAGGCTCCCTAATGTTCCAAGCTTTAACCAACTCAGAAATTTGGACCTCGCTAAGAGCAGGCTCCACGTTCCTTGACCTCGCTGTAAAAGAAAACGCAGAAAGGAGTTAGAAAAGTCATAGGTCAGCAGAGATTGAAGCAACAGTACAAATATCTACCTATATATTCTTTCCCATAAAAGGGAACAGTGAATCTTTCAAACCTCGACCCTTCAGATTGGGGAGAGAGCTGCCAATTCCTAACAAGAAAACCTTCCGGCCAGTAGTCCTGATGGGAATCAAGTAGATTTACTACCAATACCCTATTAGGGCTCCTAGCTTTAAGGTACAGGACACCTGAACTAGTTCGAGAGAAGGAGTAACAAAAGCAGACATCGGCAAGCCCTAACCTTGTGCCATACAATTGGTTTATCCTATGCACGCCGTTCACTATTTTCCATACATTGGGCGAACATTGTGCAGGTACAATACTAAAATAGCTAAAGAAATGCAAAAACAGATCATTAGGGGGAAAAGTAAGTCCCCCCTGGGAAAGCAACAAAGCATGAATCCAGTGGGCATCCTCTATATCCCTAACATTCCTAGGGGGCGAAGCACAACACTCAATCTCAACCCACTCAGGAATGTTGTAGAATTTTCTAAATTCCGAGATTGACCTATTTCCAATCTTCGCCATTGGAAAATACAAGAAAAGCTACAAACCAAAGAGAAAATGCAAAGGGCACGAGAAACTTACAAGACAGAAGATCAGGTCAAATGACGAAGAAGCAACGAGAATGGAGATCGAAAGTAGAAGGTACGAAGCGCAAGAGTTCTCAGAAGATAGAAGAGTGCTGGAAAAGCTGAAACGACGAAAAGAAATGAGCAATATTCCAACAAACCTTCAAAATCTAATCATATCGCACAGTAAGCGAAGCGGCTGCCGCCATAAATCAACTCTACAGCTCCCGAGGAATTGCAACACGGCTATTATGGCTAATCATTTAAATCTGTTGGGCCCACATGCATGGCACAAAAAATTTAGGGGCAATTGTGGGTACCCAGAATTTAGTGCTATAGGCCTGGACGAGTAGCCCAGCCCTAGCGGCCCAAATTCTAGGCCCCTCATCTTTTGTATTGATCCAATTTCCCCACGATCCCATGAAGGGAAGTTATAGGGGAGCACGACTTCATAAAGGGAAGATGGCTAATATGGAAGAACCCATCATCCCCACTAACTAACATACACATCTATAAATTAAACCCTAGGTCCGGGGCAAGGGACGAGTTGTATTCTCTGTACTCATTCTCCAGAATATTGAGAAATAATACTAACTGCACCACCGTGGACGTAGGCACATCTTTGCTGAACCACGTACATCTGTTGTTGTGTGATTGGAGTTTTATTTTCTTTGTTCTTTCTTGGTTATTACTTCTCTCATAATTATTTGTGTTGCACAATCATTGTCTCCACAGTCATTATCATCATCAATGCCACTAATTAAAGTTTCGTCATTGACTCTTATTTCTCGAACATGGATTGGAAAAATGATGACCATGATACCACTCAAAAAGCAGAATTAAAATCTCTTTCACTTTCCTAGTCAACTCTATTGTCATAATAAAACCATGTAACTCTCCAAAATAACATTCAACATATTATAATTTTTATCACGGATCAAGAACAACTACAACAAACAACAAGAAATTTACTTTTTCCACGTTTCAATATTTTTCAAATTTAGCTTGCATGTTTCCGTCCATTGAAGATAAGACATAATCACCACTGTTTCTCAAATGCACTAGCTCGCTTTGAATTATGACAAGCTCGTGAAAAAATCATTGGAAGTGACATACAAAGACCCCAAAAATTTCAAAGTTGTATTGCAAATTTTTTTTAGAAATTTAACAAAACTTCTCACTTTATTACTATCTTCACTTTTTGGTGAGCTTAACTTCCCCACCCCAACTCCTTTGTCTCGGCCATCCTCATTATCCATTTCACCATCATTATCATCTTGTTCTCCACAAAAGTATCTCTTTTCATGGTGTCCTCAATTCTAAAATGAATGAATAATCAGGAAGTAAATCAAAACAAACAATGCAATTACTAAAGAATAAATAACAAACTATGTGATTTCTAAAGAATAAAAAAAAGGAAAAATATATAAATGAAAATGCGAGGTGTAATGCTCTAACACCATTTAGAGAAAGTGGAAGGCACTAACACTTCTATGAAAATGCGAAAATAAATGTGGTCAACAAAGATTCCAATTTGAGAGTGCGCAATTATGTAATGGTGTTAATTTATTATATTCAGATCACAATCCACACCAAATTTTAATCCTTTAGCCCCAGAACATGCAACTATATGATTCAAAACTCAAATCAAATCAAGAATTCAACAAAGTCAAAGTTTTAGAAAAAATTCACTCAGGGCAAAACCTTTATTCACTTTATAAAATTTACAAATCGCATCATACAAACTTTATTAAGGAATATACTGTACACGATCTCTCGTTGGTGACCTTCGTCCACAACTATGATCCTCGTAAGAATCACAAGACTGCAGTCCTCCTTCAGCCTCAACCTTTATTTTCAGTAGTGAGTTCCCTCAGGTATCACAAGTTAGCCATGGAGATACCTTCTCCACAAAGGTGTATCAAAGGATATAAAAAATTGTAGGGTTTAAACGAATTCATAAAACTAAATATTCAGGATGTTTGTTTGTGAATTAAACAGTGCTTTTGCAACACAAAAAGTGAAGAATGTTTACAAAGTATATGTGGAAACGGATCTGACAAAAATCTTAGAAAAATGTAACCATGAAACATGTCTTTATAGGGTATTCATAAATTTCGAGGCGACGAACTCGTTTGAACGAAATTCAAGGCTCGTTCGAACGACAAGTGCATCTTGTTTAAACGAAGAAGCATTCTCGTTTAGACAGTCTTTAAATGACCTTTAAACGACCCAAAACAGTACACCCTCGATCGAAGCATGTTAGAACATATTTTGAATGATCAATCTAATGAAATAACAATCTCCTTTGAATGAGAGTTCCATCCCGTTTGAACGAAATTTAAAAATAAATAAAAAAAATTCAAAATAAAATAACTCATGTTCGTTTGTGATAAAAATAAACATTCCAAAAATAAATTCTGTAAATTAATTAAAACTCTAAATTCCTTTAAATCTTTACAGTATGTCAGTAAGTCTTTAAACTTGGAGATTCTTGAGTTCAATTCGCCTTGACGATGCGTGACGATCTGTAATAGGATAAGCCAAACTGACATAATTTATAAAAAGACCTATCTAGAATTTCTTTATCGTTAATTATTTTAATTTATGTCTTTAATATACTTAACTATACCCATATCCCTTGTTAATCTATCTCTATTCTTTGTCAATTTATACATCTCCTTTCCACCTTCCTTTATACCTAATTTACTATAAAGATTTTCTAATAAGTTTCGTTACTAATTTCTAATAATATTTTTTACTTCTCTTTTCAGTTTTTTTTTACCTTTCTAAGTCTTCATGATTTTTACTCTTTTGACACTCTTTAAAACTTACTCATTTCTTTTGTATTATTTGTTGCACTTCCTCATTCCACCACCAATTCTATTTCTTAATGAATATTTCTCCTCTTGTCTCACCTAAAATTTTCTTACCTATTTTCTCAATATCATTCTTTGTTCTTGAACCAATATTTTTAACATTATCGTCCAAATTTCGCTTCATGTTTAACAAGAACTTCTGCCTAAATTCTATCTCTTTGCATATTTTTAAATCCTTCCATTTTATATTTTGATAACCCATATTCTCTTTTTGATACTAAAATCCTTTAATAGCTAAATCTATTACTAATAGGCGATATTGATTTGTTAGGCTTTCTCATGGCATACCTTTACAGCTTTTCATGTATTCAAGTCTCTTCTTCTAAGTAAGCAGTAATCTATTTGAGTTTTATTCTCTCCGCTTTTAAATGTTATTAAATGTTCTTCCTTTTTTTTTAAATTGTGTTCGTTAACTCTAGATCGTAGGCCTTAGCAAATTCTAAGGTAGTTTTCCTCCCTTCATTTCTCTTACCAAAGCCATAACCACTGTTTGTCCTTGGATACCCGTCCCATTCTACTCCTTTATGTCCATTTCAATCACTCCTTATAAATATGTTTTTATGTATATGAATTTACGGTAATAGTTCATCCAATATTTCCTAAAATAATTTCTTTATATTTTCATCTAAAGCTCCTTCGGGTGCGTAAACACTTATCACATTCAAAATTGTTTTATCTAAGATAATCTTAATGTTCATTAATCTATCTTCCCATCTTTTAACATCCACTACTTTATCTTTTATATGGTGATCAACAACAATACCTACCCCATTTCTATGATTATCTCTCCCTCCGGAATAAAATAATGTATAACCTTCACCTATCTCGTTAGCATTTTCACCACTCTATTTAGTTTCTTGTAGGCCTGCTATGTTAATTTTGTCTCCATTTTAAGGTATCCATAAGTTATTTACACTTGTCAGTTAGTGTTTCTAAGTTTCACGTACCAAATATATTTTTATGTATGTTATTTCTATTTACGTTTCTTCTTTTAACTAGAGAATCCATCATCAATATTTGACGTAAATTTTTACAGTCAGCTATCAACCTGACACAAACCCACCTCATTTCACATCCGGCCTTGGGCACAAGCAATGGTAGAGAGAAAAAAATAATCAATTAGTAAATAGATTAATTAATTACATCAACTTACAAATTAATTCACTAAAATAAATGTGCTAAAATAATAATAATAATAATAATAATAATAATAGTAATAGTAATAGTAATAATAATAATAATAATAATAATAATAATAATAATAATAATAATAATAATAATAATAATAATAATAATAATAATAATAATAATAATAATAATATCTCTAGCCCATAAAATTACAGAAGATAAAACTATTAAAGAAGAAAACCCCAGTTAATATTCTACCGTCGTAAACAAGAATTACGTAAAATTTCAAGCAAGTTAAATAATAACAAACTACTAAAAATTTGTAGTAAAATAAATGACACACCTGCGTAATGGTAGCTTTGCAATAATGCATTGTATTGAAGTGTTACCCTCACAATGCACAACTTCAATGGGTACTTTACAAAAAAAAAAATAGGAAAAAAATGCAACTAACACCAATCACAACAAAATTGATTGAGATGAATAAAATTGAAACCGAAAAAAAAATTTCAAATAAAATCGAAAGACCCAATTTAGATTCATGATTGGATTTCTTATTTCAAAGAAAAAACTATTATTTTGGAACAAAAAAATTTTAAATTAAAGCAAACTTTAAAGTGTGCGAAAAAAGGAAAAAAATGGCTGAAATATGGTGAAATGAGATCAACCCATGGTGTTTTTTGTTCTTCTCAGTGTGTCTTGATCGGTTAAGATCAATTTCTAAAATTTGATTATATTTACTCTTTTTCCTGGAAAATCGTTTTTGGAGGAACATCCAAATTTATGAGTTGGAGACTCGTGTTCCTCAGATAAACTCCAGGAATTTAATTTGGAGACTCAGATCGTATATAAAAAATAAAAATCATAACGTATATATAAAAACAAATCGATTTTGAACAAGAAATACCCACATCCATTTAAAAAAAACTCAGATCAGGTATTGAACATTAATCGGGTAACAAAAAATAAGACCATTTAAGAAGATTAAACCCAAATCATTTTTCAAAAATAAGAACAGATCATATTTCAGAAAAAAAATACTAGATCGTATTAAAAATACCAGATCGATTTTAAACCAAAGAAAATTAGTTAAACACAAAAACTCAAATCAGTGTGAAAATAACCTATATCGAAAAAGAGATCATTTCAGAAAATTAAACCCAAATCGTTTTTCGAAAACAAGAAAAATAATATTTCAGAAAAATACTAGATCATATTAAAAATACTTGATCGGTTTTAAAACAAACAAAATTAGCATAACACAGCAACTCATATCAGTTTAAAAATAACTGAATTCAGTCATTGAAAGAAAAAAAAGGGAAAATAAAGATAACTATATGATAATATTGGTATCTCTTGTTTCTTCTTTACATTGGTATCTTATGCTTCATGTTAAATTCAAATTGGTATCATTCTTGCGTCAAAATTAGTAATGGTTGATCATTATTTGGATTATATGTGCTTGTGTTATCATGTTGTGTTTGTTATACTTTACACCATTACATGATATTATTATTTCTTCTATATTTCCAATTTGTATCACATGTTCTCACATTTTGGGGAAGAAATGGTTTATCGTGTATTCTTTCTTTGTATCTTCCTGAACAAAAGGGGGAGAAATGATATCTTTCACTTTAGTTTTAGGAGGAAATCTTTATCTTAGGGGGAGAAGTCTTACCTAGGCATGGATCATTAGACATAGGGGGAGTTTCAAAATTATGCAGATTTTATATTTATTATATTCTCGTGGCATTTTAAGGTGTGTTTAAGTGTGAAAGTTTGCAACATGCAGCAAAGTTTACAAGGGTGCAAAACTAATCAAGATTTATTAGTCGATCAAGTTGTATTTTTTCCTTTTAGGGGTTTTGATTGAGTATTAGATGAGATTTATGGCCTATAGGAGTTTTTATTTTTTGGTTTTATCTCGAAATAGCCAAAGGGGGGTATTTGTAAGGATAAAATTCCGAATAGAGTTAATTCTTATGTTTTGGATTGTTCTATGTTTAGACAAAACTCTCTGAATCATGGTTTAGGACTTGAGTGTGTTGACCTTTCAAGCCTAGGATGTGGCTTCTTGCTCACTTCCATCTTTAGATTTCAGGGATCTCTCATGTATAAACATGTATTTATTTTGAGTAGTGTTCTAAAAAATGCGCCTAGGTGCGAGGCTTTTTAGATACGCCAAGTTTTGTCCCTAGGCGTGGATTAAGGCATAGTCAATGATGGTCAACGTTTTTGGGGGTAAGGCGTGAAAAAATGCACATTTTTGGGCGGTAAGGCATGAAAAATGCAAGTTTTTTAGAAGTAAGCCGTGAAAGAACGTGAGTTTTTTTTAGTATTTTAACTTACAAATATTTAGACATATTTTTAAGGTATTTACCATTTTAGTATTTTAATATCCTCGTCATAGTCAAAAAATATTAAAATATATTTAAAAAGGCCTAAACACATTTTCAAGCCTTTTTATGCCTAAGGCCAGCCTAGGCTTCTAAGGCTTAAGGCTTGGCCTCCACGCCTCGGTCACGCCCCGCATTTTTTAAAACCTTGATTTTGAGGCTTGAATATTTTATGTTTTGGTGTTAGGATTTTATAAAATTGGTTTTAAAATATTTTAAAAATGATTTTACCCTTACTAATATTTTTTAAAAGAACACTATTTTTTCAAGAGGTCGTTAGAATGATATTGAATATGTCATTCGAATGAGTCTATGTAATTCGTTAGATCATGTTCCAAAGAAACTTCAAACGAGACATTTTTTCCTTCCTCTAGTTTCTCGTTAGAGATTTCATTATAATGGTGTTCGAACAAAAGGCATGGCTTTGTTCAAAGGAGATGTACCTCGTTCGAATGAGCCTGTAATTTTTTTAAAATTTTGAGATTTTCTTCAAAGCGTTTCATCATTACCTCTTTTTGGGAAAACCATTTATAAATAGGAGTGCGGAACAACGGTTTTATTTGAGACAAAAACTTATGTTTTGAGATCCCAAACTCTATTGAAAAGCTCTTCAGAACCCTAGTTTACACCCAAGTTTTTTACAATCCAAGTGTTCATCAGATTATGTTTTGAGATCCTATTTTGGGCACCATTCATATTTAATGTTTACATAAGGTGGAATCCTTGGTATGGTGTTATGGTGAAGAAGTTTCAAACTCCGTGTGCAATATCCGCAGATGGTTGATAAGCTATTAGGGAGATACCGAGGTATGGTAGTTACGCGGGTGAATCCTGTGTGTCATTATATTGAGGTTAAAAGAACGAAGTGCGGCAAACCTTACGAGGGATTCGAGTATTTGTTATAAGTCTACCATCGTGTCCTTTGTGATTCCATACACAGTGAATTTGAGTGGGTGGGTCGTCTGGAGTTTTTTCCATCATGGGTTTTCCTCGTACATCGTCCGTTGTGTAATTGTTTATTTGATTTTATCCTACTATAACCTTGACGCATGTTTTAGGATAAAATAAAATGGATAAAACTCATTTGCACAACTTTCACTTAAAATTGTTGCAATGTTTTACTTTGGGTTAAATTGTTCGAATGGAATATTAAATTTGAAAAAATTAAAAATTCGCTTTTTTTAGACCATTTCGTATATCCTAGACTTTCACATACCTCTGTCCTTAATTTCAAATTCCTTGACTCTTTTCATGGCACGAGTGTCAGGTACCATCAGATCTGAGCATGTCCAAGAATCATCTTATGCCCACTCCAATGCCTAATGAGAGTTAAAAAGACTGATTAAGAAGAAACTAAAATCAAAATGTATACCATTGCCTCTTATGTAAAACGCCAATATTAATTTTAATGTGAATAACTAACCATGGTCGTTATCATATCTAAAAAAGTCTTATCCCTTATTTTCCACTACACAATATCAAAGTGGAATGTCCGGTGTACATAAATGGAAAACAATCCCATACCTTTAATAGATGATTCCTTAACTATCCCAAAAGGTACACACCCCCACAATCAGATCGTAGAGTTTGAATTAGATTACCTCACCTATGCTCTACTTTATCCTTTCACACTTTGAATTTATCAAAGGCTTCGCACTTATGGTACAGAAGGTAAACTAATCCATACCTTTGAGTAATCATCAACGAAATCGATGAGGAACCCAAAATATATCTTGACCGAATAGGCATAGGACCACACCAATCGAAATGAACCGTTTCCAAATATCTTTGGCTTTTTAACTTTTGGCCGTGAAGGCATCTTGGTCATTTTACCTTCTAAAAGAGGTTTGATACAAGAAGTGCCTTCACTTCCAGTTAAAGTCAATTGTCCATTTTAAACTAGCCATTTAATTCCTTTTAGAATAAAATAACATAATCGTAAGTGCCAAAATTGTATTTGGTACTAAAAATAAACTTTCTTTTTAATGAATGCCCACTAAAATTATTTATTTTAGTATTAAGAAGAAGTATTAGTGAGACAAACCTTATATTGTATAAATTATTTTCCAATCTTCCAGAATAGATACAATATATTCTAATTTTGATTAAAAAAAATTATAAATAAATAGAATATTTGTTCAAAAGCAATTTAGAGACTGAAACCAACTTTTCTAAAACCCAATACATTAAATCATTTACCTACATTATCTTTATGTCTCCACAAAAATCCAAAAGGATTTCCTACTGCTTATATTGCTACCTTCTTCTAATTGTCCATAATGTGGAACATCTCTCTTTTAAGTAGTTGTCTGATTACCTAGAACCTCCAACGAGTTTCAAACTTGGTTTATTATTCCCATGTCTACACACCAGGTTGCCATAGATCATACCATAAATCATGCTTTTATTTTTAATAGAAAAACTATTAACATGTCATTTTCCTTAAAAAGCAAGGAAAATAGGACACCGTTGTTATAAAAGTTTTAACTACTTGTAGTGAGAATTCCTACCTTTCAACTATTTTCACTACGACCAATATGAACTTTCTTAACGCTAAACCGGTGTATATTTAACACTTAGCTTTACCTGCTACTTCCCTTTTGGGAAATAAGTAAAGCTCTAAACTATAACTAACACCATCCATTGGCTACCGTTGACGCTCAATCCTAGATTACAAGATGGATTCATGCTTCCCCACTATATCTAATCCAAAAAAATCCCTTTGTTATACCATTAATATGGTCTGATTACAAAACCAATTGAAAGAGGACACCTGAACTCATTGCTTACCAGAATTGGGTAGTTAATGTAATAATGAGATTGTCTTAGATACTAGCATGGTTATCCTAGGTAGTCTCATAGGTTTAGGCAATATTGTTGTCCTAACTATTTAAGATAGCATACTTAACTTCATCAATTGACGTTCAGGCTAACTCTATCAAATGGAACCATCGTAGCAAGCATGAGTCAGATGGTGGGACGATGTTAGCATGCATCCATATAATGGAAACAAAATAACATTACCTCCCTCCATGTTTTCCTATACCAACTTTATAATTATTCCTCCACCATTATGTAAAATGGGTACTTGTTTAATCTATAAAGTCAAGACCTCTGACACACTCTAATGGGTACACTAGAATAATTTATAAAGAAATACACAAAATCCCATATTTAAGGTGAGAGGAGGAAATAAGAAAAGGATGACTGAACTGAGATTACGAACTCTCATTCTTCTAAATTAATGCTATATACACTTGCATCAGTGGACATAGGAACCATCTTGGGTCAAACCACGTAAATATGGATTCATTCCCTTTTATCTCACCATTATCTCTCTAGAGTGAGTCCTAGATAAGTATTACATTTATTGTTATCTCTTTATCTATCATCTTTTATACATACATGCTCTAGCTAAGTTAAAATTAACATACCATTTTTAGGAAATAACAAATTGGCGTCGTCCATGGGAACGCAACAAGCCATTGGTTACTTTCTACTATTATTAATTATTCTTAAACTTGATGATACCCGTTATCTATCAAACCAGTGAATTGAATTCCAATTCATCTGGGTTTCGGCAAGTTAGAGTTATTTTCAATCAATTATTACTCAATTGTGTTTTATTACTTAAACTCACCACTGGATTTTTCTTTCCTGCTTTATACATAATTTCCAACAAATCTTGGCACTAGAAATTGTTATACAGCTCTTTAGGAATTAAGGCAGTGTATTTTGGGGGGGGGGAGATACTGTGAACATGATGGAACACCCAGACAATATTCAAGCCGCCAAAGTAATTCCTCCCTTAACAACTATGGGTATGGGCAATCTGCAAAAGAATCCTACTGAGTCTTGCTAGAGTCCAGGAGACTATGTAAGAAAGTATAAACCAACTGACCCAAAGTTTTCTAAATGGGAAAAATAATCCTGAATTAAACCCAGTTACCCCCATTACAAGTGAGAACTCCGATAGAAGATGAGAAATGTCGCCCCCATCCCCATACAAGGATAGGAGGTGGTCTCATTATGATAGAGCATTTAAAAATCCAAGGAGATTAGATTTGGACTTACGAAGTGAAGATAGAAGATCAAAGTACTCTAAATCTGGTTGGGATGACAGATCATATCATCCATGGGCAGCCTCCACCACTAGATCTGGGGATAAAATGAAGAAAAGACCCATTCCTTGGAATGCCCGAGTGTTATGGGAAGATTAAGCAAGAATTATGCATTTGACAGATTTATCCCAATAGCAATAAGGGAAAACTAATACAAAGAGCCTAGAGAATGGAGGAAGTATCCAAGAAGGTCTAGACGAGAAGCTTTGAGTACATGGTCAGGTCAAGGACAAGTGTGCTAGGGTCGACAAAGTCTGAGCAGACTTATTAAGAAGAGAGCTCGACTAAAAGTTAAGGCCAAGACAAAAAGATCATTTCAATAAAGTCCAAGAGAGAAGATTAACCTCGAAAAGGGTCTTTTTAACGCTTGGAAGATCGATTGAGCGAAATCATCAAAACAAAGAATCCTTTGCAGAGGGACTTCATTCAATGATCACCGTTGATATGCCCAATACTAGTTCCTCGACCGCAAAAAGCACAAGTATAATATCGCTTCCTGGGCCTCAAACAAGCCATAGTAGACCCCTAATCACAGCACCTAATGAGGCCATGGACGCATCCCTAACAGGCCACGACCACATACCACTCTAGCAGCACATGCCTTACCACAAACTTAGCCACCTTAGCATACACTTATTAGCTTTCCAACTTATAGAATGATTCCACACATGCATCACTTATCCATATGTCACGTGCCCTATATTTCACTTGACTTTAATAAATAGAAGTTCTTAATCCTCATTTAGGGGGACATATTTTGGCAGTGAAGCCCTGCCAAAATCTCTCCCCACTCTCTCCTTAAGAGTACAGTCAGGTCATACTTGGTCACGTGAGTCAACACTAACCACGACCCTCTATATCCTTCCTCTACAGGTCGCATCCAACTCTGTATAGGGCCTTTATACTCATGTATTCATCTCTCTCTCTCTCTCTCTCTCTCTCTCTCTCTCTCTCTTGTACGTTCCTTGTGGAAAATAACTTTTGTACTAATCATTGTGTTTAATGAGAATAAGGCACCAAAGTGGACGTAGGCTAGTTTTGTAGCCGAACTTATCTATATTTTGTGTTATATTTCTCTTTATTTGTTTATTATGCTTTTATACTTGATATAATGGTGTAGAATAGCTTTAATGGCATGGTTCATTCTAATCGATCTAATTTGTTACATCATTAATCATACATAGCTTCAGTAGTGGGTTATCCACACACACACACACATAAACACACACACACCACATTCAAGGCACCGATCATCACTCCCAAGTACAATGGGAAATTAGCTTTAACGTTTCATGTGGAGAAATACCAAGCTGCCTTGGATATTTACTCTGTCTCAGATGAAATGAAATATAGAACTTCCTCCAGCACTATCTTTGGGTCAGCTCAAGTCTGGTATAACATCTTACCAGGTGACCATCAGAGGGAGGAGGAGTCAACTAGGGAGTTCATCATGTAATTCAACACAGAAAGATAGAAATGGTTGATTATGGCAAACAATTACATCACCACTATTATAAGCGGTCTATTACCTGAAAAATTATATTGGGCACTAGCGAAAGAGACGCCAAGAATGATGGCCAAACTCCTTTCTAAGGAAGGAAAAATTATGAATGTCAAAGAGGATATGGAAGCAACGGAATCCTGATGTGCTAGATTTGAGGCTGGCAAGAACACAATCAAGAAGAAGAATCCCTGGGAGAAGAAATATAAGAAGATAACGAGATTCAATGAATATATCCTGCTCAGTGTAGTCGTACACCACATCCTCAAAAAAATCCAAGAAAATAGGGATCTGAAATGGTTAGATAAAATGAAGGCTTCACCAAACTGAAGAGATAAGGATAAGTACTTGAATCCACAATGATCATTGCCATAATACCAATAACTTCTTATCCTTAAAAAATGAGATAGAAGCTTTGATCATATGTGGAAAGTTGATAAAGTGTATGCATAAAGGTGGTCTTCCAGATATGAGGGATGAGCATAAGAAGAGGCGAAAGTCTAAATGCCCTTGCAAAAAGGAGAACGAGAAGAAACATAGCTAAGATGGGGACCTAGATAATGAATGAGATTAAGATTTTCCTAAAAAGACCAAAGAGCCAATAAATGATGTCACCAGGATTTCCTTTGATTGTCACTTTATATCTAGAGGTGATGTCGTTGGTAGAGATGGTCCTGTTGAGAGGAAAGCCTACCTCAACGAGGCAAAGGCCTCTGACCATATTAGAGAGTTGAAGTTGTCCTCTATTGGGGAGACTCATCCTCAAAAGGTAAATGAAGATCGTCTCATTGTTGGGTTTTCAAAAGATCATTTGTCAGGAGTTCTTTATCCCCATAACAACCCTCCAATAGTCACTATTATGGTGCATGAGAGAAGAGTAACAAGAATTCTAGTCGATAATGGCAGCTCCATAGAATTGTTATTCCACAATTGTTTCAAGAAGTTGAGGTTAAAAAATCAAACGGTAGAGGCGTACCATAAAACTCTTATCGATTTTTCATGGGAGAAATTATACCCCATGGGAACGATAGAACTAGAGATTATCATTGGCACATGGCCTACCAGTTGAACATAAATGATACACTTCTTTGTCCTTTATGAGAACACCCACTAAGCCTGAAACACCATCTGTAGAAGTCGGAATAAAAAAATTCAAGGTCATACCCTTCACTACTCACGAATGCCTAGAGTTCCAAACAAGCAACATGATTGGTACAATGAAATAAAACCAAGTGGAAGCTCTGGAATGCTATTGAAAGTCGAACGAATAAGAGAAAAAGAAGAAACTGATCGGCACTTACGAAATTAAGATGGATCCTCAAGATGAAGATGAGTTGGTCACGGGTGAGGTGGTAGAGCAAATTAAACTTGTGATTCCAGACGACGAACATCTTGAGAGGACAGAACAGATTGGTTTATCACTAGACCCAACCTTTAAAAAAGAGTTGGCACATTTTTTAAGGAGGGACAATAGTGTATTCGCCTAGAGTCACGAGGACATGCTAGGTATAAATCCAACATTTTTTTCCATGAGCTTTGTATTCTAAAAGACACAAAGCCTATTAAACAGAAGTGGCAACAACCCAGAGAAAAATTAATCCATTCAGGAGGAGGTTGATAAATTAGTAAAGTTAGACTGTATTGAGGATGTCAGGTACCCGAAGTGGCTCTCAAAGGTAGTTATGGTCAAGAAATAGAACGGCAAGGGGCATATGTGCGTCGATTTTATCGAACTCAACAAGGCTTGTCTAAGTATCATTATCCGCTACCCAAAATTGATCAGTTAGTTGATGTCACTGCTAGGCATGAAGAACTCAGCTTAATGGATGCATATTCAGGGTATAATTATATCAAGATGAAACCAGAAGGAAGGGATAAGACCTCACTCATCAGTATCCATGGAATATAGTGCTATAACGTGATGCCCTTAGGAATGAAATAAGGTGGATTTACTTAACAAATGCTAGTAAATAAAGTCTTTGAGGAGAAAATGGGTAAAAGTGTGGAGGTATAAATGGATGACATGCTAATAAAAATAAAGAAGGAAGTCGATCACATCAATGACCTCGGAAGGATATTTGACCGACTGGAGAAGTATCAAATGAAGTTAAATCTAGTAAAGCATGTTTTAGGAGTCAAGTAAGGAAAATTCCTCGTCTTCATAATCAATAAGAGGGGCATAGAGGAAAAATTCGATAAGATTCAAGCATTGATTAACATGTATCCACCTGTGAGTAAAAGAGAAAAACAAAGAGTGACGGGATGAGTAGGCTCACTGAACATATTTATGTCAAAAGACACAGACAAATGTCTTCCATTTTTAAAAATACTTAGAAAAACCTTCGAGTGGATATAAGAATGTGATAACTCTTTTATGTAACTAAAGAAATACCTAGGGTTTGTACCTCTAGTGTCAAGACTAATCCTCGGTGAGAAGCTTCACTTGTTTTTCACAGTATCATAATATGCAGTCAGTTCGGCTTTAGCCCCAAAAAAAGATGGAATATAAAATCCCGTATACTTAGCAAGCAAGGCATACCTTTGAGCTGAAATTCGGTACCCAAGGCTAGAGAAATTTGCATTGGATTTGATTGAAGCTTCTAGAAGAATTAAACCCTTTATACAATCTCATAGAATCGTGGTATATACATACCTTCCTCTACGACAAGTAGAAAAATTTGGCAGACTGATGGCTTGGACTGTAGAACTAGGAGAGTATGGCATAACATATGAGGCCAAAAATGAAATTATGGATCAGGTCGTAGCAAAATTTATATCAGAATTTACTCACGAGTAGAAAATATTCGAGAAAACTTCCACAAAAGAGAGCTCAATGGTAAAAACCTCCAAGAACACTCCTGTGGAAAATACATCAGCAATCAATATAATCAAGGAAAATTTTACAAAAGATAGATCAGCAGTTAAAGTAGTGGAGCAAACCCTTACGAAAGACAGTTCATCACTAAAGCAGAAGTCATCAACTCGAAAGATGTAAGAACTCATTGTAATACCCCGTATTTTTATGCTATATTAATTTGGGGATTTATTAAATTTAATGTGAGTTAATTATTTAACAAAAATCCAAAAATTAATTATGTTATAATTATTAACGTGACGAGAGTTAGTAATTATGGGAAAATTGTTGAATATTACTAATGAGCAAAGTAATATGTAATAGTGGTTATATTGAATGTCACGAGTGAATAAAATGACAATTTTGGAAATTTAAGTCGGGACGCGCCTGTGTCGCGTCGGGACTAAACTTTGATAAATAAAAGTGAATATTTTTTAAGTCATTCGTATGGTCATTTTGAGTGTGCCAACGCATCCGGAAGGGTCGATATAGTCAGAAAATTGTACACGGGGGTTTAGTTTGGGTCTCGGGGCGTTTTTAGGCCTAAGTGGTACCCCGGGAGGGCATTTTGGACATTTCACATTTATGGGTAATTAAACCCACGAAAATCAGTAATCTATACCAGCCATTTAGGTTATTCAGCGAGGGTTAGAAATCATAAACACAAGAACGGCCATAGGAGAGGAAGGAGAGAGCTCTAAAGGCAAATTCAAGGCCCAAAAGTCATCTGTTTGCACCGCCACCACCACCAACGCGTAGATCGCGCAACGGGCTACGCAACCACACCAAAATCATCTACAAATCAGAACACCAAAAATCTCAGGCAAGTGTTTATCTTGATTATTTCGTTGATGCGTCTTTCATATTAGTGTAGGAATGATTAGGATGAGTTTTATGGAAGAAAACCTAAGATTTGAGATAGGAATCGCATGTAGTTATGGTTTAAATGATAATTCTGGAAACCCTTGTCATGTAGAGGAATTTACCCACGAAATTATGATGTTTATAAGAAGAAATTTCTGGAAAAATAGATTGGAACCATGATTTAGAGATTTCTAGGATTCTTGAATATTTAAATTAATTATGGCATGATTAATCCATGTTTAGTGACGTAAATTGACATGCTTTACGTAGGAAATGTATGATATCATGTTAGGATGTTAGTAGTACAAATTTTGAGACATTTGGGATTGTAAAATATGGATTTGGTGTAAGTTACAAGATGAAACCCGTAACTGTAATTCTGCGAAATCGTTTAAGTTTATCCCAGGCAGACCGGTCCGGGTCTGAGGCGGATCGATCCGATTTACCGGATCGGTTCTTTTATTCTAAGATGGATCGGTCAGTTGATGATCGGATCGGTTCTTTTCCAGGCTTCATCGGTTCGCTTGCGATCCAGGGTATACTGGCCTTCAGTAGTCGGATCGGTCCGGGTCTGAGGCGGACCGGTCCGGTTAGACGGATCGGTTCTTTTATTGCAGGCGGACCGGTCCGGTGATAGAATCCCTGAGCGTTATGTAGTAAGTGGAAAGGTTCCTCAAAATTAAAGTAAGATGTGAATGGTTATACGTGATAACTAAATAATCATAAATAAAAGTCGTAACTATGGGATTTGAGAATATACCCATTATTGATATAGTAATATTAGTATAGTTATATGATTGTGTATACATATACTATCTATGTGTGAAAACATGCCCATGCTACTTGCTATCCCTGAGGTTTCCGCGCTGGGACAGTCTTATCTCGATGGGACCTTTATGGGGGATATGACTTGTACCCTAGAAGATAGATATCCTTGGTACAGGCTATCGGAATGATAGTTCAGACGGTCCTAAGAGATGCGGGTATGTTCTTTCCTCTTAGAGACTTGGAATCTATGCTTTGCCTCATATTGTTTGTGTATAGGTATCCTTCGTACAGGCTATCGCAGTGATAGTTCAGACGGTCCTAAGAGGCGCAGACATATTCCATCCTCTTAGAGACTTGGAATCTATACTTCGCCTCAATATTGTTTGAGAATGTGTCAATACAGTTCGAGAGTTATTCCGAATTTTTATTCCCTTAGTACGAGTGATACGGGGATTGGATAGTAGAGTATGCCCGCGCCATAGTTTTATTTGGGGTGCTGTTATGATATATATATTTTATGAGTAGTTAATATATATATGAAATTCTGGAATCTGGAACTGCCTATTGTAATGTGATATGTAGGACATGGTTGATGACTCAATTATAAATACTTGTTTTGAGAAAGTATAATATGACACTGGAAAACTTTATTGATTAATAAAGTCAAAAATGAGAACTTTGGTTACTATTTGAAATATTCTTTTCAAACAATTGAATCGTTAAATTTTGAATCTTACGAGTAATCTAAGATAAGTTAAATCGTTGGGAAGATTAGTGCGATAAATGATAAGATAAAACCATTGGGAAGGTTAGTGCGATAGGTGTGCACATTAGAAGAGAGGTGAGAATTTCTCAAGAGAGTGTCGCACTAATATGTTGTTGCATTGGCCTGTATCAATTTAAATACTTGCTAAATGAATTTTTAAATCATACACACTATCGGGCTCTGACCCGTTTCTTTTTCTCTCTCTCTCTTGTATATATATGTATGTATCACAGGTGCCCAGCCACAAGGGCGTCTTGCTTAGGATCCCTTGGAAGGAACGCGTTGCAGCTTAGGTGGGAGTTGTAGGTCTCTTGATTAGACGACTTCGTTCATTCGGATCCACTCTTAGTACTTTCATTTATTTGGGCATGTGTAGCTCTTTCCATTATTCCGTTGTTATTGAACATTTGTATTTCAATTATTTCCAGTACTGTTACTATGGGATTTATTCAGTTTGGATGTGTGACTTTAGATTTCGTATGTTGACATTCGATTGACGAATGTTTTACATTATTTGGATTAGGTCGCAGAATTGATGTGGTGTGACTATTACTTTTTGAATGTTGTTAATAAAATGAATCAATAATTTTTCTTTAAATAAAATTTGGAAAGTTATGTATGAAAATGGTTTTGACACTTAGCTTAATTAATTAGGGTGTTAAATTATAAAAATTTATTTTTATCGACAGTGATGCTGAGAATGAACCAACTGTTTACCTTGATTAAATTTAATAAAGGAGTGATCGCCCGGTATTTAATTAGGCGGGGTGTCACAGGTGGTATCAGAGCATCAGGTTCTAGTATCTATAGGATCTGTACGGCTTATTTAACGTTTTGCTATAGAGCCCTATTTTTAGGATTGTTGTACTCTTGCTTTTACGTTTAAGTCTTCAGCTATTTGAGATTTGATAAAAACTGTAGACTAATAAACTTTTTCACGTTACAGATGCCTCCGAGACGTTCTCCGAAGGATAGGCGTGCCCAGGCCGAGCAGCCAGCAGTTCCGGCACAAGGCACAATGAATGCAAATGAAGTAGTCGCCATTGTTGCTCAAGCGGTGAATGCCGCACTAGCGGTGGTTCAGCAGGCTCCACCCCAGGTTCAAGTAGTGGCTCCAGTACCAGCACAGCTTCCATCTGCATGGGAGAGGGTTCGGGATGCTTTTTAGAAAGCTCATCCCCCTGAGTTCTCTGGTAGCTCCAATATTGTCACCGTTAGCCAATGGAAGAAAGACATCCAACGGCATCTCCGTATGTATGAGTGCGCCGATGTGCAGAAGCAGTTATTGGCTTCCTTTAAGCTGGTGGGAGCCGCTTTGCAGTGGTGGGAGTCCACTACCACTTTGGAGGAGAGGGACATGATCCCCATTCAGTCATTTTGGGAGCGGTTTGACCGCAAGTATTTTCCACCCGCCGTGCAGACTGAGATGAGGCGGAGATTACTGAATCTGAAGCACGAGAGTCTTACCATAGCGGAGTATGAGGAGGAGTTCACGAGACTTCTCACCATTTTTCCAGATGAGGCACCTACTGAAAGCAAGAAGATTATGCTATTTGTCGACGGGTTAGCTTGGAGGATCCGTCAGCACCTGCTGAGTACTTTCATTGATGTACTCAATAACGCGTTAATACATTTCCAGGATCACTGGTTCCATCTTCAGGGAAGCAAGAGAGCAGGAGAGTCCAGCCAGCAAGGCAGGACCGGGGGTAATAGTGACAGTGGGGTACCATCTCATGGACAGAATCGTCAGCACGAGCAGAGTTCCCATCAGGGGGAACCTGCTAAGCGATTCCGTTCAGGTGATTCTAGGCAGGGATATGGGGGCTATAGGAAGGGCCAGCCTAATCAGCAGGGCCAGCAGGGCCAACATCGACAGCAGGGACAGCAGTAGGGCCAGCAGCGTGCTAATCAGGGCCAATAGGGCCAGTTGCGGGGAGGTAATGGCCAGCAGGGACAGAGGGGAGGCAACTTCAAAGGACAATGTTTTGGGTGTGGTAAGCACGGTCATAGGCGCCAGGATTGTCCAGAGGGAGAGAGGGCCCCACAGCAGCAGGGTGCCCATAATGAGCCACAGAGACCACTTTTTCCACCTGCCCTCCCAGCTCCAGCCCATGTGCTAGCCCTACCAGCCGTTCCAGCAGCTCCAGTGCAGCAGGGGCAATTACAGTATGGACGTGTCTATAACGTCCACCAGGCAGAAGCTCCACAGGCACCACCCGCGATTGAGGGTATGTTTCCTATCTATGGTACTATGGGTCGAGTTTTGTTTGATACGGGGGCAACACATTTTTTTATAGCTACGCATTTTGCGAAGGCCTTAGGGTTTCTAGCCACAACATAGAGCACAGTGACGTGTGTGGACTCACCACTGGGGAGTGGGTCCCTTATTTTCTTTATATGCCGGGGGGTGGGGGTAGAGATTGGTAGCTTGGTATTACCTGCAGACATGTTAGTTTTAGACATGCACGAGCATGATGTGATTATTGGTATGGATTGGCTCGCAACTTATAGAGCCACGATTGATTGCTTCGGTGGGAGCATTATTTTTGCCATTCCGGGGCAAGAGATGTTTGTAGTGGCAATGCCTCGCCTAAAGGGAGGCTCGACCACTCATTTGTATTACATATAGGAGGATACCTCTAAGGAGGTTGTGATTCCCTTAAATTCGATCCCTGTTGTCAGGGAGTATTCCGATGTGTTTCAGGAGATACCAGGCCTACCCCCCAGTCGAGAGATAGACTTTGTTATAGATTTATTGCCAGATACTAGACCTATAGCACACGCCCCATACCGTATGGCTCCGGCGGAGATGCGTGAGTTACGAGATCAGATAGAGCAGCTGTTAGGTCAGAGCTTCATTCGTAGGAGTACCTCACCTTGGGGCGCTCCAGTCTTGTTTGTAAAGAAGAGAGATGGTTCACTGAGATTGTGTGTGGACTACCGGGAGCTGAATAAGGTCACGATACGGAATAAGTATCCGTTGCCTCGAATCGATGATCTGTTCAACCAGCTGAGGGGATCAACTTTCTTTTCGAAGATAGATATGAGGTCGGGGTACCATCAGTTGCATATTAGAGAGCAGGAAGTTTCAAAGACTGCCTTCTTGACAAGATATGGGTCCTATGAGTTCAGGGCGATTCCGTTCAGACTCACAAATGCTCCAGCCGTTTTCATGGACTAGATGAACCGAGTATTCAGAGAGTTCTGGGATCATTTTGTCATCGTTTTCATAGATGACATCTTGATATATTCACACTCCGAGGATGAGCATGCCGAGCACTTGAGACAGGTTCTTCAGACTCTACGAGAGCATCAGTTGTATGCTAAGTACGAGAAGTGCAGATTCTGGTTGCGAGAGGTACAGTTCTTGGGGCATGTTGTTTCTGAACAGGGGATAGCAGTTGACCCGAGTAAAGTGTCAGCGGTGAGGGAGTGGGGACAGCCCACAACACCAACGGAAGCGCGTAGTTTCTTGGGGTTAGCTGGTTACTACAGGAGATTTATTCGAGGATTCTCCAAAATAGTGGGTCCACTGACAAATCTGACTCGCAAAGGGGTATCGTATGTTTGGGATGATGCTTGTCAGTTGGCTTTCGACGAGTTGAAAGGCAAGCTTACTTCAGCGCCAGTCCTTGCTTTACCGAAGCCGGGTGTGGAGTACCTGGTTTACACCGATGCCTCTTTACAGGGACTTGGGAGAGTACTTCTGCAGGAGGAGAAGGCTATAGCTTTTGCCTCCCGCAAGCTTAAGCCGCATGAGAAGAATTACCCCACCCACGACCTGGAGTTAGCAGCGGTCATTTTTGCATTGAGGATATGGATGCACTACTTATTGGGGGAGAAATTCCGCTTGTTCACAAACCACAAGTCATTGCAGTACCTGTTCACTCAGCGAGAGATGAATATGCGTCAGCGCAGATGGCTAGAGTTTGTGAAGGACTACCAGTTCGATATAAAGTATCATCCGGGAAAGGCCAACGTAGTTGCTGATGCGTTGAGTCGTAGACCGGTAGACGAGGTAGTGGACGTCTGGAAGGCAAAGTGGAAGGAGTTGGGTCACCAGGACGCAGTAGCCCGTTCTTTCATATCCGTTATGTCAGTCACACCCGAGATTATTACGAGAGTGATACAGGCACAGACCACAGACCCGTTTTTCTAGGAGCACATTGTGCGACTTCTAGCCGAGGGTGCTGAGTCCTATTCTGTTAGTTTCGATGGAAGTTTGCGGTTTAATGGGAGGTTGGTAGTTCTTGAAAGGGATGAATTACGTCATGCAGTGATTGCCCAATCTCACGGGTCCCGATTTGCAGTGCATCCTGGAGGGGATACGATGTATCAGGATATGAGGAGACAATACTGGTGGAGTGCGATGAAGAAGGACATTGCTGAGTTCGTGTCCAAGTGCTCTATCGGCCAGCTAGTGAAGGTGGACCATCAGAAACCGTCAGGGTTGCTTCAGCCATTGGAAGTACCCGCGTGGAAGTGGGAGAGCATTTCCATGGATTTTATTACAGGGTTGCCTACATCACAGCGGGGCCATGAATCTATCTGGGTGATTGTAGACCGTTTGACCAAGGTGGCTCATTTTTTACCGGTGCGGACAGATTATACCACGGGTCAGTATGCTCAGCTGTTTATTGCCGAGATCGTCAGATTACAAGGGGTGCCCCTGAATATTGTGTCAGATAGAGACAAGATCTTCGTGTCATGCTTTTGGGAAAGCTTTCAGGAGGCTATGGGTACTGAGTTGAGGTTGAGTTCAGCTTATCACCCACAGACAGATGGACAGACAGAGCGTACTAATCAGATGTTGGAGGATATGCTACGCATGTGCGTTCTTGATTTTGGAGGAGGTTGGGAGCAACATCTTCCACTGGTAGAGTTTGATAATAATAACTCTTATCAGTTCACAATTGGGATGGCTCCATTTGAGGCTTTGTATGGCAGGCCTTCTCGTTCCCCAGCTTGTTGGCTCGAAGTGGGGGATAACAAGTTGCTAGGACCAGAGGTGATTTAGGAGATCTCCGCAAGGATCGAGATGATCAGGAGTCGCATTCGGGTAGCCCAGGACAGGCAGAAGAGCTACGCCGATGTGAAACGGTTCTTCCGAGAGTTTAGTGTGGGGGACCAAGTGTTATTGCGTGTATCTCCTATGAAGGGAGTGATGAGGTTCGAGAAAAAGGGTAAGCTGGCTTCGAGGTACGTGGGACCATTTCCCATAATCGAGAGGATTGGGTCGGTTGCATACAGGTTGGGACTGCCAGAGCATTTACATCGCATCCACGATGTATTCCACATCTCGTCGTTGAGACGATATCTTCGAGATGATATGGCCCATACTCACATTGCGATAGATGAGATCGACTTATAGCCTGATAGCTCTTACGAGGAGAGATCGGTGGCTATCCTAGACTATAGTGAGAGGAGATTGAGGTCGAAGATAGTTCCACTTGTACGGGTCCAGTGGGAGCATCATAATGTGGAGGAATCCACTTGGGAGCGCGAGGCAGATATGCGCGAGAGATATCCAGAGTTGTTTTTACCAGGTATGCCTTACTTTCCGAATTTCGGGACGAAATTCCATTATTAGGGGGGAAGTATGTAATACCCCGTATTTTTATCATATATTAATTTGGGGATTTATTAAATTTAATGTGAGTTAATTATTTAATAAAAATCCAGAAATTAATTATGTTATAATTATTAACGTGACGAGAGTTAGTAATTATGGGAAAATTGTTGAATATTACTAATGAGCAAAGTAATATGTAATATTTGTTATATTGAATGTCACGAGTGAATAAAATGACAATTTTGAAAATTTAAGTCGGGACGCGCCCGTGTCGCGTCGGGACTAAACTTTGATAAATAAAAGTGAATATTTTATAAGTCGTTCGTATGGTCATTTTGAGTGTGCCAACACGTCCATAAGGGTCGAGATAGTCAGAAAAGTGTACCAGGGGGTTTAGTTTGGGTCTCGGGGCGTTTTTAGGCCTAAATGGTACCCCGGGAGGGCATTTTGGACATTTCACATTTATGGGTAATTAAACCCACGAAAATCAGTAATCTATACCAGCCATTTAGGTTAGTCAGCTAGGGTTAGAAATCACAAACAGAAGAACGGCCATAGGAGAGGAAGGAGAGAGCTCTCAAGGCAAATTCAAGGCCCAAAAGTCATATGTTTGCACCGCCACCACCACCAACGCGTAGATCGCGCAACGGGCTACGCAACCACACCAAAATCATCTACAAATCAGAACACCAAAAATCTCAGGCAAGTGTTTATCTTGCTTATTTCGTTGATGCATCTTTCATATTAGTGTAGGAATGATTAGGATGAGTTTTATGGAAGAAAACCTAAGATTTGAGATAGGAATCGCATGTAGTTATGGTTTAAATGATAATTCCGGAAACCCTTATCATAAAGAGGAATTTAGCCACGAAATTATGATGTTTATAAGAAGAAATTTCTGGAAAAACAGATTGGAACCATGATTTAGAGATTTCTAGGGTTCTTGAATATTTAAATGAATTATGGCATGATTAATCCATGTTTAGTGACGTAAATTGACATGCTTTACGTAGGAAATGTATGATATCATGTTAGGATGTTAGTAGTACAAATTTTGAGACGTTTGAGATTGTAAAATATGGATTTGGTGTAAGTTAGAAGATGAAACCCGTAACTGTAATTCTGCGAAATCGTTTAAGTTTATCCCAGGCGGACCGGTCCGGGTCTGAGGCGGATCGGTCCGATTTACCGGATCGGTTCTTTTATTCTGAGACGGATCGGTCCGTTGATGATCGGATCGGTTCTTTTCCAGGCTTCATTGGTTCTCTTGCGGACCGGGGTATACTGGCCTTCAGTAGTCGGATCGGTCCGGGTCTGAGGCAGACCGGTCCGGTTAGATGGATCGGTTCTTTTATTGCAGGCGGACCGGTCCGGTGATAGAATCCCTAAGCGTTATGTAGTAAGTGGAAAGGTTCCTCAAAATTAAAGTAAGATGTAAACGGTTATACGTGATAACTAAATAATGATAAATAAAAGTCGTAACTATGGGATTTGAGAATATACCCATTATTGATATGGTAATATTAGTATAGTTATATGATTGTGTATACATAGACTATCTATGTGTGAAAACATGCCCACGCTACTTGCTATCCCTGAGATTTCCGCCCTGGGACAGTCTTATCTCGATGGGACCTTTATAGGGGATATTGACTTGTACCCTAGAAGATAGATATCCTTGGTACAGGCTATCGGAATGATAGTTCAGACGGTCCTAAGAGTTGCGGGTATGTGCTTTCCTCTTAGAGACTTGGAATCTATGCTTCGCCTCATATTGTTTGTTTATAGGTATCCTTGGTACAGGCTATCGCAGTGATAGTTCAGACGGTCCTAAGAGGCGCAGACATATGCCATCCTCTTAGAGACTTGGAATCTATACTTTGCCTCAATATTGTTTGAGAATGTGTCAATACAGTTCGAGAGTGATTCCGAATTTGTATTCCCTTAGTACAAGTGATACGGGGATTGGATAGTAGAGTATGCCCGCGCCATAGTTTTATTTGGGGTGCTGTTATGATATATATATTTTATGAGTAGTTAATATATATATGACATTCTGGGATCTGGAACTGCCTATTGTAATGTGATATGTAGGACATTGTTGATGACTCAATTATAAATACTTGTTTTGAGAAAGTATAATATGACACTGGAAAACTTTATTGATTAATAAAGTCAAAAATGAGAACTTTGGTTACTATTTAAAATATTCTTTTCAAACAATTGAATCGTTAAATTTTGAATCTTACGAGTAATCTAAGATAAGTTAAATCATTGGGAAGATTAGTGCGATAAATGATAAGACAAACCGTTGGGAAGGTTAGTGCGATAGGTGTGGATATTAGAAGAGAGGTGAGAATTTCTCAAGAGAGTGCCGCACTAATATGTTGTTGCATTGGCCTGTATCAATTTAAATACTTGCTAAACGAATTTTTAAATCATACACACTATCGGGCTCTGACCCGTTTCTTTTTCTCTCTCTCTCTTGTATATATATGTATGTATCACAGGTGCCCAGCCACAGGGGCGTCTTGCTTAGGATCCCTTGGAAGGAATGCGCTGCAGGTTAGGTGGGAGTTGCAGGTCTCTTGATTAGACGACTTCGTTCATTCGGATCCACTCTTAGTACTTTCATTTATTTGGGCATGTGTAGCTCTTTCCATTATTCCGTTGTTATTGAACATTTGTATTTCAATTATTTTCTGTACTATTACTATGGGATTTATTCAGTTTGGATGTGTGACTTTAGATTTCGTATGTTGACATTCGATTGACGAATGTTTTTACATTATTTGGATTATGTCGCAGAATTGATGTGGTGTGATTATTACTTTTTGAATGTTGTTAATAAAATGAATAAATAATTTTTCTTTAAATAAAATTTGGAAAGTTATGTATGAAAATGGTTTTGACACTTAGCTTAATTAATTAGGGTGTTAAATTATAAAAATTTATTTTTATCGACAGTGATGCTGAGAATGAACCAACTGTTCACCTTGATTTAATTTAATAAAGGAGTGATCGCCCTGTATTTAATTAGGCGGGGTGTCACACTCATGAGGCGGAGTAAATGAAAAATCTATTCAAAAAGGGATGTTTATTTGAAGAAAATTTTTAATAAGAGCCTCGTGTGTAGCAGTTGTTTCTAGACAGCTCATCATGTGCCAGGGACCGTGGAGAAGGTTTGATCATAAATACAATTTATAGAATAGATATCAAATATGCCCTCAAAATCAACTTTGAGTCCTCTAAGAATGAGGTAGAATGTAAAGCACTTGCAACAGGATTAGGATTGGCATCATCACTAGGAGTCGAGTATTTATACACGTACAGTGATTCTCAACTGGTCGTAAATCAAATCCTCAGAGTTTATGAGGCTAGCGAAGAATCAATGGTGATATACTTAGCAAAGGTAAAAGCATTGCTATCAAGGTTCTCGATTGTATAGATGGTTAGAATACCAAGTGTTGTAAATGCTGAAGCAAATGATATTACTCGTCTGGAATCAGTAACAAGAGCCAAACTCAAGAAAATAGTCCTAGTAGAAATCTTATCGGAATATAGCACAAAAGAAAATTCCTCATTATAAAGTTAAATGAGGGACCATCTTGGATGGACCTCATCGCGCATACTTTGAGATCGATATAATATAAGTAGCTCTAAAGAAAGCAGGAAGGCTCCATAATAATTTAGCAAGGTATGTGCTTGAAGGAAGAATTTTGTTTAGGAAAGTATTCATTATATCACTACTCTGATGCGTTTGTCCTACAAAGGTCAATAATCTTATAAAGGAAGTACACAACGGATTATGTAGAGCTCATTTGGTAGGCAGATCGTTGGTAAAATGAGTCACCACCTAGGATATTACTGGCCCACTATAAAGGAGGATTATGCCAGTTATGGGAGAAAATGTGATAAATGCTAAAGTTACGCGGTGATACATAAGAGACCTGGAGCTGCACTAACATCGATCACTTCTCCTTGGCTTCTTCAATGTGGTGGATTGATCTGGTCGGCCCACTATCATTGACAACATGCATATTAATATACCTAGTCGTAGTAGTTGATTATTTTACCAAATAGTTAGAAGCTGAGAAATTATTCGAAATGCCATACAAGAAATTTTTCCACTTCACTTGGAAAACATAATATATAGATACAGGATGCCTAATGCATTCATTGCCCATCATGGCACGTAATTGAATAACGATAAATTTGAAGACTACTGTATTCGATCAAGGATCAAAAAGTTACATTCGGCACTAGCTCACACTCAATGCAATAGGAAGATAAAAATAAAAAAGAGAACCCTATTAGACGGAATGAAAAGAATATTAGACGATGCCAAGGGAAATTATATCAACGAGTTACGTAGCATACTTTGGGCATACAAAACAACACCAAGAAATACAATGGGTAAAACTCCATTTATGTTAGCATTGAGCACATAGGTAATAGTACCTACTGATGTTCGTTTACCTAGCCATAGGATATTAAACTTAGACTCCCTCAAGAGTGACCTACTGAGAAGAATCAATCTTGACTTGGTTGAGGAAGATAGGTAACACACAGCACTTCGGGTTGCATCCTATCAACGGAAGACTACTTGGCTTATAATAAAATGGTAAAATGAAGAAATTTAAAGGAACGAGATTACGTGATTGAAAAAATCATCCAAAAAGGGAATAGGCTGGAACCAAACTCGCATAGCCCATACAAAATTTTTGAAGTCGTGCGACTTGAAACTTATAAAATTGAGACCTTAGAAGAAAAAACAGTTTAAAAACATGTGGAATGCAGAGTATCTTAAAAAATACCATATTTAGTGATTAAAATCCTAAAAGGGTAGAAAATCAATCATATAAACACTTGTTCATCCATTTTATAATCAATTTCAATGCCTTTATGATAATTCGAGACTCTCTATCTATATACGATGTCATTTCATATTTTCTTCACTATTCACTACATAGCTCATCGGTGAAGGAGATGTGGAAGAAGCTCAGGCCGAAGACATCTCAAAATCGAATACATCAAAATATCTAATCAAGCAACACTTCATGAATGGCCTTATTTTAAATAAGTGATGATCAAGAAGTTTTTACAAAACCGGGAAATTGAGTGTACTCATGTAGAAGACTAATGAGAGGATATATCCTAGTAAATTTAACCAAATCTAGGAAATCCAGTGCAATCACATGGACGATAAAGATCTAACCATAACTGACTAATGCAATGATAGATCCTAGTACATTCGGTTGACTCTGTTAACCAATATTGACACATGGTCAGGATGATAAGATCCATCTAAACGATCAGTAAGATAGAACAAGCAATGTGTATCCTATATCATGACAACTCAAGTTCGTCCAAAACTAGTAGCTATTAAGGAACACCGGGTCGAAAAGATTCAACCACGTGATCGTAAGACTAAACTACTGGCAGGTTAATCTCAACATTAAACAGCCACTCGACATGGCAGGTGGACAAAATCCCACCATGAGACCAAAATATTAGAACTAAGTAAGGGTCAAAGAGATTCGACCACTTTTCGCACAAACACATAACTACGAGTGGTGGCTTAAAGCTTAGTCAACCAAGATAACTTGGCAAGAAATATGAGCATCATGCACAAAAGCAAAATAGATCGGATGGAAAGCATTAAATCACACACTGATATCTATTCATTCCAATTTATTTAAACATCATAAAAAAAGGTTGTTCATAAATTTTACAAATAATTGTTTGAAAATAAAATTGAAAAGTCAAAAATAAAATTGAAAAGTCAAATAAAATTGAAAAGTCACAAAGGAAGAAAACTCAAGACACATGAGCATTTTCAGTCTTGGGGGTGACTTGAGGAAGACTAACAGCAGAAGCATCGGTCATAGAAATGTCAAAAATAGCCTCATTAGATGGACCATTTTCATCACCCTCGGCAATGAGTTGGTCCACCACCATCAGCATTTCAATGGCTATGTTTATACCCTCCTCATTATCGCCATCCTACTTATTGTCCACATCTGCTATGTTGGAATAATGCTTCCTGATCCTATCTTTTTTAGCTCATCGTAACCTTCGATAAATAAAGTCATGATTTTGAGGTTATAGTCTCCAAAAGATTTGAATTTTTAACAATATTCTCCTCTACTTAAGTAAGAGCCTCATTGGCTTTGGAAATACCTAGTTTGTCCATTTCAGAGCCTTTTCAAGACTCCATCGCTTCACATCATCAGTGGAAATTTTGTTTTTCAATTGCATGATCAATTCCTTAGTCGATCTTAGCACTTTTATCTTCTCAATGAGTTTATTATCCCTCTCCTCCAGTAGAATAGATTTCTTCTTCTGATCCTTCGATTCTCCTCGAAGTGCAGCATTGGAATCCCTCTCCTCGAAGTGCAGCATTAGATTTATTTTTTGAGAAAGTCTCCCCTCAATACCCACACATTCCAAAGGCCATTTTAAAGTAGAAGGAGGACATCAATCTGTGGCAACCGCCTTTCCTTTACCATTAAACTTGGCGACAGCATAAGCTCTTTTGTAGGCCTCACCATCAGCTCTCTTTTTTGTTTGGAGCTCAGCATCGACTTGCCTCTTGGCCTCATCATCACCTTTTGCCTTATCCCCTGCCATAATATTTTATAGCAAGTAGTGACGAGAGAGTCCCGATTGACTAGCAACGAAGCCATAACCCAAAAAGGCTCAACACAGAAGTCTAAATAATTAGGAGTAGAAGTTGCTCCAGAACACATCAGTTAGAAATATCAAAATGATGAGCTAAAGAAGAGATAATATAAGAAAAAATCCTCATACCTTCTTCAATCAACTTATCAGCTCATCATCCCTACTTAGTTGTCCCTCCTTGGTCAGTGGAAGTATTTCCCTCAACCACCAAGTTTTCATGTTATGCTCGATGATGAACACCTACAGGAGGAATATAATACCAAAGATCTATAAATATTTTTAATTAGATTAGCTTCTCAAATACAATGGGATTTAGTATTCATTTCTCCAACACTAATCATCTCAGAGAAGCTGTCAGCTTAAGAGATCTATTCTCTGTAAAAGTCTAAACATGAATAAGTATTAGCACAGAATAATTTAAGAAAGTTATAAAGCACAATGGGTAAAATGTATACCAATATGATCTGATCTACACCAATCTCAAGGAACACTATAAGATCAGTTCTTCTCGTTTAAACGAAACTCCCAGTCAATCGATAAGTACACAAATTGATTCTTCTAACTATGGTTGATCATCTGAACAACTTACATCATTTTTAGGTCGGACTTTTATCGGGCAAAGTAGTAATACATGTTGTCTCTGACATTGTCTTTCATGCCATTCAGTAAACAGAAGATATCCCCAATAAGGTCAAAATCAGTTTGATCTTTCCAATATACCATTGACCCTAAAATGGGCCTATACGCATTTGGTGGAAGTTGGGTTGGAGCCACCCTATAACCCCTTAAGATAGATCTTATAATGGGGGAGAGGCAAAAGAACTCTAATTGAAGATCCTAAATAGGGAAGCAAATCTCTTCGACATTTGGTCGATCGTAGACTCTCTCATCAAAATTAGGTAATCTTAATGAAATAACAATAGGAATACCATATTTATCCCTTAACTCCTCTAATTCATCCTTAGTGATATTACATCCCAAGAATCAGAGTTTGATGAGGCACCTCCTCGATAAGGGGCACAACCTCAGGAGAAGTAGAAGTCCTGGTCCTTTAAGACATAACTATCTTTAATGAGGCGTTTAAGTTAATGATGGATATATCGAATAATAAGTTTGGAAAATTTTCACCACCATTGGGGTGGTTCACTTCAATAAGGCCTATAGTTTATTAGGGGAATTATGCTCCACATCTGGGGGTTGTGGTTCAGAACAAATAGAAAAAGGATACTTTGGGAGTATACCTAGGGTGATCAGGCTCATCATTAGGATTTATAAAGGATCAGCGAACCCTCTAGTAATTATGTCAGGACAAGATTGCTCTAATTCAATCAAATGTTGTAGCCACCTTTGAACCCAAGGTTTGTAACTCATCAAGATCTAAAACATCGACGCTAATCTACAGAGGAACAAAGTGGATATGGGGGTTGGTGAAAAAAACCCTGAAAATGGAAAACCATAGGTCAAATAACTCAATGACCATCTAAAGATTCACAATTCTCCAATCAAACGCCAACATCCAGTAGTAAACAAGTTAAAGAAGATGGAATCACAAAGAGATTGTAGAAAAAAACTCATAGTAAAACCTTAAGAAAGCAACATTAGGAAACATGATGTACCTAGAGTAATAAAATCGCGAACGATAACACGGAATGCTCAAGAATATGACAATCCCCTTAAAAAACATTTTCAGAGTTAGAGCTGACCGAAAATGATAAAAAAATATTAAGAGTTTTGGTTGGAAAAAGGAAAGGTTTAAGAAATGGAAGATTTTATCTCTCTAGAAGGCACTCGCGTAAAGGAAATAAGTTTGACATTATTTGAAAACTAAGATTTTATAATTTTGAGGCGGTAATCATTACCCCTATTAAATTAGAATTGATGTCACGCCTGGAAAAAGTAGATTGACGCTTAGGAACAGAGCACACAGTGCCCCAAGCACATGCATAATTATGAGATTAAAGTTATTACATATTTTTGACACGTGGAAATCCCCAACCCAAGAAGAAGAATTTTTGTAAGTTATTCCGCTCGTCGGCCGAGCTAATTCTTTTCCCCATGTGAGAAGAATCTCACATTTTGACCAAAAAACGATTCGATGACATGTGAGTTAAACACTTCACTCACTCAATTTGTTATAAACTTCAATTGCGAGAAAAGTTTGGGGGGCTTTTGTTATACCATTAATACGGTGTGATTCCCAAACCAGTTAGAAGATGAAATATGGACTCATTACTTCAGCTCATGTAATAATGAGATCGGCTCAGATTCTAGAATGGTCGACCTTGGCAATGTAATCATCCTAGGCAATTTGATTTGCCTAACTATTTAAGACAGCACACTTAACTCTGTCAATTGACATTTTGGCTAACTCTTTCAAATAGATGGTGTCATAGAAGGCACGAGTCTGATATTAGGATTATGTCAGCAATGCACCCATAGAAGGGAAAAAACAAACTCTCTATCTCCATGTGTGACCAAACTAACTTTACAATTATTCCTCCACACTCTAGTGAGTTATGTGGAATAATTCATAAACAAATACACCAACTCACCTATTTAAGGTGAGGGGAGGAAACAAGAAAAGGACGACTGAACTAATATTACAAACTCTCATTCTTCTAAATCAATACTAACTACACCTGTACCTATGGAAGTACGCACAACCTTGGGCCAAACCAAGTAAATCTGGATTCATTCCTTTTTCTTTCACCTCCCTCTCTATAAAGAGTCCTGGATAATTATTAGATTGATTTTTATCTCTTTATCTATTATTTATACTTGCATGCTCTAGCTAAGATAAAACTAGCGTACTAGTTTTAGGCGATAACACGCTTGTTCAATTAATGATGAAAATCATTTCAAGAACTTAATTCTTACTCGAGCGTCATCAACCAAAATCGGTGTTTACAAATTTCCATTGGTTAATTCTTAAAATTAAAGATATTCATATATAAATTCCCTTATGGGGGGACCAAACATATGTAACACTTAATTTAAAAGAATTACAATAATTTTTAAAACATCGTGATTCTGCAATCAATTCCCTTCGATGGGGAGGAAAGCCAAATATTAACACGGGGAATCAATCACATCACCATTTTAAAATGTATATGGGAATCGTGAGTTAAACCAATCTATTATCCCCTTAAGTTAGAACAATGTCCAATTACATATTCAGTCCTTGAAATTTATTCCAATTAAACCATTAAGGCTTAAACTAGTGACAAAATGTTGAATTCAATTTGAAAACTTGAATCACCATAATTGAAAAAAAAAAAGTAATTCCCAATTAAAAGCGAGAATTAGTTCAATTAAATATTAAAGTGGAAACCCTCTACTTCCAATTAAAAACTAATCCCATTGGACATCTTAGATCCCTTATGAAGTGATATTCTCGATGGGAGCTTAAATAACATCACCTTGAACTAGAGAAACTTTCATATTTTTTTGTACTTTGGACAATTCAGCCACTCGTGTACAACGTAATTGAATAGCGGCATATTTTGGTCCTGCACCTAATGATAGTGACTCCGACGGGGTGGGTATCATTAGTTCGTTTAATGAAATTAAACTCATTCGTGTAAAACTTCCTCAATGGGAGGACCGAACGCACTCACGTTTAATTTCAATGAGTTATCACTTAAGAATTTTAAAATCTCCACTATACCTCAATTAAAACTATATGATGGGCAGAAGATCAAGCTCACATGAGGAATCAATCGCATCAAAATTTTAAAATATCGATGAAGACCGTAGATTTTATGTTTAAACTCCTCTCCCACTTATTATTTAAAAACTTGAGGGTTTTTGAAAAAAAACTTATCCAGTTCTAAAGCCCAAATTAAATCCTTAATAGTTTTCCAATTTACTTGCATAAATTAAATTTCCTGAACATACATTTTAATTTTTCAAAATGAAAACCATTTTTAAATTAAAATTAAAAATCGAGCATCTTAATTTAATCTACACCTTAAAAGTACTCACCCCAATTAATTCAATTTATAAAAGAATAAATCCAAATGAATTTTAAAAGAAAACTTGTGATCTAGGCCATTCTCAATATAAAAAAAACATGTTGTCAATCAAATCGGGTGTTCCTAATTATCCAATTAATTAGCACACGAAATAATGCAATAAAATAAAATAAAGAGATGTGAATAAATAAATGCATAGTAAAATAAAAGGATAAAATTTCTCCTTTTATCATGACCTAAAATTCTACCTTGACTAGACACTTCGAAGAATGATAAAACTTTGAAGAAATGTCCAAGTTGTAGAAGAACTTTGAAAAATAGTCCTTGGAGAATACTGTAGCAAAAGGAGTTCCTCAGAAAAAATTGCCCCACTTTCTGACACGCAGCACCTACGAGCTCAGTTAGCAGGCCCACGATCGCGGTAGTGTGACCCCCGATCGCACTTTAGTAACCCATAGTCATGGTCCTTTTGTGATGCTTACCCTTCCTTATTCTTGATATTTTGGGTTTCTGAATATTTTTCAAAACTACATCATTTTGGACTTCCAGTATCCTTTAAAAACTCCATTAAAATACCTTCGTTACTAATTAAAATCAGCAGGAAACCATGGATCTTCCATCAAACTCAAAACCTAAAGTAGAAAATAAAATTCTAGAATCTAATGATTAAATAATCTAACAAACCCCTCCAAATATATCAATTACAGGCAATAATTAAATACCCTTATTATTATAACCAAATCAAATCTAGGAGAAATCTAAGAACGGACCACCATAGGATCTATGCACAAAAAAAAATATCCATATAACATGACGGAAGGGATATAAACATTTAAATCCTATAATACCATGTTAGTACACAAATATATATAACCACGCACATATTTCTAACATGAAAACTTAGGATTCAAGAAAGTGTATACATGGGTCTTCCTAAAACATTATCATTTTACAAAGTGAGCTCTGAAATCAATTGTTAGGGATCGATATATGCGAAAGAAAATTCTCAGATCAAGAATCCTTGAATTATTATGCAATAGGAAGAATAAAAATAGAAAACTAGATTTGAAAAAAAAGCCTAGGATTAAGAACACAACACCACTACGGATACAATTGCAAACTAATATGGAGAAAAATGTTTGTTAATGATGAATATCTATTTATTTTGGTACTCCGAAATCTTTCTTGAACACTACCAAATGCTTGGATATTCTAGTATATGATCCATCCAAAATAGGTGTGTGGTCACCTTTAATGAAGAATTTTTTTTATTTTGAGTGAGATATGTGTGACACCCCGCCTAATTAAATACCGGGCGATCACTCCTTTATTAAATTAAAATCAAGGTGAACAGTTGGTTCATTCTTAGCATCACTGTCGTAAAAATAACTTTTCCAATTTAAACACCCTAATTAATTAAGCTAAGTGTCAAAACCATTTTTAAACATTACTTTCCAAATTTTATTTTAAAAACAAAGATTTAATTTATTTCAACAATACAATATTAAAGAATCACGCCACAATAATCCTGGAACATATAATCCAAATAATTTAAACATTCAACAACTAAATCCCAACTTTAAAACTTAAAGTAAAACATCCAGTCATTAATAAATCCCCAAAGTGAAAATACTAGAAATAACTGAATTACAATGTCCAAATAAACATCTGAATAATGGAGAGGGCGAAACATGTCCCACCAAATGAATATGCTAGGAGTGGAGTCAAATAAATGAAGTCGTCTAAGCAAGAGGCCTGCAACTCCCACCTAAGCTGCAACACGTTCCTTCCAAGAGATCCTAAGCAAGACGCTCCTGTGGCTGGGCACCTGTAATATATACATATATATACAAGGGAGAAAGAGAAATAGAAACGGGTCAGAGCCCGATAGTGTATATGATTTAAAATTCGTTTAGCAAGTATTTATATTGTTTACATGCCAATGCAACAACATATTAGTGTGGCACTCTCTTGAGAAATTCTCACCTCTCTTCTAATGTGCACGCCTATCGTACTAACCTTCCCAACGGATTATCTATCTTATACCGCACTAAACTTCCCAATGATTTAACTTATCTTAGGTTACTCGTAAGATTTAAAACTGAACGATGTAATTGTTTAAAAGGAAAGTCTCATTTGATAACAAAGCTCTCTTTTTAGCTTTATTTATTAATAAAGTTTCCCAGTGTTCCATTGTACTTTTTCAAAATAAGTAATTCCAATTTGAGTCATTATACATGTCTTGCTTACCATAACACAGTAGGCAGTTTCCCAAATTTCAGAATTTCATATATATATTAAAAACTCGTATAATATATATATTCTAACAGCACCCCACATAAAAATTATGGTGCGTGCATACTCTGCTATCCAATCCCCGTATCTCTCGTACTAAGGGAAATACAAGCTCGGAATCACTCTCGAACTGTATTAACACATACACAAGCAATATTGAGGCGAAGCATAGATTCCAACTCTCTAAGAGGATCGCACATGCCCCCACGTCTCTTAGGATCGTCTAAACTATCGATTCGATAGCCTGTACCAAGGATATCTATCTTCTAGGGTACAAGTCAATATCCCTCATAAAGGTCCCATCGAGATAAGACTGTCCCAGCGCGGTAACCTCCGGGATAGCCAGTAGCGCGGGACGATTTTCACACATAGATAGTATATGCATACACAATCATATAACTATACTAATATTACCATATCAATTTTAGGTACATCTCAAATCCCATAGTTACGACATTTATCCTCATATCTCATTATTAGTTATCACGTATAACGGTTCATCTCTAACTTTAATTCGAGGTATTATTCCAACTTACTACGTAGCACTCATGGACTCTATTCTCCCAAGTATAAAATTTCAGTAGGTATTCATCTATTTTCCATCGTAACCATTTTACTTAATCTCTCCCTTTAATACAAAATTTCATCGTCCCTTAGGTATAAACACTCCAAAAATATATATTTCGCCTTACATTAAAGGTCTCTTATTCATTAATAAATCCTACTGGTCATCTTTATCTCCCAAAACATTTTAATAAGGGTGTCCAAGGATTATTTCTCATTAAATTGAATTCAACAAATTTAAAAAGGGGAAATATGAGCCTGCCAGAAGGGGTCAATCGATCGAGGTCTGGGGCTCGATCTATCGAACCTTCGATCGATCGAAGCTCTTGGCTCGATCGATCGATCAAGCAGGTATGTCGAATTCTGCAGTTACCAGTTACGGGTTTTCTCACATAACTCCATCCAAATCCAAAATTTTCATCCACAAACGTCTAGAAATTTATACTACTAATAATATAAATCCATTCCATACATCTTTTACGTAAAGCATGCAAATTTCCATTAATAATCATGGATTAACAGGCCAAAATTCATGTAAATCTCAAGAACCCTAGAAATCTCTTTAATATGGTTCTAATCAATCTTTTCCAGAATTTTCTTCTTCTAAAACATCAAAATTTCGTGGTTTAATCCTCTACATGTGAAGGGGTTTCCAGAATAACATTTAAACCATTACTACATGTGATTTCCTATCTCAAATTTGGGTTTTCTTCCATAAAACTCATCCTAATCGTCCCTATACTAACATGAGTGATGCATTAACGAAATAAGCAAGATAAACACTTGCCTGGGATTTTTGACGTTCTGGTTTGGTGATGAATTTGGGGTAGTTGCATTCCCCGTCGCGCGATCTACGCGTTGGTGGTGGTGGCGATGCAACCGGGTGAATCGTTGGCCTTGGATTGCTTGGAAAAAGCCTCTTCTTCCCTCTCCTATGGCCGTCACTTGTCTTTGGTTGTTTTAACCCTAGAAGACAACCTTAGACATCTGATATATCCCTTGAATTTTCGTGGGTTTAATTACCCAAAAATGTAAAATGTCCAAAATGCCCTCCCTGGGTACTAATTAAGCCTAAAAACGCCCCGAGACCCAAACTAAACCCCCAGGTATACTTTTCTGACTATCTCGACCCTTCCGGACACAATGGCGAACTCAAAATTACCATACGAGCGACTTATAATATATTTACTTTTATTCATCAATATTTAGTCCCGACGTGACATGGGCGCGTCCCGACTCAAATTTCCAAAATTGTCATTTTATTCACTCGTGACATTTAATATGACCAATATTATATATTACTTTGCTCATTAGTAATATTTAACAAATTTCTCATAATTACTAACTCTCATCACGTTAATAATTATAACATAATTAATTTCCGGATTTTTTTTTAAATAATTAATTCACATTAAATTTAATAAATCCCCAAATTAATTATAGCATAAAAATACGGGGATTACATACTTCCCCCCTAATAACGGAATTTCGTCCCGAAATTTGAAAAATAAGGCATACCTGGTAAGAATAAATCTGGGTGTTTCTCGCGCATATCTGCCTCGCGCTCCCAAGTGGACTCCTCCACATTATGATGCTCCCATTGGACCCGTACAAGTGGAACTATCTTCGACCTCAATCTCCTCTCACTATAGTCTAGGATAGCCACCGGTCTCTCCTCGTAAGAGCTGTCAGGCTATAAGTCTATCTCATCTATCTCGATGTGAGTATGGGCCATATCATCCCGAAGATATCGTCTCAACGACGAGATGTGGAATACATCGTGAATGCGATGTAAATGCTCTGGCAGTCCCAATCTGTATGCTACCGGCCAAATCCTCTCGATGATGGGAAATGGTCCCACGTACCTCAGGGCCAATTTCCCTTTCTTCCCGAACCTCATTACTCCTTTCATAGGAGACACACGTAGTAACTCCTGGTCCCCCACATTAAACTCCTGGAAGAACCGTTTCGCATCGGCGTAGCTCTTCTGCCTGTCCTGGGCTACTCGAATGTGACTCTTGATCATCTCAATCCTCGCGGAGGTTTCCTGAATCACCTCTGGTCCTAGCAACTTGTTATCCCCCACCTCGAGCCAACAAGTTGGGGAACGACAAGGCCTTCCATACAAAGCCTCAAATGGGGCCATGCTAATCGTGAACTGATAAGAGTTATTATAAGCAAACTCTACCAGTGGAAGGTGTGGCTCCCAACCTCCTCCAAAATCAAGAACACACATACGTAGCATATCCTCCAACATCTGATTAGTATGCTCTATCTGTCCATCTGTCTATGGGTGATAAGCTGAACTCAACTTCAACTCAGTAACCATAGCCTCCTGAAAACTCTCCCAGAAACGTGACACAAAAATCATGTCTCTATCGGACACAATATTCAGGGGCACTCCATGTAATCTGACAATAGCAGTAATGAACAACTGAGCATATTGACCCGTGGTATAGTCTGTCCGCACTGGCAGAAAATGAGCCACATTGGTCAATCGATCTATAATCACCCAAATAGAGTCGTGGCCCCGCTGTGATGTAGGCAAGCCTGTAATAAAATCCATGTAAATACTCTCCCACTTCCATGCGGGTACTTCCAATGGCTGTAACAACCCTGACGATTTTTTATGGTCCACCTTTACCAGCTGGCAGGTAGAACACTTGGACACGAACTCAGCGATGTCCTTCTTCATTCCACTCCACCAGTATTGTCGCCTCATATCTTGGTACATCTTATCTCCTCCAAGGTGTACCGTAAATCAGGACCCGTGAGACTGAGTCATCACTGCATGACGTAATTATGCTCCTTCTGGAACCACCAACATCCATTAAACCTCAAACCCCCATCAAAACTAATAAAATAGGACTCAGCACCCTCGGCTAAAATTCGTACAATCTGCTCCTGGAAAAACAGGTCTATGGTATGTGCCTGTATCACCCTCATAACAATCTCGGGTGTGACTGTCATAAAAGATATGAAGGAACGGGTTACTGCATCCTGGTGACCCAACTCCTTCAACTTTGCTTTCCAGACGTTCGCTTCATCGTCTACCGGTCTACGGCTCAACACATCAGCAACTACGTTGGCCTTCCCCAGATGATACTGTATGTCGAACTGATAGTCCTTCACAAACTCTAACCATCTGTGCTGACGCATATTCAGCTTTCGCTGAGTGAACAGGTACTGCAGTGACTTGTGGTCTGTGAACAAGTAGAATTTCTCCCCCAATAAATAGTGCCTCCATATCCTCAATGCAAAAATGACCGCTGCTAACTCCAGGTCGTGGGTGGGGTAATTCTTCTCATGCGGCTTAAGCTTACGGGAGGCAAAAGCTATAGCCTTCTCCTCCTGCTGAAGTACTCCCCCAAGTCCCCGTAAAGAGGCATCGGTGTAAACCAGGTACTCCATACCCGGCTTCGGTAAGGCAAGGACTGGTGCTGAAGTAAGCTTGTCTTTCAGCTCGTCGAAAGCCAATTGACAAGCATCATCCCAAAAAAATTGTACCCCTTTGCGAGTCAGGTTCGTCAATGGACCCGCTATTTTGGAGAATTCCCGAATGAATATCCTGTAGTATCCGGCTAATCCCAAGAAACTACGCACTTCCATCGGTGTCGTGGGCTGTCCCCACTCCCTTACCACTGACACTTTACTCTGGTCAACTGCTATCCCCTGTTCAGAAACAACATGCCCCAAGAACTGTACTTCTCGTAACCAGAATCCGCACTTCTCATACTTAGCATACAACTGATGTTCTCGTAGAGTCTGAAGCACCTGTCTCAAGTGCTCGGCATGCTCCTCCTCGGAGTGTGGATATATCAAAATGTCATCTATGAAGACGATGACAAACTGATCCAAGAACTCTCTGAACAGTCGGTTCATTAAGTCCATGAATACGGCTGGAGCATTTATGAGGCCAAATGGTATCACCCTGAACTCATAGGACCCATATCTTGTCAAGAAAGCAGTCTTTGAAACATCCTGCTCCCTAATACGTAGCTGATGGTACCCCGACCTCAGATATAACTTCGAATAGAAAGTTTCTCCCCTCAGCTGGTCGAACAGATCATCGATTCAAGGTAACGGATACTTATTCCGTATCGTGACCTTGTTCAATTCCCGGTAGTCCACACACAACCTCAGTGAGCCATCTCTCTTCTTCACAAACAAGACTGGAGCGCCCCAAGGTGAGGTACTCATGTGAATGAAGCCTTGACCTAACAGCTGTTCTATCTGATCTCGTAACTCTCGCATCTCTACCGGAGCCATACGGTATGGAGCGCGTGATATCGGTCTAGTATCCGGTAATAAATCTATGACAAAGTCTATCTCTCGACTAGGGGTAGGCCTGGTATCTCCTGAAATACATCGGAATACTCACGAACAACTGGGATCGAGTCTAAGGGAATCACATCCTCCTTAGAGGTATCCTCCTCTATGTAATACAAATGAGCGGTCGAGCCTCCCTCTAGGTGAGGCGTCGCCACTACAAACATCTCTTGCCCCAGAATAGAAAAGATAATACTCCCACCGAAACAATCAATCATGGCTTTGTAAGATGCTAGCCAATCCATACCGATAATAACATCATGCTCATGCATATCTAAGACTAACATATCTACAGGTAATACCAAGCTACCAATCTCTACCCCCACTCCTCGGCATATAAAGAAAATAAGCGACCCACTCCCCAGTGGTGAGTCTACACACGTCACCGTACTCTCTGTTATGGCTAATAACCCTAAGGCCTTCACAAAATGCGTAGCAATAAAATAGTGCGTCGCCCCAGTATCAAACAAAACTCGACCCATAGCACCATGGATAGGAAACATACCCTCAATCGCGGGTGGTGCCTGTGGAGCAGCTGCCTGGTGGACGTTATAGACATGTCCATACTGTAACTGCCCCTGCTGCACTGGAGCTACTGGAACGGCTGGTAGGGCTGGTACCTGGGCTGGAGCTGGGAGGGCAGCTGGAAAAAGTGGCCTCCATGGCTCATTATGGGCACCCTGCTGCAGTGGGGCCCTCTCTCCCTCCGGACAATCCTGGCGTCTGTGGCCATGCTTACCGCACCCAAAACATCGGCCCTTGAAGTTACCTCCCCTCTGACCCTGGTGACCACGGCCCTGCTGGCCGTTACCACCACGCCACTGGCCCTATTGGCCCTGGTGGAAACATTGTTGGCCCTGTTGGCCCTGCTGCTGACCCTGTTGTTATCGGTGTTGGCCCTGCTGATTAGGCTGGCCCTACCTATAACCCCAAAATCCCTGTCTGGAATCACATGAACAGAATCGCTTAGCAGGGTCCCCCTGATGGGAACTCTACTCGTGCTGACGAGTCTGTCCTTGAGATGGTGCTCCACTAGCACTACTACCCCAGGTCCTACCCTGCTGGCTGGCGTCTCTTGCTTCCCTGCAGGTGGAAGCGGTGATCCTGGCAATGTAGTAATGCAGCATTGAGTACATCAGTGAAAGTACTCAGAGACAGATTCCCTATAAGGTGCTGACGGATCCTCCAAGCTAACCCGTCCACAAACAGCATTATCTTCTTACCCTCAGTGGGTGCCTCATCTGACACTATGGTGAGAAGTCACGTGAACTCCTCCTCACACTCAGCAACGGTAGAATTCTCCTGTTTTAAGTTCAGTAGTTTTCACCTCATCTCAGTCTGCACGGCGGGTGGAAATTACTTGCGGTCAAACCTCTCCCAGAATGACTGAATCGGGATCGTGTCCCTCTCCTCCAAGGTGGTGGTGGACTCCCACCACTGCAAAGAGGCCCCCACCAGCTTAAAGAAATCCAACAACTATTTATGTACGTCTGAGCACTCATACATACGAAGATGCCACTGGATATCTTTCTTCCATTAGCTGACGATGATGACATCTGAACTACCAGAGAACTCAGGGGGATGCGCCTTCTGAAAGGCATCCCTAACCCGCTCCCACGCAGATGGAAGCTGTGCAGGTACTGGCACCACTGCCTGAATCTGGGGTGGAGCCTGCTGAACCACCGCTAGTACGGCATTCACCGCCTGAGCAACAATAGCGGCCACTTCATTAGCATTCATCGTACCCTGTGCCGAACCTGCTGGCTGCTCGGCTTGGGCACGCTTATTCTTTGGTGCACGTCTCAGATGCATCTGAAACGTGAAGAAATTCATTAGTCTACAGTCATTATTAAATCTCAAATAGCTGAAGACGTAAACATAAAAGCAGGAATACAACAATCCTAAAATAGGGCTCTATAGCAAAAATGTTAATCTGAAAGCGAAATAAGCCGTACAGATCCTAAGGACACTAGAACCTGATGCTCTAATACCACCTGTGACACCCCGCCTAATTAAATACCGGGAGATCACTCCTTTATTAAATTAAAATCAAGGTGAATAGTTGGTTCATTCTTAGCATCACTATCGTAAAAATAACTTTTCCAATTTAAACACCCTAATTAATTAAGCTAAGTGTCAAAACCATTTTTAAACATTACTTTCCAAATTTTATTTTAAAAACAAAGATTTAATTTATTTCAACAATACAATATTAAAGAATCACACCATAATAATCCTGGAACATATAATCAAAATAATTTAAACATTCAACAACTAAATCCCAAATTTAAAACTTAAAGTAAAACATCCAGTCATTAATAAATTTCCAAAGTGACAATACTAGAAATAACTGAATTACAATGTCCAAATAAACAACTGAATAATGGAAAGGGCGACACATGCCCCACTAAATGAATATGCTAGGAGTGGAGTCAAATAAATGAAGTCGTCTACGCAAGATGCCTGCAACTCCCACCTAAGTTGTAGCACGTTCCTTCCAAGAGATCCTACGCAAGACGCCCCTGTGGCTGGGCACCTGTAATATATACATATATATACAAGGGAGAAAGAGAAATAGAAACGGGTCAGAGCCCGATAGTGTATATGGTTTAAAATTCGTTTAGCAAGTATTTAAATTGTTTACAAGCCAATGCAATAACATATTAGTGCGGCACTCTCTTGAGAAATTCTTACCTCTCTTCTAATGTGCACGCCTATCGTACTAACCTACCCAACAGATTATCTATCTTATACCGCACTAAACTTCCCAATGATTTAACTTATCTTAGGTTACTCTTAAGATTTAAAACTGAACGATGTAATTGTTTAAAGGAAAGTCTCATTTGATAACAAAGCTCTCTTTTTAACTTTATTTATTAATAAAGTTTCCCAGTGTTCCATTGTACTTTTCCAAAATAATTAATTCCAATTTGAGTCATTATACATGTCTTACTTACCATAACACAGTAGGCAGTTTCTCAAATTTCAGAATTTCATATATATATTAAACACTCATATAATATATATATTCTAATAGCACCCCACATAAAAATTATGGTGCGTGCATACTCTGCTATCCAATCCCCGTATCTCTCGTACTAAGGGAAATACAAGCTCTGAATCACTCTCGAACTGTATTAACACATACACAAACAATATTGAGGCGAAGCATAGATTCCAAGTCTCTAAGAGGATATCACATGCCCCCACATCTCTTAGGACCGTCTAAACTATCGATTCGATAGCCTGTACCAAGGATATCTATCTTCTAGGGTACAAGTCAATATCCCCCATAAAGGTCCCATCGAGATAAGACTGTCCCAGCGCGGTAACCTCCGGGATAGCAAGTAGCGCGGGACGATTTTCACACATAAATAGTATATGCATACACAATCATATAACTATACTAATATTACCATATCAATTTTAGGTACATCTCAAATCCCGTAGTTACGACATTTATCCTCATATCTCATTATTAGTTATCACGTATAACGGTTCATCTCTAACTTTAATTCGAGGTATTATTCCAACTTACTACGTAGCACTCATGGACTCTATTCTCCCAAGTATAAAATTTCAGTAGGTATTCATCTATTTTCCATCGTAACCATTTTATGTAATCTCTCCCTTTAATACAAAATTTCATCGTCCCTTAGGTATAAACACTCCAAAAATATAGATTTCGCCTTACATTAAAGGTCTCTTATTCATTAATAAATCCTACTTGTCATCTTTATCTCCCAAAACATTTTAATAAGGGTGTCCAAGGATTATTTCTCATTAAATTTAATTCAACTAATTTTAAAACGGGAAATATGAGCTTGCCATAAGGGGTCGATCGATCGAGGTCTGGGGCTCGATCGATCGAAGCTCTTGGCTCGATCGATCGATCAAGCAGGTATGTCGAATTCTGCAGTTACCAGTTACGGGTTTTCTCACATAACTCCATCCAAATCCAAACTTTTCATCCCCAAACGTCTAGAAATTTATACTACTAATAATATAAATCCATTCCATACATCTTTTACAGAAAGCATGCAAATTTCCATTAATAATCATGGATTAACAGGCCAAAATTCATGTAAATCTCAAGAACCCTAGAAATCTCTTTAATATGGTTCTAATCAATCTTTTCCAGAATTTTCTTCTTCTAAAACATCAAAATTTCGTGGCTTAATCCTCTACATGTGAAGGGGTTTCCGTAATAACATTTAAACCATTACTACATGCGATTTCCTATCTCAAACTTGGGTTTTCTTCCATAAAACTCATCCTAATCGTCCCTAGACTAACATGAGTGATGCATTAATGAAATAATCAAGATAAACACTTGCCTGGGATTTTTGACGTTCTGGTTTGGTGACGAATTTGGTGTGGTTGCGTTCCCCTTCGCGCGATCTACGCGTTGGTGGATGTGGCGGTGCAACCGGGTGAATCATTGGCCTTGGATTGCTTGGAAAAGCCTCTCCTTCCCTCTCCTATGGTCGTCACTTATCTTTGGTTGTTTTAACCCTAGAAGACAACCTTAGACATCTGATATATCCCTTGAATTTTCGTGGGTTTAATTACCCAAAAATGTAAAATGTCCAAAATGCCCTCCCGGGGTACTAATTAAGCCTAAAAACACCCCGAGACCCAAACTAAACCTCCAGGTATACTTTTCTGACTATCTCGACCCTTCCAGACACATTGGCGCACTCAAAACGACCATATGAGCGACTTATAATATATTCACTTTTATTCATCAATATTTAGTCCCGACGCGACACGGGCGCGTCCCGACTCAAATTTCCAAAATTGTCATTTTATTAACTCGTGACATTTAATATGAACAATATTATATATTACTTTGCTCATTAGCAATATTCAACAAATTTACCATAATTACTAACTCTCATCACGTTAATAATTATAACATAATTAATTTCCGGATTTTTTTTAAAATAATTAATTCACATTAAATTTAATAAATCCCCAAATTAATTATAGCATAAAAATACGGGGTATTACAATATGGTCCTTTCTCTCTAGGCATCTTCAGAAAAGGTGAATAGTGTTTTCTCTCCCCAGTTTCAGACCTTAATAATAAATTATGCTGCTAAAACCTTAATTGAAACCAATATATATTAGTATAAAGGGTGGTCGTGGGATAAACTGTGTTTTTTGAAAATCTAATCCTAACTACTTGGGTATACGGACTATACTAGGGACCCAAGATAAATTATTAAATTATATTCCAAAAAATTACATAAAAATCCAAATTATAAATCTCGTAATTTCTTTCCTTTATTTATTTATTCAAAATTAACTCCATTAAACTATTTATGACTACACTCCAATTTAATTATCTCAAAAATCATTAAGATATAATGAGGTCTTATTTGCAAAGTTTATTATGGTACATAATGTGATTCCATGCGTTAAGTTTTCGATACTCGCTTGGTCAAATCGTTAACTGGATTTAACCAACATCTTATGACTTCCTTGATTCTCATACTTATTTTTCTACTCCACCGAATTATGAAATAATCCAGTTATCAGGTTTAACTTGTGGAAACAAATCTTATAAGTCCATCAACAGGTTATCCCAATCCAAAGTATCCCTTGGATGATTTTTCTACCAAATTATGATCTCAGACCAACTCACACAATTGTCACCTAATATGCAGTGATCTATTGACCCGATATAAATTAGATTGAACCTATAGCAATCAAGGTGAATTTGTATAAACATTCTAATCCTCATAGAACTTTGGATTAAGAATCTATACACCCTTTACAAATGGTGTGAGATAACCTAAGTCAAACGAGATATCCTTTAGACTTAATTCTCATGGGTGTCTTGTTTAATACAATCTTGGATGTACCATTCACAATCCTCTTTTGAAATATCATACAAGTAATAGAACCATCATACAGGTTCCCATAGTTTAAGATAAAATGATAGGATTGTACCGCAACCATTCTAATAAGATGTCAACTTCCTATCTAGGTTGTGAACTGTCTAATAATATTAGAACTAAAATTTTGATCTCTTATGATCAAGCTGAAACGAAGTCACTCTAATTCATACTAAGTACAATTGACCAACATATATAGAATAATACATTTAATAAACATAAATATGAGGCATTCTCACAAACATGATTCTCATTTCAAAATGAATAAGACAATCCTTTATTAATAAATTAAATGACTTTACATGGGTTTAATAATAGAACCCCAAACAATAAAAACTTTGCTTCCCTAAGAACTTTTTTTATCACAATTTAGAAAGAGAACATAAAAAACTAGATTCAAAGAATGAATCTAGGGTTCGAATCATAATACATTTGCGGATCTTATACCTGATCCGAATGAGGAGAATAATATAATGAGATGAAGATCTTGATTTGTTTCCTCCTTCGAATCATTTATAGAATGTCGTGAATGCTTTGAATCTTCTGGTATATGATCCCCAAAAGTAAGACTTGTGTATGAAACTCCCGAAGATGAAAACTTGATGAAATATGAAATAAATCACTTATTAATTGAACAAGTGGCTCGTCTTAGATTTATTATCTTTATGTAAATTCAATATCAAGTTGAATGATTGCTCATCTTCTTAATCATTATCATTATTTTAATCATAGACTAACCCCATTGATAATCATAGACCTATTTATGAAAAGTTGTAGTTTAAGTATTTAGTACCAACCAACATTTATATGATATGTTCTTAAGGTTACATGTGATTAAACATAGATATGTGATTTTTATGATGATTTACTAAGAATACCACATGTGGGTCAATGTAGTTCGAGGTATACTTTATTAGAGAGGACGTGAGGGACATGTGATAATAATGGGATATAGGTTAGTTGATGAGTAGCTTTGCATAATTTAAGACTACATTATACATGGTTATTGATGAGAAGAATTTTAATCCATATGATAAAGGGAGTATATATGACTTACAGGAAATTTTGGAACAAATGTGATGTGAATGATAAACATGGGATAATTAAAAACTATTCAAATACATAAACAGTTAGGCTTAAAGGTCCAATTTTAGATTTTATATAGGGTAAAATAACAATGGCTAAGGAGCATGTGATTTATTCAATTCAGATTCAAATTCCAAGCCTTAAACTCACACTAGTGACAATTCAATTTTGAAACCTGAATCTCTAGGTAATCATCCCACATTTTGCAAAATTAATTATATTACACAATTAATAAACACAATTAACTGTATTTTATTTTTTATGGTGTTTAAAGAATAAAAATCTCCTAACAACGAGTATAAGATGAAAACCCCTATATGGGAAAAATCCCCATGTACCATCTATCTATTGAAAATAATTACAAGATGTAAATAATAAAACCTAAACAGTAGGTTCCCTGCAATTCTTTTAATATTCCATGCATCTAACTTTTACCCATATAGAAAACTTCTTAAACAATATCCATCAGGATAAGACAAAGTCCATTTTCTAAGCATCCAAATACACAAAATATCCCAATCAAATAAAGAATAAAAAATTTGAGATGACCACTTGATCAAAAAACTTTTCAAATAAATAAACCCACCTAAAATGATATCATGCATATCGTTCCAGATAAAGTTCAAATTTGTTGGCCCTTTTTAGTGAGGGTTAACATGGACCTCTAATATGATTGGTTAAAACATGGAAAACTCATTAAAATTTATGGGGTCAATTAGTGAGTCATTAATATTTCAAACAATCATACTGAAGGGTCATGTTAACCCTCATCTAAGTAGGGTTAACAAATTTGTACCCGTCCATTATCCCATAAAAATATCCCTCTACTATGCAGTTGGGGATAGATTTGTGATTATATCTCCAATTGTTGCTATATGTGAATGACATGTTTGCTCTTTATGTATTTTGATACGGAAAGTGAGTATCCAATTTATACAAATGAATCCATGATCCATATTTTGAAAATTAAAGGTTTATGTTTTTTAAGCATTTTTATGTGAAGAACATTCAACGATGAATTATATTTTTAAATATTTTTTGGTATCTACACCATAAACCTAATAACACTTAAAATACCTTATCATTTTTATCATACAACTTTAATAACCACTCATATGGAAAAAAAAAATGGAATCTACCACAACTAGGTATGATTGTTCCACTAACATCAAACTCAACTAGATTTGGCTCTGAAATATTTATTTGAGGTATGTGAAACCTTCAACTCATATAAATAGTTAATGTATTGACTATATGTATTTCAACCTAATTTATATGCACATTTGATATTTTCAGTTGAATTGTCAGATTCTCGTAAAATTCTTATAAACTGAAGGGTATTGATCTCAATATTATTAATGTAGATACGGTAGGTAAGCTATGGACAAATGTTGTCTAAGGGCCACACATATATATAAGGATGGTATTTAACTTTCCCAATAAAAAATTGTCCTCCAATGGATTTGATCTTTAAATAAACTCCTCAATTAAAATTTTAAACTCGATAATTTGATTATTTTTATATAAGTTTTGATGTGTGTGAATTATCAAATAAAAATCAACTATATTCCATCATAAAGGATCCAGGGTTTCAACAAATAGAAAGAGGGGGGGTCGAATAAAAGGTTTTAAAAATTATTCTCAAATTTCATATGTAACTTTGGATTAATGAGCTCTGTATAAAAAATGTAAGCCAAAACTTAAATTTATATTGATCATGGCATACACATAATGAGTGTTGGGAAAAATAACTAGGAATTAACATTCAAAGTGCGAAAAAATTTCAACCCTATGGATCGTTGATTAATCATGCATTGAAAAGAAAAACATGAAATGAGCTTAAAGATTAAACCTAGGATTTCCATAATATTGTTGTGATTCTTATGAGGAGAAATAGTCTGATAATGAAGATGATGGTGTTTCCCATCCAAGTTATTCGAACACCTTTCTTAACCTATTTTAATTATTGGTTCTTCGACTATACGATCCTCCCAAAAGCTAGGTAGGTATGTAATCACCATTTGAGATGAAAACCCTTCTATATGATTGAGATATGGTCCTCTCCCTCTAGGCCTCTTTATAAAAAAGTGAATAGTATTTATCTCTCACCCCTCTCAAACCCTAATGATGACCATTAACCTTAAAATTCCTTCCCACGACTTTATACATGAGTACAAAAGGTGGGCTTGGGTCAAACTTGGTTTCTTGGGAGTCTGGGCTTGACTATATGGATAATTGGACTACAATAGGGATTTAAGACAAATAATTAAATTGGCTTCAAATTAAAACTCGAAAAGCCCAATTACCATTACTGTAATCCATTTCCTTTCTTTACTTAATCATAATTAATTCCACTAAATAATTATTATTGTACTCGAATTAAATTGTATCGGAAATCACTTGGGTATAATGAGGTCTTATATGCAAAGTTGATTCTGGTACATAATATGATTTCCCATATTAAGTGTCTGATACCCTCTTGATCGAATAAATTTGTTGTTAATCGATTTTAACCAAAATCTAATCAATTTCCTTGATTTTCAAACTTAAGTTATTTGCTACTCCAGCGGGATTTTAAAATAATGCACCGCCCGAGTTTTACTTGGTGGAAACAAAGCATCTAAGGGTAGTGAGGGAGTGTCACAGTCCACTGTCTCTCATGGATGAAGATTCCTCATAAGTATGATCTCATACTTATTCATATAATTATCACCGAAGATATTGGTTTCATTTAATTCAATCTAATATTTAATTGCATCCATAACAATCAAAGCGACAACTGTATAAGCATCTCAATCCTCATAATTATTAGGATGAAGAATATATTCACAATTTGGAAATGGTTTGAGATTTCCTTAGTCTAATCTATATTTCCCTTCTATTCAAATCTCACGGGTGGTTCCATTCAATACATTTCTGGGATGTCTCGATCACAATCCTTTGTTTAACAATAGCACAAGTTCCCGAATCATCACACTATCTCCCTATATTTTAAAATAAACTACTACAATTTCTTCATAACCATTCCGATAGGATGTCAAGACCCTATTTAGGTTGTGAACATTTCAATAGTGATAAAACTGTCATTTCGATCTCCTAGTGATCAATCTGAATCCGACTCACTAGAATTCCTACTGAGATTTATTCGTCGGCAAGTCTATAATATATTTAAACCAAATATAAGGCGTTATCATAACCATTATTCTTATTTCACAATGAATTGAGACACCTTTACCGAAAGGTGATCGTCATACATGGTTTTAAGAAAGGAATCCCAACCATCTCCCACTTAGTCTTAAAGCAATGTGTGGTGACAATTAAACTCAACACAAAATAACAAGCAAAGGCAATCACCAGAATAAATAAAGAACTTTAAAGAATGGAAATCACACACAACACAAGATATACGTGGTTCGATAAGAAGGCCTACATCCATGGTGATGCGCTCAGTATTTTATTTCTCTTTAGTCCGGGGGAGTGTTTATAAGTTGCATATGCTTTGCCCCGAGCTAGGGGTTTGATATATACATGTTATTTCGGAGAGTGGAGGTGTGGGACTCCTCCACGTTAGCCCATAATCCCTAAAGCATCTCTCAAGAGAGATTTTAAGAACTGACTGGGACACAATGGAATTAGTTAAAGCGCGAGGCCTCTAGATTTTGGATCGTATTTAATTGGGATACTCGTCTGGGCCAAAGTGACAAATCGTGGTACCCACAATTGCCCCTAAAATTTTTGTGTCATAATTTGGGCTCAATAATTTTAAATGATTTTCCTTAATGGAATTTTTGTGAATCGTGCAACACTTTTGGATTGAAGTTCCCTTCCCAAACTAATTTATGTAGCAGATTGCCTCGTTTCATGTGCATCATGATTAGAAAGGTTTAAATCATCTCGGAGAGGTCATTCCCTGAACGTCGCTTCAGATTTCTTTGCATTCTATAAATTTCTCCAAGCTTTCACTGTTTCTTTCTCACTTCCAGGTCTCGTCTTCCATCTTTAAGATTCTGTCTTATCTCTTCATCATCCCTGCTTGCGACTTTGCATCGTCTCAAGCTGACTCTTACTTCGTAAGTTCTTCTTACTTCTTCTTTTTTCTTTTTCTGCTGGAATTTATTCATATTTGATACTAGGGTTTCTCTTTTTTGATGACGAAGATAGGAAATTGGTCGATAACTGGGTTTAGGGAATTCTACAGGGTGGACATTGAATGTGCCCCTGTTCCTCGTAATGTCACAGACATTGGGGACGGTCACTAGATACATGTTCTTTTATTATCCCAGGGGGGTCTTAATTTTCCCCCAAATCGTTTATTCTTGCACTTTTTTATTTACTTCGATATAGTTCATGCACAGTGCTCGCCAAATATTTGGAAAATTGTTAATGGTATGCATAGAATTAATCATCTCTATGGCACCTATCTAGGGCTTGCTAAAATATGCTTTTTCTATTCTTTTTATCGAACAAGCTCTGGTCTTCTTTACCTCAAGGCTAAGAATCCTGATAGGGTATTGGTAGTAAATCTACCTGATTCCCATAAGGACTACTGGCATGAGGGGTTTATTGCCAAAAATCGATAGTTCCCTCCCCATACTGAAGGGTCGAGGTCTGGGAGATACATGATTCCCTTTTATGGGGAGGAGTACATAGGTAGGCATAGTTCTTGCTCTGCTTATTGATCCTCTATTAATTTATGGTTTTTCTAACATCTTTCTCTCTTTCTCTTTTCAGCGAATATAAAGAACTCAGAACCAACTCTTAACGAGATCCGAGCTGCTGAGCTGGTTAAGGCCTGAAAAATTAAGGAACTCTTAGCTGACGGTGAGAATCCTCGATCAGATGCATTTCTTTTGGAATACAAGAACATTGGGTCTAGTTTTATTGCACAACCCCTGGATAGCATTCCTCAGCTAGACATCACAAAAGAAGTTGTTGCCGGCGCAATCCAATTAGACGATGAGGAAAGCAACTCTGGTGAGGAGAGAGAGGGGGCCAACAGGGGCAGTGCTAAAGGTGACTATAATGATGAAAGCTCAAGTAGCGAAGGTTCCTCTAGCTCTGAGGAGAATTCAGAGGCTCAGGAGTCTTCGTGGTGAATCAAGTAGCTCGAGCGAGGAAGATATGGCTCTTCCTAGGAAGAATTTGATCCGAGATGATGATGAAAATAATGTGATTCTTTCTCGCCAGCTAAAGAAGCAAAAATCCTAGAGAGAGGATGCCGCCACTGGCTCCTAGACTACTGTTCATGAGCAGGAGAAAAAGTGGAAAGAGGAGGAATTAGTGAGAGAGAGGGAGAAAAAGAAGGAAGAGGAGAGGAAGGAGGTGGAAGAGAGGAAGAGGATATAGAGAGGGAGAGGAAGGAGAGGGAAGAAAAGAAGAGGTGAGGACAAAAATGGGGCAGTCTTTGGTGCCTGTATCTTCTCTGGCTGAGGGGGCTTCGGTTGCTCTCACCCCTCAGCTAACTCCAGCAATGCTCGAGAGGGCAATTTTGTCGGCTGATCGCCAGAGGTCGATGGAGGCTGACCAGTTAGCCCTGAAGGCAAATCAGAGGCTAGCCTTGGTAATCCTGCTTTCCTCTTTCTTTTCTTTCAATGTTCTCTTCAATACTTCCTTTACTAATATTTTCTTTCTCTACAGTTTGTGTCTGACTTTACTGTCCTCTACCGCAGTCACGACGACCTGGCGAGGAGGAACACCGAGCTAGAGTGGGAAAATGTTGAGCTGGAAGCCAGATTGAAGATTGCCAGTTATGCTCAAAAGTCTTTTGATCTCTCCTTGACCCAAGGTAACAAAGCGAAGGAGGCAGCAAAGAAGGAGTTCGAAGAGCTGAGGCAGTCCTATGATTTAGTCTGCACAAGCAAGCTGGCTATAGCAGAGGAGAATAAGGTTCTGGGTGGGAAGATGAAGAAGGAGGAATATAAGGCGACACCCTTAAGGAGAGCTCGTACAACACCGGATGGGTCACAGCTTACGAGGATGCTGAGGCCCAGATTGGTTATGTTGGTCGTCTCAACTTTAAGAATGGTTGGGATAAGCCCCTACTCGCTGCCGAGGTGGATATTGACTCTCCACTCTTTGATGAGCACAATGCTGGCCCTAAGCCTGTTATAGATGACGCACCTGCTCCTACTATTCCGACCATCGCTACTGATGCTCCCCTTGATCCGGGGGTGCCGATTGCTCCATATGAAGGAGGTTCACCTGGAGCAGTTGCTGCTGAGGTTGCCAGCTAGTCTTCTTTAGGGAGCTCTTTGTATTTTTTGTATTTCAATTTCTCGTTTCATTCATTGATGTATCTTGAACCCTTTTTTTTAAATGAAATAAAATTCAGTTCCCTTTCGCGTACTGATTTATTTGATCTTTTACTTCTCATATGGTTTGTAGCTCATCGATGTTGAGGATTATATCTCTGCTACCTCTCAGTTAGGAAAATTAATTGGACCTGATGCGAGCAATCAAGTTTGTAGAGCCTTTGTAAGGATCTGTAAGTCTCTTAGATCGAGGAATCGGGAGTATAAGGACCAATCAGATCTTGTTGCCAAGCTGAAGGACAGGCTCCAAGAGATAGAGGAAATCGGCGCTTCTATTCGAGAAGAGGGGGATGATCTGAAGTCTAAGCTTCTGGATGCCTCCGAGGTTAATTAGGATGGAGAGGTACTTCAGCCAGAGAACGAGGCTCTGAGGAGAAAATTCCGCGGCTCAGGGAGAATGCGTCTAGTATTTCTCCTTAAGTTCTATGTGGTTCCTCTTCATCAGCTGGACTGCGAGCTGGTACTGATGACAGAGATTCATCCAGGGAGGTTGCCGAGCTCTGAGGCAATGTTTGTCGGGCGTACGTGATAGATGCTGATCTTCAAAGAGATGTTACCCTATTGAGGCATCTGTTCAAGAAGGATGCTCGACGAGTATGGCCTGACGATTATGATCAGGGATGGACTGATGCTCCCATGAGGTTGGTGGAAGTTGAAGAGTTATCCTTTATTAAGGGATGGTTGAGTGCTCTTAGGGAGTTGTAGGTTCCTAGGAACTCTATCCTCTGGTGTCTTCATAAGATCTCCCCCTAAACTTTGATGCCTAACCCATTCAGGAGGGATGATCAGTGGGTCCCCATAGATTCTATCCTCGGGCAGCTACTGGAGCCAGATGCAAATAAAGTCGAGGAGTAACTAGCTCCTCACCCAGACGATGGCAGAAAAGCACAAGTGGCTGCCTATCTTGCTTGGTGACCTATTCCTGTACATATAGTGAACTAATAAAATAATTATGTTTTGGGCGATTTGCCAACTAAACATGTGTTGTGTATTTTTCACTTCATTGATTTCTTGTTCGATTATCTTGGTCTCTTCTTAGCCGACTAGATTTAATATAGGCAGAGTTATTTTGTTAAGTGAGTATCCCCCCAGTCCAATATCCTTATAAGATACCATTCTACCTCACTTTACCTTTTAGGTTGCGTTGTCACACTTCTTTAGAAAAAGTGTGGCAATGGCGAGGACACACTTGGTGTTGGATGTTCTACCCGAGGAGGTTTGTTGAGCCAAACATTATTTGGCGACTAACCTGGGTTGGTCGAGCTGCCTAAGGGTCCCTGTAGGGCTTCATATATTTCCAGGGGCAATGCTATGAGGTTATTCGTGTTCGATGATGAAAACCTGAGAAGGGTAATACCCTGCTTTTATATGTTGAGAGTGGAGCATGTAACTTGGAAAAGGTGCATGAATTATAAAGTGTTTGAGATAAAATCAACGCTTTGTAGAATGCCACTGCCAAACAATCTTTTATTAATCATAAATGAATTGCAAATTTCAACATTTTAATAAAAGATCAACACAGAAAACTAGAAGTATAATCTCTTTAAATTGGTTGCGTTCCAAGCTCGAGGTACCTCCCTGCCCTCCAGGGTTTCCATGTGATAGGCTCCTTGTAGATTGTCCCTTATCACCTTGAATGGACCCTCCCAGTTTTGTCCTATCTTGCCATCCGATGGTTTTACTGCGCTGCCAAGAACTTTCCTTAGGTTGTAGTCCCCAACTTGGAATGCTCTCAGATTGAACTTCTTGTTGTAGTGCTTTGATAGCTCTTGCTAATAGCCTGCTAGTTTCATTAGAGTCAGTTATCTTCGTTCCTCTGCTAGATCAAGTTTAGCGAGTAATGTTGCATCATTCTAGCCTTGTTCGACTAGGGTAGACCTCATGGTGGGGAGGCCAGCTTCCAAGGGGATGATTGCCTCCATACCATATGTCAGTGCGAATGGGGTTTCCCCGGTTGCTCGTCTTAGGGTAGTGCAGTAGGCCCATAGGATGTATGGCAGCTCGCTCACCCATGCCCCTTTGGCTCACTCCAATCATTTATTCAATCCATCAATCACTATTTTGTTAGAAGCTTAAGCTTGTCTATTGCTCTGAAGGTATGCCACCGAGCAGAAATGGTGCTTGATCCCGTGGTCGTTACAAAAACCCTAGAAGGGGACACTTTCGAGCTGGGTTTCATTGCCAGTGATGATGGTCCTACGGATCCCGAAGCGAGTGATAATGTTCTTCTATATGAATCTCATCATATCCTCATCTCTGATGTTTTTTAGCGGCTCTGCCTCTATCCATTTGGTGAAGTAGTCTGTCGCGATCAGCTTACGATGTCCATTACCCATTGGGAAAAAATCCATGGTCTAGTAAGTGACTTTAGGTTGCTGGAAGTTTGGTGAACCATAGGAGCGTAAAGTTGACATTTTTTGCACTTGCGAGCATATATCCCAGAATCCTTCTGCATGTACGACATCCAGTAGCCTTTCTTCATTGCTCGGAAAGCCAGCGATGTGCCCCCAATATGACTCCCACAGATTCCCTCATGGTGCTCGTGCAGAACTTGCTCAACGTCCTTCCGATGAACGCATTGGAGGTATGGACCGGTGAAAGATCTCTTGTACAGTTTTCCCTCAGGAGATAAGTGAAAGCGAGAAGCTTTGATCTTATCTGATGAGCGCCCTTCTTATCGTCTGGCAGGGCACCATCTTTCAAATAATCTCTTAAGGGGTCCATCCAGCTGGGGGCTAACTCAACCTGGAGAACGTGACATATGTTTGGCAGTTTGTCTGTCTGGTTAATACTTGGCTGGGGAAGGAAGTCGATCAGAATTGTTCTCTTAAAGTCAGAATTGATCGCTGAGCTCAAGGCCGCTAGGTCATTAACATGGCTATTTTGTCCTCTGAGAAACTATTGGACGCTTACCTATTCGAAATTATACATTAGTTTATTTACTTTGGTGAGGTATACTGCCATTCTCTCATCCCTCGCGTTGAAGTTTCCACTTATCTGGTTGGAGACCAGCTGTGAGTCTCCGAATACTTGGAGTTTTCCTGCCCCAAGTACCTGTGCCTTCTATAGTCCTGCTATCAATGCTACATACTCTGCTTCATTGTTAGAGGCATCAAATCCAAGAATGATTGTTTGCACGATGATTGCACCTTTAGGGGTAACCAATACGATGCCCACTCCTGCCCCTTTGGAGTTGGAGGCACTGTCAACGACCAGTCGCCAAATACCTTGCCCTGAGTGGTCTTCCTTTTCACCAAAAGGCGAGGACATGTCCCTTGATTGCATTCCTTGGCTGAAACTGGACGTCAAATCCCTCGAGCTTGACTGATCACTTTGATAGTCTGCCAGACAGCTCTTCTTTTCATAGGACTGTTTTAAGGCGGTGAGATGTAAGGACAATCATAGAGTGAGCTTCGAAGTAATGTTTTAATTTCCTCGAGGCTTCCACTAGTGGAAAAGCGAGATTTTCTAGTGGTAGGTATCGCTGTTTGGCATCCAAAAGATTCTTGCTCGCATAATAGACTGGGTGTGGATTGCCGTTCTTTCGCATACCAGTGCAGAACTGACAGCGTGGCTAGAAACTGTGAGGTATAGGTACAAGAAATCATTATCTTGAGGTATTACGAGCAAGGGTGGTGTGCTGAGGTAAGCTTTGAGCTCCTCTAATGCCTTTGAGCAATCCTCGTTCCACTCCATATTTTTTATTCTCTTCAATAATTGGAAGAATGGTTGGCACCTTTCAAATGACTTCGAGAAGAACCGATTTAGGGTGACAAGCATCCCTATGAGTTTCTTCTCATCTCTTATTGTATGGGGGGCTACACCCTATTGATGGGGTCAATATGGTCCAGATTGGCTTCAATTCCTGTCTCTCTAACCAAGTACCTAAGAAATTTTCCTGACTAGACACCGAAGGAACACTTACTTGGGTTGAGCTTCCTTCGGTATTTCTCGAGGATTTCAAAGGTGATTGATAGGTCTGAGAGGTGTTCTTCTTTATGTTTGCTTTTGACAAGCATATCATCGATGTATACCTCCAAGGTGTCTCCCATTTGGTCCTTAAATATTTTGGTGACCAATCGCTGGTAGGTTGCTCCAGCATTTTTTAGCCCAAAGGGCATGACCTTGTAATAATACAACCCGACGGTGGTGATTAAAGTTGTCTTGTATTGATATGGCTCATGTAAAGGTATTTGGTGATACCCGAAGTATGCGTCCTGGAAACTCATTCTTTCATGAGCTGTTGTGGTTTCCACCAACTGGTCGATCTTTGGGAGAGGAAAGTTGTCTTTAGGGCACGCCCTGTTAAGGTCGGTGAAGTCAATAAAAACTTTCCATTTTCCATTAATTTGTGTGGCCACTACTGGGTTAGACAGCCATTTAGGGAGTTGAACTTCCCGTATGGATCTTGTGTCCAGTAGCTTCTCCACTTCCTTCTCCACAGCCTTGACCTTCTCGGGTGTAGTTCGCTGCGCCATTTGCATGATTGGCTTAAAAGACGGGTCAACGTGCAACCGATGACAAACCACACTGGGATAAATCCCAGGCATCTCATAGGGTTACCAAGCGAAAACGTCCAAGTTATTCCACAAAAGTACTATTAGTTCCTTCTTCTCTCGATATGTGAGAGAGGCTCCGATTAAGAACATCCTATCTTTCTTGTTGCCTCCGTCTGTGACCTCCTCCAGGTTCTCAACCACCCGCTCAGAGGGGAGGATCCTGGTCTCCTTCACTTGAGGCCTTCCATATTTTAGCTACTATTTGGAAGGTATCAAACCTTCCTGTTCTCCAACCTTCTCCTTGGCCTTCTCGACCTTCTTCTCCGACTTTGGGTGGATGGCTACTATAAATAACTTTCTCGCCATCGCATGATCTGCATGGATCTCCATCACTCATCGTTCAGTCACATACTTGAGTTTCTAGTGGTAGGTAGAGGGGACGGCCTTCATCGCATATAGCCACCCTCTGCCAAGGATGGCCTGGTAGGGTGAGTTAATGTCGACCACCAGAAACTCGATCATTTTGGAGACACTTCCTTCCCTTACTGGCAGTACAATTTTTCACAAAGGGATGGTTACTTTACTAGCGAAGCCAATTAGAGGGACAATGGCTTCCTTCAAGTCGGCGACGCTTAACTTCCAACTTTCTGAATAGGTCAAGAAATATTACTTCGTATGAGCTACCCTGGTCGACAAACAACTTGTCGACATCGTAGTTAGCTATCCTAAGTGTAATGATCAAGGCATCATGATGTGGGGTCCTCACTCCCACTAGGTCTTCATCCGTGAACACAATGTGTTTGCTATAGTCGACGTCATCTGACCGCCGACGCTTTTCTGTCCATGTTTTAGCTGGATCGATTTAAAAAGCTTGTATTACTACCGTAAGCTTCTTAACCTCCGTCTGAGTTGAGTTTCCTTGAATCTACTTTAGATCCGATGCCCCATGAATCACTACGAACTTATGGCCAGCATCCTCCTCGAGCATGTTGTCGGGCCTTGGGTCTCCATTAGCAGCGACCTTCTCTGCCTTCTTCTCAACAAATTTGTTCAGATGTCCAGTTTGGGCTAACTCTTAAAGGTGAGACTTAATAGCCTTTCATTGCTCGATTTTTGGCCCACCCTCTTTGTGGAAAGCACATCTTAGCGCGTTGTTCCTCCTTGAGGGGTCTCCTCCTATCTTTCTGGGCCATTTAACGAATGTCCCATCCTTGATCTTTGCTAGGATCTTGTAGATTGGTTCTTTAAAGACAGTGTTCACTGCCTGAAATGCTTTTGAAGCATCATTTTTCTTTCCGCTCTTGGAGACACTCTTGCCCCCATTTTTGCTTCCTCTCTTTCGGTTCTAAGCTTTGTCACTCCTCTTACCGGCAAACTTGGCACGACCATTCTCCCTTGCACTGAGGTAGGTCACATCCTCAACTGATACGACGCAAATATTGCGTATTTCACCCGTTAACCTACGCCTTATTAGCCCCCTCGGGTATCTTAATCCCTATATTTATGCCCGTTAACCAGACAACCTCGGATTTCTATGTTAACATGTTTTGCAGGGGTTAATTGAGCTTTTGTAGGTATTTGGATGCTTAGTATGAAGTTCGGACGCTTTCAGGAAATGTTTCGTCGACTTTTGCAGCTTCGGGGGCATTTTAGTAATTCCAGCATTCGGGTTTGAATCCCGAGCTCTTCACGGAAGTTGAATCCCTTTTATTTCTCTTCGCGTGGCCGCCGACGGTGCATGATTCCGAGTTGTATCGATGGAGTTATGGCATTTTTAGGATGGTTTTTACTTCAAATTCACACTCAAGGTCACATTCAAGGGCATTTTAGTCATTTCATATTTTTGTTTTTTGGCCCAATTTCTTCTTGGATGTTGTAGTCCTCTGAGTTATCTTCGCGTAGCCTCCGACCGTGCCTCATTCCGAGCTATAACGAAGAAATGGCGGCATTTTCTGTAAAACAGGACAAAGCTGCAGATTCAGACGTGGTGCTTGCGAATCGATTCGACCCAAAACCGAATCGATTCGGTTTGCACCAGAATGCGAGATACTTGCTTTCCCTGTTTCCAAATCGATTCGGTCCTTTACCGAATCGATTCGGCTACAGGAAAAGTCCGAAAATCTTCATTTTTAAGTTGGTTTTTTGTTGGGTATATATAGGGAAACATTGTATTAAGTTGGGGGATCTCTTTTTAGACTTGATATCTTCATTTTTGTCTTAGATTTTAGGGTTTGTAAGCTTGGGAGATTTTCACTACCCCTCTCTTGTACTCTTGTTTTGTAAGTTGTACTTTAAGTTTAATTACATCAATATAGTTGTATTTCTTCATTTCCTTGCTTTCTATATAGTTTTCATGCTTTCATAATTAGTTTATTGTGTTTATTTCTTGCTTTCTTAGTTTAATTTAGTTTAATCGTGCTTAGTCCCTAGATAAATAGGGTCGGGATTGCATTTCCACCATTTTCGGGTTCGGACCTCGAAAGTTAGGGTTTCGTGTAAAATCGCATTTAATTGAAACCTCGCGTATTAAAGTCGGATTATTAAGCGTTTAACTTTCTTTGTCATGCAACGTTAGTGTTTATAGCGATTATCAGAATTTAATCCGCGTGTGACCATTTTTAATTAAATATTTAATCTCGCAACTTTGGGTTAAATTCCTTCTTGCGTGATGTTTATGCTTAATTGAAAATGATCGATTAAATATTTTCGAATCGAAATTCTAATTAGTAGTTGTTTAGCCCGTGAATGCGTGTACGCGATCCCGATCCTCGCTTTACTTTTGTGTAGCGTAACTTATTCTTTTCTTTTGTCACCATAACCACCCTTTCACCTTTTCTTTTATTTATTTTACATTTTTATTCCTGAAGTAATTAAAACAATTAAAGTCTAAAATTCAATCACTCCCTGTGGATTTACGATACCCGACTTACCGCTGTGCTTGCTTGTCAAGTGTAGTTGTAGCTTAGGTTTTCTTTGTATCGCGGCGGCGAAACACACGACGACAGTCTCCTCACATGAACACACTTTTTCCGCTGCATCACAAATTGAAAAAGATTTCAAACATGTTATTAGCATATCGAACGAATTCAAGCTAAAGTCCGTTGTTATTAACGCTTTCCTTTATTTTAGCATTAACTTCTCTTTTCTTTTGTCACCATAACCACACATCACCTTTTAATATTTCTTTTACACCCTTTTATTTTCAGAAGTTTTAAAACAATCATTTTGTGATGCGGCGGAAAAAGTGTGCGCGTGTAAGTGCACAATCGTCGTGTGTTTCGCCTCCGCGATACAAAGAAAACCTAAGCTACTACTACACTTGACAAGCAAGTACAGTGGTAAGTCGGGTATCGAAAATCCACAGGGAGTGATTGAATTTTAGATGTTAATTATTTTAATTACTTCAGGAATAAAAGTGTAAAATAAATAAATGAAAAGATGATAGGTTGGTTGTGGTAACAAAAGAAAAGAATAAGTTAACGATAAATTAAAGGAAAGCGAGGATCGGGATCGCATTCCACCAAACGGATCGAAACAACTACTAATTAGAATTAAGGCTCGAAAGCAATTTAATCGAGCATTTTCAATTAAGCATAAACATCACGCAAGAAGGAATTTAACCCAAAGTTGCGAGATAAAACATTTAACTGAAAAATGATCACACGCGGATTAAATTCGGATAATCGCTATAAACACTAACGTTGCATGACAAAGAAAGTTAAACGCATAATAATCCGACTTTAATACGCGAGGTTTCAGTTAAACGCAATTTTACGCAAAACCTAGTTTTCGGAGCTCGGGGCCCGAAAATGGCGGAAAACAATCCCGACCCTATTTATCTAAGGGTACATAATGAATTAACTAAATTAAACTAGAAAAGCAATAAATAAACACAATAAACCTAATTAGAAAGCATGAAACTAATCTACAAAGCAAGAATAAAGGGAAAACAAGCTATATTAATGGAAATGGAAGAGAATAGTTCAATCTTACAAAACCACATGGGTTGTCAATCCAAGAGGAAGAGAAAATGAGCTCTCCAAACCAAAACCCTAACCAAAAACTAACCTAAAATCGTGTATGTACTGATATCTCCTCTCTCAAATGAGAGAGAATTGGTTTTATACAAAATATCCCATGGCAAACTTGTAATAAAAGGGAAGAAAACCCAAAATCTGGAGGGCCGAATCGATTCGGAAATGGTCCGAATCGATTCGGAAACAGGGGAAGTTCGAATCTGCAATTCTGTTAAAAGTGTGTTCGTGTGAGGACACAATCGTCGTGTGTTTCGCCACCGCGATACAAAGAAAGCCTAATATACTACTACACTTGACAAGCAAGTACAGTGGTAAGTCGGGTATCGAAAATCCACAGGGAGTGATTAAATTTTAGATTTTAATTGTTTTAATTACTTCAGGAATAAAAGTGTAAAATAAATAAATGAAAAGATGATAGGTTGGTTGTGGTAACAAAAGAAAAGAATAAGTTAACGATAAATTAAAGGAAAGCGAGGATCGGGATCGCATTCCACCAAACGGATCGAAACAACTACTAATTAGAATTAAGGCTCGAAAGCAATTTAATCGAGCATTTTCAATTAAGCATAAACATCACGCAAGAAGGAATTTAACCCAAAGTTGCGAGATAAAACATTTAACTGAAAAATGATCACACGCGGATTAAATTCGGATAATCGCTATAAACACTAACGTTGCATGACAAAGAAAGTTAAACGCATAATAATCCGACTTTAATACGCGAGGTTTCAATTAAACGCAATTTTATGCAAAACCTAGTTTTCGGAGCTCGAGGCCCAAAAATGGCGGAAAACAATCCCGACCCTATTTATCTAAGGGTACATAATGAATTAACTAAATTAAACTAGAAAAGCAATAAATAAACACAATAAACCTAATTAGAAAGCATGAAACTAATCTACAAAGCAAGAATAAAGGGAAAACATCAACCTTGGCATATTTTTCAATGCGAGCCATTTGGTCATCAATGGTCGTGACCTCCTTTTTAGTGAAGGACTGGTGCAAGAGGCAGGAGTTGGGTAGGCCAATCTTAAAGGATGCCACAGCGACCTGCTCCGAGCAGTCCTCGACCTCATTGAATAACTCCCAATATTTTTTTGCATAGTCTATGAGGCTCTCCTAGGTCCTTTTCTTCGTTGTCAACAAGGCATCCATCTTCTTCGAATGGGAGCTGCTGGTAATGAAGCGAGCTGTGAAGAGCTCTGCTTAGGACTCAAAGTTCCTAATGGATCTGTGAGGGAGTCTCTCAAACCACTTTTGGGCCACATCATGCAAGCTCAAGGGAAAGATCCAGCACATTAATGCGTCCTTATGGTTCCAGAGGGTCATGGCCTGCCTGTACTGCCTAACATGGTCAATAGGATCAGTCTTTCCGTCGTAGATCTTGAATCTAGGAATCGTAAAATTCTTTGGGGCTTCTTCTTCTATCTCCTTGAGAAAGGGGATTTTATATGGGTCCTGAGATCTCACCTAGCTAGCTCTCTCTTCGATCTGGCATCCTGATGTGCTGGGTGATGGTCCATTTCTCTATAGACCAAATTCCGTATGTCATCATTTCCTCGAGTTGGGCTCCTATAACGGCGAGTCGATTGTTGTTGCTCGAGTAATTTATCATATTATATGCGTTCCTCAAGTTTTTGAGATCTACATCTAGGGATCCTTCCTCGGCTGCGAGACTTTCTCGCCTGAGGGCTAGGAATGTGGTATTGACGTTGCCTGGTGCTACGATGGAGTTCTCTCTCCATTTTCTCAAATCTTCTTTTGAGACGAGCATTCTTAGCTTCTTGCTTACGAGTGGCCTCCTCTTTCTCTTGGAGCCTGGCCTTATAGGCTTCGATTAGCCTGGAGTCCTGTGTGGACCTGACTGGTCCTTGGCTTTCCTCTGAAGCTTGCCGTTCTGGGCGAGCCCTAGGATTTGAACATCAAACTTCAGATTTGATCCTGCGAGGGGCAGGTTGCTCTTGAATATCCCCTGCTTGAGGGGCATGGTTGTTGTGACCAGACATTCCAAATTCTGTTTGGTGAAGGAGTTCTTAAAGGAAAACAAACGTTTCCCACAGATAGCGCCAATTGTGGTGACAATTAAACTCAACACAAAATAACAAGCAAAGGCAATCACCAAAATAAATAAAGAACTTGAAACAATGGCAATCACACATAACACAAGATATACGTAGTTCGTCAAGAAGTCCTACGTCCACGGTGGTGCTCTCAGTATTTTATTTCTCTTTACTCCAGGGGAGTGTTTACAAAATTGCATGCCCTTTGCCCCGGGCTAGGGGTTTGATATATACATGTTATTTCGGAGAGTGGAAGTGTGGTACTCCTCCACATTAGCCCATAATCCCTAAGGTATCTCTCAAGAGAGATTTTAGGAACTGACTGATCACAACGAAACTAGTTACAGCACGAGGCCTCTAGACTTTGGGCCGTGTTTAATTGGGCTACTCGGCTGCGCCAAAGTGACAAATCTAGGTACCCACACCATGTATCTAACTCCTAACCCATCTACTCGGCATTTTACTTCCTATCAGTAGAGGATTAATCGGGTGTTATCCGATACAAACTTAGTCATAAACTCATCACCCACTCCATTCGATCTCTCAAACAAGATAAAACCTACGTTCAATGTTCTTAACCCATTTATAGGTAATAGGCTCTCTCGATCTTGTAATTGTACCGTTATAAACACTAAAAGTGTAATAGTCAATTGCACTAGAAAGAACATCACCCAAATAAATTAGAAAGTAGCCAAGCCATATAGCCTATTTATCTGTCTCCAAAATGATAATAACGCATCCATGGTGGACTTAATAATCCAACTTATAGCTCAACCTCCTTAGGTATACACATATTCTGAGGTAGAAAACTTGGAATCCTTATCTAATTAAAAACTCAGAATTCTATCTGCTTGAAAATCTTAGTATTTGTGCCTAAAAGTCACAAGATTTAGACTGGAATCTGTTGACGATATCATGGGCATCACATATTTTGGTCTTTGCACACAATACATAGCATTCTTGAGGTTGGCCATCGTCAAAGCATTAGGTATATTTCTCGCTCCATCAACCATATCAAGTGTCTTAAGACATTTATTTCTAGACATAATGATTCCATACTTTAAAAGAAACTATTTTCATGGAATCCCGATGTTAATCCTTTATAGGCAACATTGATATAATTGACTTGGGATTAGCCCAACATCCTTTGTAACAGATCTAGCGAAATTTTATAATTAAGATATTCTTAGCTTGTGTTAAGTACTTTATATCAGAAACATGAAAAACCACATTCCTATATAAGACAATACTCCCACCTTGTTCCCGATTATGTTAAATATTATCTACAAATTGTACTTAGAAATACCACCACATTTTCGTCATGCTTTTCATACCAACAAGTGTTATTTGGACTTCGATCGAAATCAAAACTTGATTATCTGATCAATTTGAATGACCCAAGACTTTGATGTTATCTTAAATCCATAAATGGATGTCACGAGTTTGCATCACTTCGCTTTTCTTGATTTTTTATTATGTATGTGTCAACACGATCATTTAAGAACACAGTCTTGATGTTAAAACAATTCCAATAGACTTTATCGTGAGAAGGTTTGTACATAGTCAATCCCTATTTTTATGAGTAAACCATTTTGTAAGTGCTCGATGGGTTTTACGCTATCAACAAGTCTATGAGCGCCAAAACTTGATTCCAATAGATCGAATCCCTTTTGGTTTCTAAAATCGTAAGTCAAAGGAGAAGTCCTTGTCCTGGAATGCCTTGTTATAGTACCCCAGACCCAATTCGTGTTTTTTTGGGATCATATTGAAGTGATCACCCCAAACACTAACCATTCAGATTGACTCCTAATGCTCCCACTATGATGGGGCACCACTTGCTATAAAATATAAGTGACATGTGTACCCTAATCATCTGTAATGCTCCCACTATGACAAGGTAGTGTATTATCGATATCAAGTTGTATTTTATCTTATACAGGTGGTCCACTAACATTGGTAATATGATGTTCTATTATATCTTGTAAGTCCAACTTACACTAGGACCCGTAGTTTATTACATAATCCTTTTCCACGAATTGTACATTAATGCAATTAATGACCTTCTTATACTTAGACATACGATATAAACTACCTTTGTCCCCTTTAGGATAACTAATGACGAGACATACATATGCCCTTAATTTAAAATTTCATGGCTCATTCCACAACTCAAGTGTTAGGCTCTCCCAAATCCAAATATGCCCCAGAATGAGCTTGTTCCCATTATAATGTTAAATGGGAGTTGAAGAGACCGATCAAGAAGAAAATAACTTCCGAATGTATTTACCTGTCTCTTCGTAAAATCCCAAAAAAAATGTTGCAGTCCTTAATAAATAATCATGGACCTTATTGTGGCCATCCGAAATTTAATGGGTTCTCCTCGAAAGAAGGTGGAATCCGACGATCAAGAAAGAAATTCCTTTTTCTCCCGCTCACGTAATATTCGTGGGCTCCCATGGACATAAATTTTCCGTCATCAATGGGTGTAAAAATATAAAGAGTGGAGTTGTCAACCTATTGTTCTCAAGTCAGGAAAATGATGCAGTAGTCCCCGAATAAATAGAATCAAAGACAAACAGATACATACAAAAAAAAATAGATCGTGGGTCATGGGACTAAGTTATGGAATTGGGAGGCTTTAGGTACCTGTTCCGCCCTTTAGATCTCTCACAAGCTATCATAATGTTATCCTTTTTTTTAAATGCAACTTATGTGTACCATGTGTGCGGAGTGAAATAGGTGAGAAAATAAATCGTCGTATCCACGTAATGGAGAAGATGTGGACGAGTCATTCTAAGGAATATAAAGAAAAAAGGTAAAAAAAAAATGATCTAAAAAGTAATCAAAATGTGAGTTGTACACCGGATCACAATCCATCACAAAGAATGGAATATGTATGTCTGATAAGGCCGCGGAAATTATAATAAAGAGAAAAGACTATGCTATATGCAATACACCTGATCATAATCCACTATGAGAAGTGGATATACGTGCCAGACGGGATTACAAAAACGATAGAAAATAAAATTTTGAAAATATAATACAATGTGAGCAACCAGTCAAATCATGATTCTTTGTGCGAAAGTGTCTATGCATGTCTAATGGGGTTAATAGGAACATATAAACTAATATATATATGCGTATTTATTATATTAATAAAAGTAAAAATGAATAAAGTGAAAAAGAAAGAAAATAGAACTCATATCTTGCTAAAATCTCAAGACACCTACGTAGCCAAAAATGGCATCAAAGTTCACGTAGTTCGAAAACATAAAAGGGTGGGATTTTACACATGAACCCAAAATAAGAATTTCCTTATTTTGGTTATTGAAAAACGTACACAAGTAAACTAAGTAGTAAAAAGTGGAAGAAAAGTTAGAACTTGTGGTTTAAGGATCAAATCCTCTTTTTTTTATTTTTTGAGTTTATGAAAATAAAATTGATGAATATTGAAATAGTAAAAAGGTGATTAAGGTAAGGAAATGACTAGTAAATGTAAACAATATACTAGTGAGTAAAACATTGAATAATAGCACTAAAGTATCAAGTCTAAATGAATAGCATTTGGACCTTCTATGAAGCTTGAATTTTGACTTCAATAGTGATGTAGGCTGATTTGGATGGCGATGTGGTGGTGATAAAATGGATAAGAAATGTGAGGTGTTTATATGATGAATGGAATGTTGGAGGAATGTTTTGAAACGTATGTGTAAAATTTTATGCACTGATTTAGAGGAAAATAGGTCTTGGGATCTGAAAAAGAAGGTCATTCCCAATAACCTCATGGCCTCCTTAAATAGGAAATTTTTGGGGCTAGGGGGTCTGCTGATCAAAGTAGGCCTAGGCCTACCGATCGACATACCTCCTGACTTGCAGAACCAATATGTAACCCTATGATGATATGCAGAGGTTCAGGGGTGCCAGTAGGCAATTCCAAATGGACTTTTTGGGGAAAATGATAATAAAATGCAAGTCGTAAGTCCAATTCATGCATGGCCAGGATCGTTGGAGAGAGGATTCACATATCTATAAAAGTTCATTGACCGGGCAGAAAAAGTGTGTTCGTGTGAGGACACAATCGTTGTGTGTTTCGTCGCCGCGATACAAAAAAAACCTAAGCTACTACTACACTTGACAAGCAAGCACAGCGGTAAGTCGGGTATCGTAAGAAATCCACAGGGAGTGATTGAATTTTAGATTTTAATTGTTTAATTACATCTGGAATAAAAGTGTAAAATAAATAAATGAAAAGGTGATGGGTGGTTGTGGTGAATAAAGAAAAAGAATAAGTTACGTTACACAAAAGGAAAGCGAGGATCGGGATCGCATACACGCATTTACGGGCTAAACAACTACTAATTAGAATTTTGATTCGAAAACATTTAATCGATCATTTTCAATTAAGCATAAACATCACGCAATAAGGAATTTAAGCCAAAGTTGCGAGATTAAACATTTAACGGAAAATGGTCACACGCAGATTAAATTCGGATAATCGCTATAAACACTAACGTTGCATGACAAAGAAAGTTAAACTCATAACAATCCGACTTTAATACGCGAGGTTTCAATTAAATGCAATTTTACACGAAACCTAGTTTTCGAGGTCCAAACCCATAAATGGCGTAACGAAATCCCGAACCTATTTATCTACGGACAAATAATGAAAATAAACTAATTTAAACTAATTAAACTAAGAAATCAAGAATTAAAGCAAGAAAACCTAATTATGAAAGCATGTAAATTATCTAGAAAGCAAGAATTAATGGAAAACAAGCTATATTAAAGGTAGAGGAGGTTAATAGTCAACTTACAAACCAATTAGATTGTCAATCCAAAGAGAAATGAAGAAGAACTCTCCAAAACCCTCTAAACCCTAACTATTTTAACCTAAAAGCGTTCCTAAACTGATATATGGTCTTATTACAACTAAATTGGCTTATATAGTAAGTTGGAATAAAAATAAAGAAGAAAGAAAAGAAGGAAAAATATCTGCAGAAAATAGAGCATCGATCGATCGACCCCTTTGGTCAATCGATCGACCAAATGGGACAATCGATCAATCAAGCAGGGCAGAATGCAGCAGCCTACTGCATTCCTCTTTTCTTCTTCTCCCTTCTCCTCTTTTGCTTCCTTGTATTTCCTCCGCTGAAAATGCCGTAACTTCTTCGTTATGAATCGAAATTGTGCACCGTTCACGGCCACGCGAAGCTAGAGAGGAGGGCTACAACTTCCGTGAGATGTCGGGCCAGGTACCCAAGCTATGAAAAGACTAAAATGCCCTTGCGCGTGCGATTGTGTACGGAACTTCACCGGAATGCATCCGAACTTCATACTAAGCATCCAAATACCTACAAAACCTCAATTAACCCCTTCAAAACATGTTAACATAGAAATCCGAGGTTGTTTGGTTAACGAGCATAAATATAGGGATTAAGATACCCGAGGGGGCTAATAACGCGAAGGTTAACGGGTGAAATACGCAATATTTGTGTCGTATCACACCCCCTAACTTACACATTGCTAGTCCCTAGCAATGAAATAGGATGCAACAAGAACTACAAGCAAACCAAAAGCAGGAGAAGTACAAAAATGTGGTATAAAAGCATAAGGCCACTTTCGCGGGCGATTCGATTGCATTTAGCGCATGCAATAAGCGGTTAAACCCCTAGGTTACCCTAGTGGACGAGTGTCGTCTCGTGAGGGTTTTCAGGGATGAAACCCACAAACATCATATGGTTTCCTCAAAATATGCCCAACCCAACATGAGACAAACTCAACAACAACGAAAAAGATTTCAAACATGTTATTAACATATTGAACGAATTCAAACAAAAGTCCGTTGTTATTAACAGGTTGAATGCACCTCATAGAATTGAAACTTTAAAAGTGGGAGGGGGGAGAACAAATGCACAATATGATTTGGTAAAAACTTAAATAAACTGGATAAACATAAAGGCATGCATATATTCAATCCTCACGGGCATTACACTCATCAAACGAATTCACTCAAAACAGGGAGGTAACACACGGGACATGCGGGCTAAAGAGTAAATGTAAATGGAAACTAGGCCGCACACATGTCACAAATGAAGAACACTATATATAAAATGAAAAACTGTAATCTCAATGAAAGGATACCGCACACTAAAAGAGGCGAAATGCATTTTCACAGATTATCAAAACTATTATGACTTTTAAATTAAATGCACCCTAAGATCACATAGGACTTTAATAGGGTTATAATGTAGGTATGGCTAAGGTACGAAATGAAGGAATGTATATACGGATTCAAAGTGTTCGGGATGAAAACTCGGGATAATGGGGAGAATGCGGGAAATATCAAAATCGGAAAACAAGTTCCAAAACAAGCATTAGATATATCATCGGGGAGAGTAATCAAAGCTTATTCAACTATAGACAAAATTTACAACTTTCTCTTTCTTTTCTTTTCTTCTTTTTCTCATTTTCTCTTTTGTTTTCTTTTGCTTTTTGCTTTTTCTTTTTCTTCACTTTTTCACTACTTTCTTTTCTTTGCTTATCAAACTCTCATATGCCTAAAATTGCAACCAAAATACAACAACAACATTCAATCCCAAGTAACATTCCAAACAAAGGTATGGAAAGTGTATGTATGGACTAAAACTCTAATTTAGAGTTAGTTATGGTAATTTGGGTTATGAAACGAAAGGCTAATATTTAGGCTCAAAGGGGTTAACGAGGGTAAACATATAAGGGTGAGGTCAAGGCTAATATGGGTGATATATCAAAGAGGGCCTACGATCATTTCAAAAGGTTTACGCAATTCTCGAGTCAAAACAATATATGAAAATCATGCTCAATTAACACATTTCAAGAATGAACTCAATTAATGAACGATCAATGAAAGAATAGTGAGATTACCAACGAATTCAACGTTTTCAATGAGAAAAGAATAGTGTATAACACTCACAAACGACGAAAGGTACAAAGCTTACTCGGTGTAAGTATATACAATGCAACAGAAGATTATCGAGTTATAAAAATCTTAAACCAAATCAATATGACAAGGAAAGTGCATATGCTCATGGGATAAAGTTTAATTCATGAAGTTATTCACAATATCAATGATTTGAGGACTAAAGTCTAATAACTTCTAAAATCGAGAACATGCATCATTGAGTTGTCTATTGGATCAGGCAATTATTGAAATTTATCATCGGAAACAAGGCAAAATGCCCAACAAAGGAGAAAAAAGAAAGAAAATATTTTTGAAATTTTTCAAATTTTTCACAAAAAGGCATACTTAGTAACTAAATGTGAGCAAATCCATGGGCTACACATGAAATGGATAGAATATCCTACACCCCTAACTTAAATGTTGCATTGTCCTCAATGCGCATTAAGAACACAACACAAAGAGAGGAAAAGAACGATATTACCCAAAATTGGAGCGATCTCCATAAGCGCGAGTCCAAAGGAATCTACAAAATAAGTTAGTACCGAGCATAGCAAAAACAAATAACAAAAAGTTAACTAATTACACTAGACTAAATTAAAAGGAAAGAAAAATAGGAAAGAAAAAAAATTAAAAAGCTAACTATTTACAACCTACTATTTAGGCTTCACACTAACTATACACTAGAAGTCTAAATAGTTGAGGGTCCACCCAAAAAGGTATTTGACTTTGAAAGATCAACGGTGGACCCTCCAAAGCGAACATGCCTCCCGGAAAATAAGAATTGCGTTTGAACAACGGAAGGCATGTGGGTGGTGGAAAAAGTGAACCATCGCCAATTTGAAATTTTGGGCGGACGATGGGGGATTTGGATAATAAGGGGGAAAGGTACACTTGAGTTCCAAGAAAAATCGACTCATCTCCCAAAGATTTTTCAAATGGAATGGGAGATGGTGCACACATCGGGATAACATCCATCGAAAACAAGTCCGGTAAGGAGTCCTCATCGGCAAAAAGTGTAGAAGTTTTAAAAGTTTCTACCGACTCATCCGAATCAACCGGTAATTCTAATGGTTCGATCACGGAAAACAAATATGGTGATGAAACAAATTCAATCTCAATCGACTCATCGTCGGAAGGAGATTGAATTTCGGGGGAGAAAGATGCACACTCGATGAGAAATTCTTCAAAAAATTTAGGTGAAATACAAGTTTCCACCTCCTCGTTGTTTTGTGCATAAGAATTCATCTCATCGTAAAGTGCACCAAGTCTCATTCCAGCATCATTTAGGCTTTCCAAACCTTGGGAGTAAAGAAGCAAAGTCTCTTATAAAGTAGGCTTCCTCGGCTCGAGATCCTCGGACTCCTCATTTGGTTGAAACTCGTCTTCTAAAGTAATGAAATGAAAATCGTCATTGGATTCGAATAACGAATCCAACTCAAGCTCCCAATAACGATTTTCATTCCGATAAATGTTTTCAAGTCTTTCATTTTCAAAAAAATCTTGAAAATGGAAAACTTGAAAACTATCCCCGAAGTAAGAATCATTAGAATAACTGTAATAACTATAATAGTAGGACATTATTACCTCCTTATTTGTAGATGGAGAATCCGAGCAAGAAAGTGAGCAACCGCGAATCAAAGTTTCTTAGCGCTCAAATATGCTATCCTGCAAAAAAGGTTAAAACAAAGAATACAAATACAAAAGGAAAAATACTACGAAATAATAAAACAATTACTATCTAAAACACACTCCCCGGCAACGACGCCATTTTGTGACCGGGCGGAAAAAGTGTGTTCGTGTGAGGACACAATCGTTGTGTGTTTCGTCGCCGCGATACAAAAAAAAACCTAAGCTACTACTACACTTGACAAGCAAGCACAACGGTAAGTCGGGTATCGTAAGAAATCCACAGGGAGTGATTGAATTTTAGATTTTAATTTTTTAATTACTTCTGGAATAATAGTGTAAAATAAATAAATGAAAAGGTGAATGGTGGTTGTGGTGAATAAAGAAAAAGAATAAGTTACGTTACACAAAAGGAAAGGGAGGATCGGGATCGCATACACGCATTTACGGGCTAAACAACTACTAATTAGAATTTTGATTCGAAAACATTTAATCGATCATTTTCAATTAAGCATAAACATCACGCAATAAGGAATTTAAGCCAAAGTTGCGAGATTAAACATTTAACGGAAAATGGTCACACGCGGATTAAATTCGGATAATCGCTATAAACACTAACGTTGCATGACAAAGAAAGTTAAACGCATAACAATCCAACTTTAATACGCAAGGTTTCAATTAAATGCAATTTTACACGAAACCTAGTTTTCGAGGTCCAAACCCGTAAATGGCGTAACGAAATCCCGAACCTATTTATCTACGGACAAATCATGAAAATAAACTAATTTAAACTAATTAAACTAAGAATGCAAGAATTAAAGCAAGAAAACCTAATTATAAAAGCATGTAAATTATCTAGAAAGCAAGAATTAATGGAAAACAAGCTATATTAAAGGTAGAGGAGGTGAATAGTCAACTTACAAACTGATTAGATTGTCAATCCAAAGAGAAATGAAGAAGAACCATCCAAAACCCTCAAAACCCTAACTATTCTAACCTAAAATCGTTCCTAAACTGATATATGGTCTTATTACAACAAAATTGGCTTATATAATAAGTTGGAATAAAAATAAAGAAGAAAGAAAAGAAGGCAAAATATCTGCAGAAAACAGAGCATCGATAGATCGACCCCTTTGGTCGATCGATCGACCTAGCCAAAAATTCGGCAAATCAGAATGGTCGATCGATCGATCAAGCAGGGCAGAATGCAGCAGCCTACTGCATTCCTCTTTTCTTCTTCTCCCTTCTCCTCTTTTGCTTCCTTGTATTTCCTCCGCTGAAAACGCCGTAACTTCTTCGTTATGAATCAGAATCGTGCACCGTTCGTGGCCACGCGAAGCTACAGAGGAGGGATACAACTTCCGTGAGATGTCGGGCCAGGTACCCAAGCTCTGAAAAGACTAAAATGCCCTTGCGCGTGCGATTGTGTACGGAACTTCACCGGAATGCATCTGAACTTCATACTAAGCATCCAAATACCTACAAAAGCTCAATTAACCCCTGCAAAACATATTAACATAGAAATACGAGGTTTTATGGTTAACGAGCATAAATATAGGGATTAAGATACCCGAGGGGGATAATAACGCGTAGGTTAACGGGTGAAATACGCAATATTTGCGTCGTATCATTCATTAAGAAACTCTAGGGTTTAAGTTATTGACCAAAGTCAAACGAGGTTCAAAAGCACCCAGTGGCCTCTAGATTAGGTTTTTAGAGCGAAAAGACAAGTTAGTGCGAACCATAAGGTCAATTTGCGTAAGGTATGGAACATTGGGAATGGTATTCGGATCCCTATAGAAGTTAATTGAGCTACTCTAAATTATGAGAGTTGACTAAAGTGAAATGGAGCCCATAAATGTTTGATTGCCTCTAGATTAGGGTTTTAGAGTAAAAAGGCAAGTAAATGCAAACACTAAGATCAATTCACTCACGGTATTGATTGTTGGAAAGGGTTTTTTAAAGTCCTGTGAAATTCGAATGAGATAATCTCAATTTTCAGAGTTTGCCAAAGTTAAATAGAGCTCAAATGTGTCCAACGGTCTTTGATTAAGGTATGAAGGGGTTATTTTTATGGACTATAAAGGTGCATGAGGGGTACTAGATTAGGGTTTCTACGGAGACGCCTGACGAGTGAGATTAGGATAAGAGAAGGTCATCAAAAGATAGACACCCTAAGAAAGGTGAGTGCTAGGGGTAAAGGTCTTATTCTGAGGACTTAGGGTGGGTAAATGACCTAATTTAAAGGGTCTAAGCCAATTATGTGGACCAAAGGAGTGGAAGCGACCATATTTAGATGGTCGAGGACAATTTTATTGGCATAAGGAGTGGAAGCAAACTTATTCAGAGGGTCGAGGTCAAATATGGGGGCCTAAGGAGTGGAAGTGGTCTGATTCAGAAGGTCGAATCCAATTTTATGGGCCTAAGGAGTGGAAGCAATTTGATGTATAGGGTAAAGGTCAATTTTATGGGCCTATGTCAATTCTTCAAACTTAGATAGTGAAATCGACCAGATCCAAATGGTCAAGGCTAATTCTACGGGACAAGGGAGTGAAAATGACGCCAATTATATGGGCCTACGAAGTGAAAACGACCTCATTCAAAGGGTTGAGGACAATTCAGTGGGCCTAAGTCAATTATACGGTCCTAAATAGTGTTAGAATGAATGTGCGATGTATTTTGAGAACTTCAACGCATGTGCATTTTAATTCTTGATTTTTAGAATATTTTGGGAAGTTTTTAGATTTTTTATTATTTTTTTTAATGCATTCTGCATTTTTAAAAATGGATGCTTTTTATGAAAAAATGTGTTTTTTGATGGATTTTGACTTTTTGGAGATTTCTAGAGATTTTTGGGAATTTTTCAGGCAGTTTTGGATTTTTGGGAATTTTTATAATAAAATTTAGGGGGTATGCCGATACATTAAGGTAGGGTTTTCCTGTTGGTAGTGACACGGAATTCTGAGAGTTTTGGGGCATACCAAGGGGCTCTACAAATGGTCATAGCCAGGGGACTTCCAATCGACATACTCCCTGGTTCCTTATATAAAAGGGGACCTATACATTCTTCACACCTTTGAAACAAAAAAAAAACTTATTAGTCTCTCTAAAAATCATTTTTAGGAGCCTTTCTCCCAAAAGATTCCTGGAAAACATGGCCAATAACTCCTTTGTGAACACCGACGATTATGCTGGCATTGAGTGGCGCCATGTAGGTGAGCTGGAGATTGGTAACGAGAATGCATACCATGATATCGAAGACGCGGATGATGAAAGTATTTTGTTGAGGGAGCCTAGGAATCACTGCTCTGTAAGGGTCAAGAACTGTTCATTTTTTATTTTACTTTTTTTTTATTTATTTTTCACAGGGGATTAATCATTAATGCTCTTATGCAGTGGACATTGCTTTGTCGGGCATACTCTCTTAGGGATCCACGGTGATTATTAAGGTATGGGAGAAGTTCCAGGGGGAAGTGACATTGATGGTAGAGGTTGCGGGGTTTGGTCCTCTTGCTGGGGCTTTGAATGACATGTCGAGATCATCAGTAGTTCTATGTGGTTTAGGAGAGGGATGTTCGGACACTACCCCCATATATCGCTCAGGCGTGGGTGAGATGACAGTAGCACATATAGCTTTGCACCAGTTGAAGGGGATGGAGTGTGAGAGTCGGTACATTGTGGTGGATCGGACGATATGCATATCTGAGGTTGCGATCCGGTTGCCCAGGGGTACTTTGGGTGGATTATTTTAGGGGAATCTATGACGATATTAGTGTTAAAGGACACCTTTATAGTGCGTTAGACAGACGTAATAGATGGGTGGCAGGTGCAGCACGCAGCCCGCATGTTCATTCTTCTTCGGTTGGGATATTTCACGGTGGCTCCAAGTGTTGATTTTTTTCACTTATGGTTCTTTCCCTTCTTGAGGTTCATCTACGATATTCACAAGTATGATTGGGGGAGCTTCACATGGTCATCTCTCTATGCTTCTCTGGATGCTTTCAATCGGTGTTTTTGGCAGACTTTTACGGGGCCTACATACCTTCTACAAGTATTTTTTATTTTTTTGCCTTTTCTTCTTCATTTTTTTGTTCTTTAAGATTTTAATTTGGAGAGTTTTGTTATCTTTTGAAGATGTAGTTTTTGAGGTAATTGGTCACAAAACAGAGTTAATGTATTTGGATGCAAGTGATGTGGGGGAGTTCCTGAGGATGTATTAGTGGAGGAAATCGAACAAGGTGTCGGAGATTTTGGCCCTGAAGGATATGAGGGCAGTGTTGAATGACCTTATGAGAAATTAGGTGACTTTATTTTCTTCTTCTTTTTTTTGTATTTTCCTAATGTTTTTATGGATTTTCTTCATGATTGATTTTTATTTTGGTACATATGACATTCTATCCTTAGCGTTTAGCCTCGGGGGCAGCGGGGGTCATAGGAATTCATGCTAAGATGTAAAGGTTACTATTGCACGAAGTCTAATAGGTCTGGTACCAAAGAGATATGGTTGTGAGACAGGTTATGGAGGGTGGGGTGGAGGTCCCATTGTTGGCACCTCCTACTTTTATGAGGAAAGTAGGGGAGTTGTCGGACGAGGAGAGGGTGGGGACGATTGAGGTCGATCCCTATATGTTCTATACAGATACGATGAGGGGTACGACTATCTAGATTTTGAGATCAGTTGGCTCATGTCATTGTCTATGTATAACTTGAAGGGTGCTCCTCCACCTTTGGCAGGAACTATGGGTGTTAGTAAATGGCTGATACCTTCAGCACAGGCGTAAGTGAAAGGTACATTAGCGGCAAAGGTAGTTCCATATAGTACGTCTCTATTACTTCTTATTGTATCCATTTGGGTGGAGGCCCCGTTGTGTCACTCCCTCATCGTCCTCAAGCGATGATAGATGGTTTCCCTCTATTCTCTGTGGAGGTTGTTCAGAGGGGGTGTGACCATAGCTTTTAATTCCCACACTTATGTTTTGATATTTTCATGAACTCTTGATTTTTTTTATTTCTACTTGATTGCTCTTTTGTAGACTGTGTGCATATCTTCCTCCTAGTTGCATGATATCAGATATTGGATGGCCTTTTTTTCGATAATGTGAGGAAGATAGCTTAATGCTACACTGCACCATCGCCAACTTTTGATGATCATGAGGAAAATTCAGGTTTTGGAAATGTAGGGTCCACTACTCACCATCATGGAAAGCGTGTTTGTCGGGACTCTTGAGGCAGTGGTTCAAGATTAGTTTTAGGTTGGCAAGTTCGGCTTGCGTCCCAAAAAATTTGGTCATTTTTTTTTCTTTTTCTTTTATTCCTGAAAAATGTAAATGTAATGGCAGACACACACACACACACACATATATATATATATATATATATATAATGATTTGTCGGGACTCTTGAGGTAGTGGTTCAAGATTAGGTTTAGGTAGGGAAGTTCGGCTTGCGTCCCAAAAATTTTGGTTATTTTTTCTTTTTTCTTTTTCTTTTATTCCTGAAAAATGTAAATGTAATGGCAGATATACACACACACACACACACACACACACATATATAAATATATAATTAATGATTTGCCTTTTATTTTTTGTTTATCTTAAATTAATGAAATAGTCTACATGAGCTTTTAATTTTCCACTGGAGATTTTATTTAGAAATGAAAAGTAAGAAAGGATGTTTAAAAATTAAAATATGCATTTTTGAAAATCTTCTAATAAAGAAATGCCCGTGAAACCATTGTTGCAAAAGATTAATTTAAAGATATTTTATTCGAAAATGAAGAAGGTAATAAAGGACAAGGTAATCTTCCTAAAATGGGGGTGTTTCGATCAGCATACCCCTGGAGGCATGGTTGTTTTTCATCCATAACTGTCCTTTTGTTGCACTTTTGGGTAGTTAGGAACTGGTGTTGCAGTAGCATATTAACTAATCCTTCTTTTGCGGAAAATTTCAAGTATTAAAGGGGCCCTTTGGGTGGAGCTTCAAACCACACTTCAACTTCTTTCTTTTTTTCCTTATTTCATCAAGATTTATTGCTCTCTGAAATGGCCATTCCCATGACTAAAGCTTTTTCCATTTACGTTATGGATTTGGAAGCCATGTACCTGTACAATTTTAACTATGAGGCATTCAACTTGTGCCCAACTATTTTGTGGCGTAACCATCTAATTAAATGGAATCTTTTTTTGAAGAGGATTTGCAGTTCTGGTATCCTGAAGAACATATACTTCGCTTTAGCTTGGATAAGATGTGTCCCACCTACGAAGATTTTTTTGTCATTCTAGTTGTTGACCCTAGCGTTTCTACAACTATTTATGATTTGCCCCATTATCCTTGGGTATCATTGATCGAATTAATGCATATCTCTCCTTTTTCACCCCACCCTTGGTACGTGGGGGGAGTATAACCTTTCGACGGTGACTAATTATGTACATCAGAGGGATTATGATAATAATGGATTTGTTGGTGCTATAACTTTGGGATTGACTGCGAGGATTCTTTTGGTGACAGGTGATATGGTTGTTGATCCCCAAGTTACCACCATTATGTTATGGATGTCTCATCATTATAACCTTGTGGCTACCATACTGGTGGAATAGTTGAATGGCCTTGACGACTCGAAGGAAGGTCAGGCGAACTCTCAACGCGGTAGCCCTGTGATTTTATTCATGTGTTTGTCAGAGATATTGAGCATAATAGGTCCTCCAGAATATCCTTTGATCGGTGTCCCACACTTCTTTGCACATCGTTTCCATAGTTTCGATCCTTCTGTGGAGAACTGTGTTGAATGAATTTTGGAGCAAAGGGTTAAACACCTTTGGTGGTCTATACCATGGTGGGGTGAGTTGCAGAATGTATTTTAATTTTATGACTATCAGTACGTTCGACCGGTGGGTCTTCACCAATATTTTTCCTACTCCCCTTGGTGACTTTTGCATGATGTGGGTAGGGAGAAAATTGTCCCTCCATGCATAACCAACTTCTTTCATATGTAGGATTTGACTTAATCCTTAACGATGACCTTGGGGCCTTTATAGAAGAATCCTCGATCGTCTACCCATCCGTCCCAATCTTCTAAGGAGCATAGGTAATATATGGGGATTTTCTGAGATGATTATGGGGCAATATAGTTATGAAGTTTTGTTCCGGGGAGACTGGGAAGATGTGGCTCATCGTGTTTAAAACTAATGAGGAGAGTGTTTTGATTTCATCCAACCTCATCAAGGCATATTATTGCAGGGAACGTATAACAAAGTGCTATCAGGACTGGAATTCTTGGCTTCCTTAGGGGAATAGCGATGATGATGGTAATGATGAGGTAGGGCCTTCTAGTATTCAATGATAGTTTGTGGGGCTTTGTTGGTATGGGGCATTTTAATATTAAGTGTTTGTGTTTAGGTGTCGATTTGATAGAATTGTGTTGTTGTAGGTGGATGGACAGTTTATGTTGGTTTTAAGGACTTTTCTTTTCACTGATACTTCATGTAATTGTCGTGTTTAGAATAAAATAAAAAATAGATGATTTTGTAACATCTTGGTGTGGCTTTTGGAGAATTCCTTATTATTTGAACGATCAATAATGCATGCATAATCCTTTTGTTCATTTAAAATTATGAGTGATACTAGTGTCCCTTGGTGGAAGAAAAGAATTTTATGATAAACAAAGGACCGTGCCCAAAGTGACTTTATGGGCTGCCTAAATAACTTTATGGGGATATAAATTTTAAAAGGTGATTCTAAGAGGTTCAGGTCCTCAGTAGTTCTTACAGAGGGAGAATAAAATATTTTCTTAGAATAGAAGGTAGGTGAGGAGAATCATAGTGCGACGAGAATTGGATTAAGGGTAAAATTTCTTGTGACAATCCAAGTTGACTGGACGTAACATGTCTTCTTCGTCAAGGTTTGTGAGCATAGCAGAGCCACCTGGCAAAAACCATTATGAGGTATGTCTCACTCCAATTATTTCTGAATTTACCTCTTGGGTCCTAGATAGGCTCTACCATTTCTTTGAGAGCAAGGTCAATTTCTTACACACCATAATCTTTCACCTTCCTGTTGACTGCTCGTGCAATATGGTGATGGTACCCTTGTATGTGGTGCAAATATTTCCATCTCTTTTCATCCAAGAGTGAAAATTTGTCATAACAGATTTGTTGCCAATAAACTTATCTGAATTGCCTTTCCAGCATAACTTGTAAAGAGAGTATTTCTAGCACATGTAGAACTGCTTCCATACCTTATACTAAGGAATAGGGCGTAGCCCTAGTGGATAATCTAAAATATGTGCGGTAGCCCCAGAGGGCATAAGGGATCCGATTAGGCTAGCCTTGACAAATTTTAGTCATCTTATTGATTATGGATTTGAGGCTTTTTATTAGCAGCTTCGATAGCCCCATTAGTTTGTGGTCAATGGAGAGAAGATTTGTGTGACACCCCGCATAATTAAATACCGGGCGATCACTCCTTTATTAAATTAAATCAAGGTAAACAGTTGGTTCATTCTCAGCATCACTGTCGATAAAAATAATTTTCCAATTTAACACCCTAAATAATTAAACTAAGTGTCAAAACCATTTTCATACATAACTTTCCAAATTTTATTTAAAGAAAATATTTATTTTATTAACAACATTCAATAAGTAATAATCACACCACATTAAATATCTGCAACATAGTCCCATTTAATTTAAAACATTCGTCAATCGAATGTCAACATGCGAAATATAAAGTACACAATCAAACTGAATAAAACCCATAGTAACAATACTGGAAATAACTGAAATACAAATGTTCCAATAATAATGGAATAATGGAAAGAGCTACACATGATCAACTAAATAAGAATACTAAGAGTGGATCCGAATGAACGAAGTCGTCTAATCAAGAGACCTGCAACTCCCACCTAAGCTGCAGCGCGTTCCTTCCAAGAGATCCTAAGCAAGACGCCCCTGTGGCTGGGCGCCTGAAATATATACATATATATAAGAGAGAGAGAAAAAAAAACGGGTCAGAGCCCGAAAGTGTGTTTGATTTAAAATAAGTTTAGCAAGTATTTAAATTGATACAGGCCAATGCAACAACATATTAGAGCGACACTCTCTTGAGAAATTCTCACCTCTCTTCTAATGTGCACGCCTATCGTACTAACCTTCCCAACGGGTTATCTTATCATTTATCGCACGAATCTTCCCAATGATTTAACTTATCTTAGATTACTCGTAAGATTCAATATTTAACGATTTCATTTCGAAAAGGGTATTTCAATTAGTAATCAAAGTTCTCCATTTTAACTTTATAAAATCAATAAAGTTTTTCAGTGTCATATTATACTTTCTCAAAACAAGTATTTACCATTTGAGTCATCAATCATGTCCTACTTATCAAATCATAGTAGGCAGTTTCAAATTTCTAAATCTCATATATATATTAACTACTCGACTAATATATATAAAATAACAGCACCCCACATAAAACTATGGTGCGTGCATACTTCTACTATCCAAACCCCATACCACTCATATCAAGGGGAATATAAGTTCGGAATCACTCTCGAACTGTATTAACACATACACAAACAATATCGAGGCGAAGCATAGATTCCAAGTCTCTAAGAGGATGGCACATACTCGCGTCTCTTAGGACCGTCTGAACTATCAATTCGATAGCCTGTACCAAGGATATCTATCTTGTAGGGTACAAGTCAATATCCCTCATAAAGGTCCCATCGAGATAAGACTGACCCAGCGCGGTAACCTCAAGGATAGCAAGTAGCGCGGTATGTTTTCACATGTATATAATATATGTACACACAATCATATAAATATACCACTTTTATCAATTTAATATAGGTTCCTCTCGTCACCCATAATTACAACATTTATCCTTAATTTCACATTATTAGCATTACGTATAAGGTTTCATCTCTAACCTTAACTCGAAGGGTTTTCTCACTTATTACATGACACTCGTGGACTCTATCCTTCCAAGTAGAAAATTCAGTAGGTGTCCTATTGATGTTTCAACGTGAGTCTCTTACGCGCCTCAACCTTTAGTATATCAATTCACTAACCCTAAAGTAAATATCCCAAAAATACCATTCTCGCCGAATATTAATGATCCCAACATTTATTTATACGCCCTAATGGTCCTCTATGTCTCCCAAATCATTATACTAAGAATGCCCAAGAATTATATTATGACAATTCAATTTTTAAATCATTTACAAAGGGAAATAGGAGTCTGCCAGGAGGGGTCGATCGATCGAGGTTTGGGGCTCGATCGATCGAACCTTCGATCGATCGAAGCTCTAGGCTCGATCGATCGATCAAGTAGGTCTGCGAAAATCTACAGAATTGCAGTTACGGGTTCTACCAATTTTCTTCATCCAAAACCATGTTTTTCCATTCTAAACGTCCCAAAAATCCTACTACTAACATTATATCAATATACCATATGTTTTCAACGTAAAGCATGTGTATATCTAACATTAAACATGGATAATTAACCCAAAATCTCATCTAATCATCAAGAACCCTAGAGTTTTTCTTAATCATGGTTCTAATCTGTTTTTACCAGAATTTCCTTATAATATATCATCAAAATTTCGTGGGTTATATTCCGCTACATGGTAAGGATTCCAGAATTTTTATATAATCAATACTACATGCATTTTCCTATCACAAATTGGGTTTTCTTCTACATAATTCATCCCTAATCATTCCTAAACTAATATGAAGATTGCACCAACGAAAATAGCAAGTTAAACACTTGCCTGGGATTTCTGGTATTCTGATTTACGGCTGATTTTGGTATGGTTACGTTCCTCTTCTCGCGATCTATGCATTGGTGGTGGCGGCGGTGCAAACCGGTGACTTTTTGGCCTTGAATTGCCTTGAGAGCTTTCCCTCTCTTCTCCAATGGCCATACTAGGTTTTTCTGAATATTCTAACCCTAAATGACTAACCTAGATGGCTGATATAGGTTACTAAAATTCATGGGTTTAATTACCCAAATATGTAAAATGACTAAAATGCCCTCCCGGGGTACTAATTAGGCCTAAAACGCCCCGAGATGCAAACTACACCCCCCGGGTACACTTTTCTGACTATCTCGACCCTTCCGGACGCGTTGGCGCACTCAAAATGACCATACGAACAACTTATAAAATATTCACTTTTTATTTAACAAAATTTAGTCCCGACGCGACACGGGTGCGTCCTGATTCAAATTCACTCGTGACATTCAATATAATCAATAACATATATTACTTTGCTCATTAGTAATATTCAACAAATTTCCCATAATTACTAACTCTCGTCACGTTAATAATTATAACATAATTAATTTCCGGATTTTTATTAAATAATTCATTCACATTAACTTTAATAAATCCCCAAATTAATATAGCATAAAAATACGGGGTATTACAATTTGTTCCCCTAAATCTCATTCTTGTAGACTACTTCTCCAAATTCTTCTTTAAAATGGGGCCTATTATCTGATACCAGTTCTTTCAGGATCCCCTAGCGATAAATAATATTCTTCCTAATGAACTTGGTTGCTTTCTTTGCGTTCAGCACAACATATAACTCAATTTTAACCCATTTGGTAAAATAATCAATGGCTACGAGGATGAATTCGTGCCAATTGGATACCTTGGGAGTGACTTTCCCAATTATGTCAATGTACCAAGTTAAGAAGGCCTAATGTGAAGTCATGTTTTATAACTCACGAGGACAAAAGCGTTGAAGGTTAGTGAATTATTAGAATTTGAAGAACCTTCTCACATAAGAAGCACAGTCTTGGACCATTGTGGTCTAGTAATCACCCTGACTAGTGATCTTCTTGGCAATCATATGACTACTCATATGGGGTCCACATTCTCGATGTGTATTGTCTACAACATATCTTTATTTTCATCCCCTATCATGCATTACAAAAGGGATCCATTGATGTTCCTTTTGAAAAGCGCATTATCGCGGATAATAAACTAAGTTGCAAGCTTTTGAATAGTTACACGGTCTTTCTTATCAGTCCCTTGAGGCAATTAAACATACTTAAATAGGCACCAGATGTCGTTGTACCATACCCCAACTTTTTCTGGACCTTCTTCCATAAAGAGATCGATGTGGTAACAATGAGTTAGCAAGGATTTCATATGGACTTGAAAGGGGGTCTTCGTTATTCCCTCATGCGTGTCACCATGGAGACGATGGTTTTCAGAGAATTGTCAAAATTATTTATTGAATGTAAGAGGCAGTTAATGATAACATCTTTGAACTAGGAGGTGAGCACTTCGAGGTAGATGTGAAAGGGCAAGAGTTTATCGTCTTTCACCTTCCATTTTTAGAGAACCTATCCTATAATGAGGGTTGAGTCTCTATAGACATCTAGATATTAAATTTCTTTCTTGAGTGCAGTGTTGTGACCTATAGTGCATGCTTCATACTCTGTTATATTGTTGGTGCAAGGGAAGTCCATCTTAGCAGCAATAGGAGTGTGAGAATCATCACGGGAAATCAGGAGTATCCCAATGCCATATCCTTTATTGTTAACATCTCCATTAAAGAATATCTTCCATCGGAGTTCTTCATGATACATATAAGGAATATCCTCATTCGAGAACTCACAGATCTATACATCCACTTATCCTATGGGATTGTGAGTAAGGTAGTCAGAGATATCTCTCTCTTTCATGGCTTTTTCGATGACATATGAAATGTCGAACTCATTTAGTAACAGCAACTAGTGGCCATGTAGCTGGATAAGGTAGGATTTTCTAATAGGTATTTCATGGGATCCATTCGAGAGACTAACTTTAAAAAAATGTGAGTATGTAACGTCGGAGCTTCTGAGTGACCCAACTAAAGCAACACAATCCTTATCTAATGAAGTGTAGTTTATTCTATACCCTACTTTTCTTATTAGCATAGTAGATGGCTATCTCTTTGCATGATTCCTTTAGGTATTGGGCTAGTAAATACCCTGTTACGGTGTCCGTAACAATAAGTTATAAAAGGAAGGGAAGACTAGGTTGTTGTGGCATGAGCATCGAAGCTCGGGTAAGATACTCCATGATCTTGTCGAAGGCTTCTTGACATGCCTCATTCCAGACCATGGCTGACTACTTTTGGAGGAGCTTAAAGATGGGTCCTCATATAGAAGTGAGTTGGTTGATGAACCTACTAATGTTTTAAATTTTTCTTAGGAAACATTGAACTTCTTTCTTTATTCAGGGCAGTTAAATTTGAAGGATTTTTTGAGTTTAGTATGGTTTACTTAGATTCCTATTTTACTGACCATGAAGCCAAGAATTTTAGCCTTTGTGATGCCATAGACTCAATTCTTAGGGTTGAGATTCACCTGGCACTATCACGGTCATTCAAAGAACTTCCTCAAGGTCTCGTATTTTAACCTTGATAATTATATCATTAACGTAGACCTTGACTTATATATTGATGAGATAATGTATGATGGTTGTAGCAGTTGATTGGTATTAAGAGTACACAATTATCTAATGGCATTAACTTATTAGATTCCGATGATAATCCACACTAAATTTTAATCCTTATCCCTAGAACATGTAACTATGTGATTCAAAACTTAAATCAAGAAAGCATGTAATCAAAATAGAGTTTCAAAAAAAAAACTTTCGGGTAAAACCTTTTATTCACTTTATAAAATTTACAAATCTCAACTTACATATTCTTTAAAGGAACCTACAATGATCCTCTCAAGAACCAAATAGTTGTAGCCTTCCTTCAGCAATGATATTCACAACAATTATAAGAACCATGGTCCTCTGTATTCAACAGTGAATACTCTCGAATATCACAAGTCCACCATGGACACGCCTCTCCACAAAGGTTGTGTATGCAAGATACAAACTATAGGTTTCAAAGTTGATTCACACAAATAAATTCTGGGGATGTGATTTATGAATGAGAAAGGCTTTCCTCAAACCAAAAGGTTTCGAACTTTTACTAAATATATATAGAAATAGTTCTAACAAGAGTCTCAGATACACTGAACACAAAATAGGTACTTGTAAGGTGTTCACAAATTTCGAGGCGACGGACTCGTTTGAACGAAATTCAAGTTCAGTTCAAACGAAAAATTCAAGTCGTTTGAACAAAATGAAATCTCATTAAATGAAACACTAAGCTCGTTTGAACCAACTTCAAATGACCTTCTGACGAGTCAAAAGAGTTTAACTGATGCTTATTAGAAAAAAAAATACAAATGACCCTTCTAACAAAATCCTAATCTCGTTTGAACGAATTTCCCATCTCGTTTGAACGAGGTTTAAACTTAAAATATTTTTTTCCTTTTTAAAAATAAAAATCCCTGTTCGTTTTGATAAAAATAAAACATCCCAGAAATAAGGTCTGTGAATTACTTTAAACTCTAAATTGCTTTATACCTTTATGGGATGTCGGGAAGTCTTCAAACTTGGAGATACTCGAGTTCAGTTCATCATGACGGTGCGTGCCGATTTGTTACGGGATATGCGAAATTAGCCTAAATTATAAAATGGACTATACCCTATGAATATTATTAGAAAAATTGTTCTTACAAATCTCCCCTTCGGCTATTCCGGGAAAAAAATAGACAAACATAACTGAACACAAAATTATAATATAAAATTTCCTATAACAAAAATGCTAACACCCTTCCTAACCGTAGAATGGAATGGCATAAATCTATTTCTCTTCGAACTTCTTCTTCTTCCCGTCCGTAAAATTTATCTTCATTCGTGTGTCTTGAATTTTGCTTTAAGTACCTATGCACATGAGACAAAAATATATACCTCCTGATGCATAGTGTTCTAAATGAAGTAAAACTCATAAATAAATTCGCCCCCATAAATCAAACTCATCAAATCTCACTTTTTAATTGCTCTCCCCCTTTCTTTTTATCAGAAACAGACAAAGAAGTAGAAAAATAATCTTTAAAGTAGAGCATCACGAATATGAAGAATATATCATCACGGCAACTTAGTGCAACCAACTCTAATACCAATTTGAGAGTGCACAATTATTTAATGGCATTAACTTATTAAATTCAAATGACAATCCACACTAAATTTTAATCCATTAACCCTAGAACATGAAACTATGTGATTTAAAAAATAAATCAAGAAAACATGTAATCAAAATAGAGTTTCAAGAAAAAAAAACCTTTCGAGCAAAACCTATTCACTTTATAAAATTTATAAATCTCAACTTACAAATTCTATAAAGAAATCTACAATGATCCTCTCAATAACGACACAGCCGCAGCCTTCCTTCAGCAATGATCCTCGCAAGAAACACAATCCTCCGTCTCCAGCAGTGAATACCCTCGGTTTTCACAAGTCAACCATAAAGATACCTCTCCAAAACGGTTGTGTATGCAAGATACAAATTATAGGGTTTAAACTTGATTCACTCAAATAAATTTTGGGGATGTGATTTGTGAATCAAAAAGGTTTTCCTCCAATCAAAAGGTTAAAAATTTTTGCTAAAGATATGTAGAATCAGTTTTGGCAAAATTCTTAGAAACACTGAACACAAAACAAGTATTTATAGCGTGTTCAGTAATTTTGAGGTAGCAGACTCACATGAACGAAATTCAAGTCTCGTTTGAACGAACAAGGCATGTCGTTTGAATGAAATAAAATCTCGTTTAAAGGTATAAATTGATTTATATCTTTATGGTATGTCGGAAAGTCTTCATATTTGGATATTCTCGAGTTCAGCTCGTTGTGATGGTGCGGGACAATTTGAAACGGGATACGCCAAACTAGTCTAAATTATAAAATGGCCTATACTATGAACAATATTGGAAAAAAAATTCTTACAAATCTTCCCCTTTGTCTATTCGGGTACAAAACAAACAAATATAATCGAGCACCAAATTAAAATTAAAAGCCTCTTGTGACAAAAATTCTAACACCCATCCTAACCCTGGAACAGAATGGCATAAGTCTTTGTCTTTAAATTTCTTCTTCTTCCCTTCCACAAAATTTGTCTTCATCCGCATTTCTTGAATTTTTCTTTAAGTACCTACACACATGAGATAAAAACATATACCTCATGACCCATTGAGTTTGAAATAAAGTAAAACTCATAAATAAATTATCTCCTATAAATCAAACTCATCAAATCTCACTTTTTAATTTTCTCTCCCCTTTGTTTTTATCTCAAATATACAAAGAAGTAGAAATATAATCTTTAAAGTAGAGCATCACGAATATAAGAAGATATAATCACCAATAACATAGTGCAACCTACTGTGATACCAATTTGAGAGTGTGAAATTATCTAGTGGCATTAACTTATTAAATTCAGATGACAATATACACCAAATTTTTAGCCCTTGGCCCTAGAATACTCAACTATATCATTCAAAATGTAAATCAAGAAAGCATGTAATCAAAATAGAGTTTCAGTTAAAAAAACTTCGGGTAAAACCTTTTATTCACTTTATAAAATTTACAAGTCCAACTTACAAATTTTATAAAGGATTCTACAATGATCCTCTTAAGAACCACACAGCTGTAACCTTCCTTCAGCAATGATCCTCCTAAAAATCACAAGAATTGTAGTCCTCTCTCTTCATCAGTGAATACCCTCAGGTTTCACAAGTCAACCACGGAGAAGCCTCTCCAAAAAGGTTATGTATGCAAGATACAAACTATAGGGTTCAAACTTAATTCACTCAAATAAATTCTGGGGATATGATTTGTGAATTAAAAAGGTTTTCCTCAAACAAAAAGTTTAAAAACTTTTGCTAAAGATAAGTTAAATCAATTCTAGCAAAAGTCTCAAAAACACTGAACACGAAACAGGTATTTCTAGGGTGTTCACAAATTTCTAGGCGAAGGACTCGTTTGAATGAAATTCAAGTCTCGTTTCAATGAAAAAGGCAAGTCGTTCGAACAAAATAAAATCTCGTTTGAACAAAGAACCAGTCTCATTTGAACAAGCTTCAAATGACCTTCTGACGAGTCAAAACAGTACACCCTTGATCGATACTCGTTAGAAAAAAAACTATGAACGACCCTTTTAAAGAAATCCCAATCTCATTTGATTGATACTCTCAACTCGTTTGAACGAGATTTAAACTTAACATATTTTTCCCTTTTTAAAAATAAAAAAACATGTTCGTTTTGATAAAAATAAAACATCCCTGAAATAAAGTCTGTGAATTAATTTAAACAATAAATTTCTTTATACTTTTATGGGATGTCGGGAAGTCTTCAAACTTGGAGATGCTCAAGTTCGGTTCGTCATCACGGTGCAAGATGATTTGTAATTAGATACACCAAACTGGCCTAAATTATAAAATGGCTTATACTATGAGTAATAGTAGAAAAATTGTTCTTAAAGGTACGTAGCCTCAGTGTTCTAAATACCAAAAGGCATGACAGTATCACAAAAGACAGTCTTCTCTTGGTGATCTGGATGCATATTTATTTGGTTGTAACTGGTGAAACCATCGGTGAATGACTTAAGGGCGTAATCAATATTGTTATCAATGATCATGAAAATATTTGGCAAAGAAGAATAATACTTTGGAGAAACTTTGTTCAAATCCCAGTAGTCTATGCACATACGGGCTTTTCCACCTGACTTTGGTACAGGTAGGATGTTGGAAAAGCCATGTCGGATATTCTAATCTGCAAATAAAACCCACATTCAGTTATTGGATGACTTCAACTTTGACCTTGAGAAACCACTTGGGGAGGATCGTTCTTAATTTCTTCTTGATAGTCTTACACTTCTGGTAAGTAGGGATATCATGTTGCATAATCTCTGGGTCAATGTCGGGCATATCACCGTAGGATCATGCAAAAATGTCCCCGAAATCCTTTAAGAGTTCCTCGAAATACAATCGCTTGTGCTGGTCGAGTATTGACCCTATCCTGGATTGTTTTTAGAACTAAGATTAATAACAACAGTCTCGTCATTTCGTTGGAATGCAGTTATGTTATTTAATCTTTTCCTTATTAAGATCAACTAAGAATTGTTCATTTATTTCATCATCTTCGTCAATTGTTTGATTAGAATCAACGCAATAAATATAGGGCATAGCAGGATACTCAAAATCTTCATTCATTTCATTATAAATGGTGTTTTGGAAACACAATAATGAGAACCTCATCAAATTAGGTCTCGTTGACATCCATATCAATAACAAAAATGAAAGGACAAGTTCAGGTTCATTTTAAGGGGGTAAACATCAGAGTTCTAGATGTCTAGAGAGCAGGGCAAACAGAGACACAATGCCATTTGAGATGTGGTTTATCAACAGGTATGATTTTCATAGACAGGTCCAATCGCTCAACCTTGGCGTGGATCATTTAGAGATCCATCCCCAGTGTCTCGAAGTTAAATGATTTATCATTGATATATATCTCAGTCCTTTTTGAATTTTTGGTGCTCTCGGTGTCACGGGAATTGGTGTCTAAAGAGTTAATAGTTAAAGGCATTACCTCGTTCTTTGGACTTTTAGTCTAAGTAATCTTATCTTTGAAGAAGATTTCAAATCATGGTTTTAACTTCTTCTCATCAGGGTCATACCACGATTTAGGGAAGCCATGGTAAGGGAATTATTTACCTTTTTTGATAAAACGTTTGTTCAAGGAATCATCAAAAAACACTCATTTTTTATACGGATGGCGAAGAGCCATGAGTTTAGTCGGGGATAGATATTTTAAACTATACGGATTAAAGGCTTCTTTGTAGGACTATTGATTCAAAGATTCCTTATTATTGGTGACCTATCCCCATTATGGGAATGACATGCATATTCTTGAAAATTTGAATTATATTGACAGTATTATGTGGACTACTCTCTAGACCTACTCTCTGCTTGAAGTTATCCTCTGCTAGGACAGGATGTGGATCAATCTTAAAACTCGAGAGGAGCATATCATTTTCTTCGTGCTAGATTTATAAAACATGGTTACTTGTGTTGATTCCAATGGAGTTGTCATCATCTCCAATTATGGTAATGACTAGGCTATTCGCAAAGATCTGTAACTTCTTATGGAGGTAAGAGGCCACTCCTCTGAAGCTATAAAGTTAAGGGCATCTAAAGAGTAAGTTAAAATATGTCGGTGTATCAATGACTTAGAAATCGATATGGAGACATATAGAACTAGACCTAGTGTGATCCTAATTGAACCCCATAACTTCTTAGTGGGTGTTATCGTAGGTGCGTACAGAGGTGGAAGTAAGGTTGAGATCACTAACTTGTATCCCCGCACAGTTGAAGGTCCTCAATGGGAAAAGATTGAGAGTGGATCAGTTATCAATAAGTACCAATGGAATTGTCTTTTCCATGAACTGCACTGAGATATTAAGGGCATAGTTGTGATGAGAACTAATTTTAAGAATTTTTTCATTCATAAAATACACGAGCCTCATCGCGGTCAGAGTCCCAACCATATGGACTGCTTCTTTTGGGGTATAGGGATGAGGAATTGTGGGTTAGGGGAGGATCTTGATCAAAGAATTTCTATGAAACTTGGAAGTTATGAAAATCCCTCATAAAGTAATATTGGCTTGGTTCTTATTAAGATGTTCAAGGACCTTACTCTCTTCAACTGACATTTTTGGCATCGAGAGTTCTTTAACAACTCCTTTCCCTTTATTTGCATGCCTGATTTATGAGTTAAATATTGGATATATGTATTATCGACCTGATTTGGTCACATGATTTATGGATGTTGGGAAGAAATAAAACCCCATGTCTTCGTCCACTTTTGGCATGACTGATATTTCACTGATTCCTGATAGTAGTTCCTTAAAATAAATCATCCCATAAAAGGAGCAAATCATGTTGCTATTCTTATTATCAGGTTCATCGTATGACTCATCTGAGGGCTCTAAGTCATCACCCCACCCAGTGGCAACAATATTGTTTTTCCATAAGAAATTGATGCAATATATGACTTTAACTGCTTCTTTGTACAAATCGTCTCACTCAAAGTGTTAGAAATAGGGAACTAGGTATCTCTTAAGTCTTAAGTAGTCTAGAAGTTGTACATATCTCTCTCCTGAATGAACTCATCTTACATGATATTCATAATACTGTCTAAGATGAATTCCGCCACTGATACAAATCAATCATCTGATTCTCGGGACCGTTCCCAGGCTTAAATGTATAATATGTTGATTCTTTCATAACTGTTTTCCCCGATGGTCGTCCCAAGAAATAACTTCAGGCCAAAATCTCTTAGTTGATCCAAAACAGCTGGTATCACCATGATCACGATTTCTGGGCGATTTTGGATGGCGATATAGGCCCTTTTCGTAGGGATAGGGCTTGATCTAGAGCATTTTCAGTGTGCAAAGGAAAGAGGGACAAACTTTAAAGGGCTTGGGGGAACTCGGAGATGGAGTTGGTGTATTGATGGGTCATATTTTAGTGGAAAGGCCAAAAATAAGGGTCTTCACAACTGACAATGGAATTTACATCGGTCTGGTGTGCTGGAAAAAGGTTTTGATTAGTATTGGGTTTAGGATTGTCTATAGGAGCGATGACATTTTTTTAGTTGGAATCATCGGTTAGTGGTAATCCCGTCGATGTGATGGAAATTATAATGAGTGGCATGCTTAAATTTCCTTGGAAGTGGGTTTGGCAATGTACAAGGGTCCAAAGGGTTGATGAGGTTTCTTCACAGGAGGGCTTAGTATACTTTTGAGAGAGGAGCATGAATCTCAGTATATTCGTGTATATCCATAATGAGGCGATCTTCTAGATCCCATGATGTAGCAGGCTAAGAAATGTTGCTGAGGGTTCAAATGGAGGTATTAGCTGATTTGCAAGGAGTAAGCTACCATGTTGGATTATTCGATTCAAACTAGACTTTCTAATTGTTAACACTCTCTTTGATCCCTGACCTCGCCTACAAAGGGCTTTAAAAAATGGGTATTATTGTCTTTCCATTGAGATTAAGATATGTCCTAAAAAGGTCTTCTTTACGATACTCATTTTTTCCATCTCAGAAGGTTGATTTTTCATAGAAGCGACCTTTTCTTTCCATCTGATGATAAATCTATTGATTGACCCTCCAGGGCTCTTCTCATGTAGTTTGAGGTATCAGCGAGTGATTTCCAACTCCTCATTATGTTTTTATATTAGCCCATGAATTCTCAGACCACATCCTCCCAATTACGGATTCGGGACTCTTTTGGGGACAAGAATCGTCGAAGAGCTATTTTTTTAAGATTATGCTGGAACATCTAAGCCATTATCTCCACGATAGCCCCAAATAATCCCATATAATGGTGATAGTAGAGAAGATGCATGTTGGGAGGTACACTACCGCCAAACTTTTTGACGTCCGACATTTTGAACTTTTCTAACATCCTAGCTTTCGAGTAGGGAGATATGTGGCTGTAATCCACGTAGTTCCCTCAGATTTTGACTTAATGAAAATTCTTGGAGAGAATTCCGAGGTCTTACTTAACCTTGTTCAATTATTATTCTTTGGTATTAGAAAGAATATGCATCGATAAATTAGCCCTTGGATGGATAAGGTTTGGCATTGGCAACGAACATAGTGGTGGACCATTAAATAGTAGGAAGCTTAGGGCATGAGGAACTTGTTGATACTCCTACAGATCCCATTTATATATTGGTTCTTGTAAACCTATGGCATTAGGGAAGGAAATATTAGGTTTTATAACATCGGTCATCTAACCTTTGTTTCGCTATATCTTTTGGACATATGCATGTGTGTCAGTTTTGGCATTGAGTTGAGAAGATACTGCCATCAGGTATGGTTAAACATTGGTGTTTAGATTAGGGTTCTCCATAAGGAATTTATGATATGATCTCTCAATTTTTTCAAAAGTGGATAAGGGTGTGGAACTTCGGGGAGGCTTGATAACAGATTTGTGTTCGTAGGGAACCCGATCAAACAAGGGCATGTGATCGCACCGGAGAAGGAAAGATTTATATATTTTAAAATAATAGTTTTTGGGTATTTTTTAGAAAAGGAGAAACATTTTTGGTATACATTTTATGAAAAAGGAAGGAAATTTTTTTGGTATTTTTGAAAAGGGGGGGAAGGAAAATTCCCTAGTGTAGTTATTATTTGTAGGTTTCACTTAAACTATGTTCCGCATAAGGTGAAAGTAAAATGCTGGACAGTCTGGGAAAGGATTGGGTACGCGATAAAAGATACGATTTGACATTGTTTCCAGACTCACGAAAAGGGTCCGACTTTAAAAACGGGTGAAATAGCACAAAATATGAGAGGTAAGACAACCCAAAAAAATTTTAGAGTTGCACGTAGAAACCGAAAAACTAGGTATGAGTGTCTTAGGGTAGACGCGTATATGAGTTTATAGCCTTCTAACCATGTGTGCCAAATTATTACTAATTTTAATCTTGATTAACTTAATTACTAAGTTTGCATACAAGATGAGTTTGTTTTAAACTTTCACTCTGCATTCTGGTATCACGCTATTTAATTGATTTGTAAGTAGAAAATTGGAAAGGTTATGTATGCAAGATACAAACTATAGGGTTCAAACTTAATTCACTCAAATAAATTCTGGGGATATGATTTGTGAATTAAAAAGGTTTTCCTCAAACAAAAAGTTTAAAAACTTTTGCTAAAGATAAGTTAAATCAATTCTAGCAAAAGTCTCAAAAACACTGAACACGAAACAGGTATTTCTAGGGTGTTCACAAATTTCTAGGCGAAGGACTCGTTTGAATGAAATTCAAGTCTCGTTTCAATGAAAAAGGCAAGTCGTTCGAACAAAATAAAATCTCGTTTGAACAAAGAACCAGTCTCATTTGAACAAGCTTCAAATGACCTTCTGACGAGTCAAAACAGTACACCCTTGATCGATACTCGTTAGAAAAAAAACTATGAACGACCCTTTTAAAGAAATCCCAATCTCATTTGATTGATACTCTCAACTCGTTTGAACGAGATTTAAACTTAACATATTTTTCCCTTTTTAAAAATAAAAAAACATGTTCGTTTTGATAAAAATAAAACATCCCTGAAATAAAGTCTGTGAATTAATTTAAACAATAAATTTCTTTATACTTTTATGGGATGTCGGGAAGTCTTCAAACTTGGAGATGCTCAAGTTCGGTTCGTCATCACGGTGCAAGATGATTTGTAATTAGATACGCCAAACTGGCCTAAATTATAAAATGGCTTATACTATGAGTAATAGTAGAAAAATTGTTCTTAAAGGTACGTAGCCTCAGTGTTCTAAATACCAAAAGGCATGACAGTATCACAAAAGACAGTCTTCTCTTGGTGATCTGGATGCATATTTATTTGGTTGTAACTGGTGAAACCATCGGTGAATGACTTAAGGGCGTAATCAATATTGTTATCAATGATCATGAAAATATTTGGCAAAGAAGAATAATACTTTGGAGAAACTTTGTTCAAATCCCAGTAGTCTATGCACATACGGGCTTTTCCACCTGACTTTGGTACAGGTAGGATGTTGGAAAAGCCATGTCGGATATTCTAATCTGCAAATAAAACCCACATTCAGTTATTGGATGACTTCAACTTTGACCTTGAGAAACCACTTGGGGAGGATCGTTCTTAATTTCTTCTTGATAGTCTTACACTTCTGGTAAGTAGGGATATCATGTTGCATAATCTCTGGGTCAATGTCGGGCATATCACCGTAGGATCATGCAAAAATGTCCCCGAAATCCTTTAAGAGTTCCTCGAAATACAATCGCTTGTGCTGGTCGAGTATTGACCCTATCCTGGATTGTTTTTAGAACTAAGATTAATAACAACAGTCTCGTCATTTCGTTGGAATGCAGTTATGTTATTTAATCTTTTCCTTATTAAGATCAACTAAGAATTGTTCATTTATTTCATCATCTTCGTCAATTGTTTGATTAGAATCAACGCAATAAATATAGGGCATAGCAGGATACTCAAAATCTTCATTCATTTCATTATAAATGGTGTTTTGGAAACACAATAATGAGAACCTCATCAAATTAGGTCTCGTTGACATCCATATCAATAACAAAAATGAAAGGACAAGTTCAGGTTCATTTTAAGGGGGTAAACATCAGAGTTCTAGATGTCTAGAGAGCAGGGCAAACAGAGACACAATGCCATTTGAGATGTGGTTTATCAACAGGTATGATTTTCATAGACAGGTCCAATCGCTCAACCTTGGCGTGGATCATTTAGAGATCCATCCCCAGTGTCTCGAAGTTAAATGATTTATCATTGATATATATCTCAGTCCTTTTTGAATTTTTGGTGCTCTCGGTGTCACGGGAATTGGTGTCTAAAGAGTTAATAGTTAAAGGCATTACCTCGTGCTTTGGACTTTTAGTCTAAGTAATCTTATCTTTGAAGAAGATTTCAAATCATGGTTTTAACTTCTTCTCATCAGGGTCATACCACGATTTAGGGAAGCCATGGTAAGGGAATTATTTACCTTTTTTGATAAAACGTTTGTTCAAGGAATCATCAAAAAACACTCATTTTTTATACGGATGGCGAAGAGCCATGAGTTTAGTCGGGGATAGATATTTTAAACTATACGGATTAAAGGCTTCTTTGTAGGACTATTGATTCAAAGATTCCTTATTATTGGTGACCTATCCCCATTATGGGAATGACATGCATATTCTTGAAAATTTGAATTATATTGACAGTATTATGTGGACTACTCTCTAGACCTACTCTCTGCTTGAAGTTATCCTCTGCTAGGACAGGATGTGGATCAATCTTAAAACTCGAGAGGAGCATATCATTTTCTTCGTGCTAGATTTATAAAACATGGTTACTTGTGTTGATTCCAATGGAGTTGTCATCATCTCCAATTATGGTAATGACTAGGCTATTCGCAAAGATCTGTAACTTCTTATGGAGGTAAGAGGCCACTCCTCTGAAGCTATAAAGTTAAGGGCATCTAAAGAGTAAGTTAAAATATGTCGGTGTATCAATGACTTAGAAATCGATATGGAGACATATAGAACTAGACCTAGTGTGATCCTAATTGAACCCCATAACTTCTTAGTGGGTGTTATCGTAGGTGCGTACAGAGGTGGAAGTAAGGTTGAGATCACTAACTTGTATCCCCGCACAGTTGAAGGTCCTCAATGGGAAAAGATTGAGAGTGGATCAGTTATCAATAAGTACCAATGGAATTGTCTTTTCCATGAACTGCACTGAGATATTAAGGGCATAGTTGTGATGAGAACTAATTTTAAGAATTTTTTCATTCATAAAATACACGAGCCTCATCGCGGTCAGAGTCCCAACCATATGGACTGCTTCTTTTGGGGTATAGGGATGAGGAATTGTGGGTTAGGGGAGGATCTTGATCAAAGAATTTCTATGAAACTTGGAAGTTATGAAAATCCCTCATAAAGTAATATTGGCTTGGTTCTTATTAAGATGTTCAAGGACCTTACTCTCTTCAACTGACATTTTTGGCATCGAGAGTTCTTTAACAACTCCTTTCCCTTTATTTGCATGCCTGATTTATGAGTTAAATATTGGATATATGTATTATCGACCTGATTTGGTCACATGATTTATGGATGTTGGGAAGAAATAAAACCCCATGTCTTCGTCCACTTTTGGCATGACTGATATTTCACTGATTCCTGATAGTAGTTCCTTAAAATAAATCATCCCATAAAAGGAGCAAATCATGTTGCTATTCTTATTATCAGGTTCATCGTATGACTCATCTGAGGGCTCTAAGTCATCACCCCACCCAGTGGCAACAATATTGTTTTTCCATAAGAAATTGATGCAATATATGACTTTAACTGCTTCTTTGTACAAATCGTCTCACTCAAAGTGTTAGAAATAGGGAACTAGGTATCTCTTAAGTCTTAAGTAGTCTAGAAGTTGTACATATCTCTCTCCTGAATGAACTCATCTTACATGATATTCATAATACTGTCTAAGATGAATTCCGCCACTGATACAAATCAATCATCTGATTCTCGGGACCGTTCCCAGGCTTAAATGTATAATATGTTGATTCTTTCATAACTGTTTTCCCCGATGGTCGTCCCAAGAAATAACTTCAGGCCAAAATCTCTTAGTTGATCCAAAACAGCTGGTATCACCATGATCACGATTTCTGGGCGATTTTGGATGGCGATATAGGCCCTTTTCGTAGGGATAGGGCTTGATCTAGAGCATTTTCAGTGTGCAAAGGAAAGAGGGACAAACTTTAAAGGGCTTGGGGGAACTCGGAGATGGAGTTGGTGTATTGATGGGTCATATTTTAGTGGAAAGGCCAAAAATAAGGGTCTTCACAACTGACAATGGAATTTACATCGGTCTGGTGTGCTGGAAAAAGGTTTTGATTAGTATTGGGTTTAGGATTGTCTATAGGAGCGATGACATTTTTTTAGTTGGAATCATCGGTTAGTGGTAATCCCGTCGATGTGATGGAAATTATAATGAGTGGCATGCTTAAATTTCCTTGGAAGTGGGTTTGGCAATGTACAAGGGTCCAAAGGGTTGATGAGGTTTCTTCACAGGAGGGCTTAGTATACTTTTGAGAGAGGAGCATGAATCTCAGTATATTCGTGTATATCCATAATGAGGCGATCTTCTAGATCCCATGATGTAGCAGGCTAAGAAATGTTGCTGAGGGTTCAAATGGAGGTATTAGCTGATTTGCAAGGAGTAAGCTACCATGTTGGATTATTCGATTCAAACTAGACTTTCTAATTGTTAACACTCTCTTTGATCCCTGACCTCGCCTACAAAGGGCTTTAAAAAATGGGTATTATTGTCTTTCCATTGAGATTAAGATATGTCCTAAAAAGGTCTTCTTTACGATACTCATTTTTTCCATCTCAGAAGGTTGATTTTTCATAGAAGCGACCTTTTCTTTCCATCTGATGATAAATCTATTGATTGACCCTCCAGGGCTCTTCTCATGTAGTTTGAGGTATCAGCGAGTGATTTCCAACTCCTCATTATGTTTTTATATTAGCCCATGAATTCTCAGACCACATCCTCCCAATTACGGATTCGGGACTCTTTTGGGGACAAGAATCGTCGAAGAGCTATTTTTTTAAGATTATGCTGGAACATCTAAGCCATTATCTCCACGATAGCCCCAAATAATCCCATATAATGGTGATAGTAGAGAAGATGCATGTTGGGAGGTACACTACCGCCAAACTTTTTGACGTCCGACATTTTGAACTTTTCTAACATCCTAGCTTTCGAGTAGGGAGATATGTGGCTGTAATCCACGTAGTTCCCTCAGATTTTGACTTAATGAAAATTCTTGGAGAGAATTCCGAGGTCTTACTTAACCTTGTTCAATTATTATTCTTTGGTATTAGAAAGAATATGCATCGATAAATTAGCCCTTGGATGGATAAGGTTTGGCATTGGCAACGAACATAGTGGTGGACCATTAAATAGTAGGAAGCTTAGGGCATGAGGAACTTGTTGATACTCCTACAGATCCCATTTATATATTGGTTCTTGTAAACCTATGGCATTAGGGAAGGAAATATTAGGTTTTATAACATCGGTCATCTAACCTTTGTTTCGCTATATCTTTTGGACATATGCATGTGTGTCAGTTTTGGCATTGAGTTGAGAAGATACTGCCATCAGGTATGGTTAAACATTGGTGTTTAGATTAGGGTTCTCCATAAGGAATTTATGATATGATCTCTCAATTTTTTCAAAAGTGGATAAGGGTGTGGAACTTCGGGGAGGCTTGATAACAGATTTGTGTTCGTAGGGAACCCGATCAAACAAGGGCATGTGATCGCACCGGAGAAGGAAAGATTTATATATTTTAAAATAATAGTTTTTGGGTATTTTTTAGAAAAGGAGAAACATTTTTGGTATACATTTTATGAAAAAGGAAGGAAATTTTTTTGGTATTTTTGAAAAGGGGGGGAAGGAAAATTCCCTAGTGTAGTTATTATTTGTAGGTTTCACTTAAACTATGTTCCGCATAAGGTGAAAGTAAAATGCTGGACAGTCTGGGAAAGGATTGGGTACGCGATAAAAGATACGATTTGACATTGTTTCCAGACTCACGAAAAGGGTCCGACTTTAAAAACGGGTGAAATAGCACAAAATATGAGAGGTAAGACAACCCAAAAAAATTTTAGAGTTGCACGTAGAAACCGAAAAACTAGGTATGAGTGTCTTAGGGTAGACGCGTATATGAGTTTATAGCCTTCTAACCATGTGTGCCAAATTATTACTAATTTTAATCTTGATTAACTTAATTACTAAGTTTGCATACAAGATGAGTTTGTTTTAAACTTTCACTCTGCATTCTGGTATCACGCTATTTAATTGATTTGTAAGTAGAAAATTGGAAAGGTTATGTATGCAAGATACAAACTATAGGGTTCAAACTTAATTCACTCAAATAAATTCTGGGGATATGATTTGTGAATTAAAAAGGTTTTCCTCAAACAAAAAGTTTAAAAACTTTTGCTAAAGATAAGTTAAATCAATTCTAGCAAAAGTCTCAAAAACACTGAACACGAAACAGGTATTTCTAGGGTGTTCACAAATTTCTAGGCGAAGGACTCGTTTGAATGAAATTCAAGTCTCGTTTCAATGAAAAAGGCAAGTCGTTCGAACAAAATAAAATCTCGTTTGAACAAAGAACCAGTCTCATTTGAACAAGCTTCAAATGACCTTCTGACGAGTCAAAACAGTACACCCTTGATCGATACTCGTTAGAAAAAAAACTATGAACGACCCTTTTAAAGAAATCCCAATCTCATTTGATTGATACTCTCAACTCGTTTGAACGAGATTTAAACTTAACATATTTTTCCCTTTTTAAAAATAAAAAAACATGTTCGTTTTGATAAAAATAAAACATCCCTGAAATAAAGTCTGTGAATTAATTTAAACAATAAATTTCTTTATACTTTTATGGGATGTCGGGAAGTCTTCAAACTTGGAGATGCTCAAGTTCGGTTCGTCATCACGGTGCAAGATGATTTGTAATTAGATACGCCAAACTGGCCTAAATTATAAAATGGCTTATACTATGAGTAATAGTAGAAAAATTGTTCTTAAAGGTACGTAGCCTCAGTGTTCTAAATACCAAAAGGCATGACAGTATCACAAAAGACAGTCTTCTCTTGGTGATCTGGATGCATATTTATTTGGTTGTAACTGGTGAAACCATCGGTGAATGACTTAAGGGCGTAATCAATATTGTTATCAATGATCATGAAAATATTTGGCAAAGAAGAATAATACTTTGGAGAAACTTTGTTCAAATCCCAGTAGTCTATGCACATACGGGCTTTTCCACCTGACTTTGGTACAGGTAGGATGTTGGAAAAGCCATGTCGGATATTCTAATCTGCAAATAAAACCCACATTCAGTTATTGGATGACTTCAACTTTGACCTTGAGAAACCACTTGGGGAGGATCGTTCTTAATTTCTTCTTGATAGTCTTACACTTCTGGTAAGTAGGGATATCATGTTGCATAATCTCTGGGTCAATGTCGGGCATATCACCGTAGGATCATGCAAAAATGTCCCCGAAATCCTTTAAGAGTTCCTCGAAATACAATCGCTTGTGCTGGTCGAGTATTGACCCTATCCTGGATTGTTTTTAGAACTAAGATTAATAACAACAGTCTCGTCATTTCGTTGGAATGCAGTTATGTTATTTAATCTTTTCCTTATTAAGATCAACTAAGAATTGTTCATTTATTTCATCATCTTCGTCAATTGTTTGATTAGAATCAACGCAATAAATATAGGGCATAGCAGGATACTCAAAATCTTCATTCATTTCATTATAAATGGTGTTTTGGAAACACAATAATGAGAACCTCATCAAATTAGGTCTCGTTGACATCCATATCAATAACAAAAATGAAAGGACAAGTTCAGGTTCATTTTAAGGGGGTAAACATCAGAGTTCTAGATGTCTAGAGAGCAGGGCAAACAGAGACACAATGCCATTTGAGATGTGGTTTATCAACAGGTATGATTTTCATAGACAGGTCCAATCGCTCAACCTTGGCGTGGATCATTTAGAGATCCATCCCCAGTGTCTCGAAGTTAAATGATTTATCATTGATATATATCTCAGTCCTTTTTGAATTTTTGGTGCTCTCGGTGTCACGGGAATTGGTGTCTAAAGAGTTAATAGTTAAAGGCATTACCTCGTGCTTTGGACTTTTAGTCTAAGTAATCTTATCTTTGAAGAAGATTTCAAATCATGGTTTTAACTTCTTCTCATCAGGGTCATACCACGATTTAGGGAAGCCATGGTAAGGGAATTATTTACCTTTTTTGATAAAACGTTTGTTCAAGGAATCATCAAAAAACACTCATTTTTTATACGGATGGCGAAGAGCCATGAGTTTAGTCGGGGATAGATATTTTAAACTATACGGATTAAAGGCTTCTTTGTAGGACTATTGATTCAAAGATTCCTTATTATTGGTGACCTATCCCCATTATGGGAATGACATGCATATTCTTGAAAATTTGAATTATATTGACAGTATTATGTGGACTACTCTCTAGACCTACTCTCTGCTTGAAGTTATCCTCTGCTAGGACAGGATGTGGATCAATCTTAAAACTCGAGAGGAGCATATCATTTTCTTCGTGCTAGATTTATAAAACATGGTTACTTGTGTTGATTCCAATGGAGTTGTCATCATCTCCAATTATGGTAATGACTAGGCTATTCGCAAAGATCTGTAACTTCTTATGGAGGTAAGAGGCCACTCCTCTGAAGCTATAAAGTTAAGGGCATCTAAAGAGTAAGTTAAAATATGTCGGTGTATCAATGACTTAGAAATCGATATGGAGACATATAGAACTAGACCTAGTGTGATCCTAATTGAACCCCATAACTTCTTAGTGGGTGTTATCGTAGGTGCGTACAGAGGTGGAAGTAAGGTTGAGATCACTAACTTGTATCCCCGCACAGTTGAAGGTCCTCAATGGGAAAAGATTGAGAGTGGATCAGTTATCAATAAGTACCAATGGAATTGTCTTTTCCATGAACTGCACTGAGATATTAAGGGCATAGTTGTGATGAGAACTAATTTTAAGAATTTTTTCATTCATAAAATACACGAGCCTCATCGCGGTCAGAGTCCCAACCATATGGACTGCTTCTTTTGGGGTATAGGGATGAGGAATTGTGGGTTAGGGGAGGATCTTGATCAAAGAATTTCTATGAAACTTGGAAGTTATGAAAATCCCTCATAAAGTAATATTGGCTTGGTTCTTATTAAGATGTTCAAGGACCTTACTCTCTTCAACTGACATTTTTGGCATCGAGAGTTCTTTAACAACTCCTTTCCCTTTATTTGCATGCCTGATTTATGAGTTAAATATTGGATATATGTATTATCGACCTGATTTGGTCACATGATTTATGGATGTTGGGAAGAAATAAAACCCCATGTCTTCGTCCACTTTTGGCATGACTGATATTTCACTGATTCCTGATAGTAGTTCCTTAAAATAAATCATCCCATAAAAGGAGCAAATCATGTTGCTATTCTTATTATCAGGTTCATCGTATGACTCATCTGAGGGCTCTAAGTCATCACCCCACCCAGTGGCAACAATATTGTTTTTCCATAAGAAATTGATGCAATATATGACTTTAACTGCTTCTTTGTACAAATCGTCTCACTCAAAGTGTTAGAAATAGGGAACTAGGTATCTCTTAAGTCTTAAGTAGTCTAGAAGTTGTACATATCTCTCTCCTGAATGAACTCATCTTACATGATATTCATAATACTGTCTAAGATGAATTCCGCCACTGATACAAATCAATCATCTGATTCTCGGGACCGTTCCCAGGCTTAAATGTATAATATGTTGATTCTTTCATAACTGTTTTCCCCGATGGTCGTCCCAAGAAATAACTTCAGGCCAAAATCTCTTAGTTGATCCAAAACAGCTGGTATCACCATGATCACGATTTCTGGGCGATTTTGGATGGCGATATAGGCCCTTTTCGTAGGGATAGGGCTTGATCTAGAGCATTTTCAGTGTGCAAAGGAAAGAGGGACAAACTTTAAAGGGCTTGGGGGAACTCGGAGATGGAGTTGGTGTATTGATGGGTCATATTTTAGTGGAAAGGCCAAAAATAAGGGTCTTCACAACTGACAATGGAATTTACATCGGTCTGGTGTGCTGGAAAAAGGTTTTGATTAGTATTGGGTTTAGGATTGTCTATAGGAGCGATGACATTTTTTTAGTTGGAATCATCGGTTAGTGGTAATCCCGTCGATGTGATGGAAATTATAATGAGTGGCATGCTTAAATTTCCTTGGAAGTGGGTTTGGCAATGTACAAGGGTCCAAAGGGTTGATGAGGTTTCTTCACAGGAGGGCTTAGTATACTTTTGAGAGAGGAGCATGAATCTCAGTATATTCGTGTATATCCATAATGAGGCGATCTTCTAGATCCCATGATGTAGCAGGCTAAGAAATGTTGCTGAGGGTTCAAATGGAGGTATTAGCTGATTTGCAAGGAGTAAGCTACCATGTTGGATTATTCGATTCAAACTAGACTTTCTAATTGTTAACACTCTCTTTGATCCCTGACCTCGCCTACAAAGGGCTTTAAAAAATGGGTATTATTGTCTTTCCATTGAGATTAAGATATGTCCTAAAAAGGTCTTCTTTACGATACTCATTTTTTCCATCTCAGAAGGTTGATTTTTCATAGAAGCGACCTTTTCTTTCCATCTGATGATAAATCTATTGATTGACCCTCCAGGGCTCTTCTCATGTAGTTTGAGGTATCAGCGAGTGATTTCCAACTCCTCATTATGTTTTTATATTAGCCCATGAATTCTCAGACCACATCCTCCCAATTACGGATTCGGGACTCTTTTGGGGACAAGAATCGTCGAAGAGCTATTTTTTTAAGATTATGCTGGAACATCTAAGCCATTATCTCCACGATAGCCCCAAATAATCCCATATAATGGTGATAGTAGAGAAGATGCATGTTGGGAGGTACACTACCGCCAAACTTTTTGACGTCCGACATTTTGAACTTTTCTAACATCCTAGCTTTCGAGTAGGGAGATATGTGGCTGTAATCCACGTAGTTCCCTCAGATTTTGACTTAATGAAAATTCTTGGAGAGAATTCCGAGGTCTTACTTAACCTTGTTCAATTATTATTCTTTGGTATTAGAAAGAATATGCATCGATAAATTAGCCCTTGGATGGATAAGGTTTGGCATTGGCAACGAACATAGTGGTGGACCATTAAATAGTAGGAAGCTTAGGGCATGAGGAACTTGTTGATACTCCTACAGATCCCATTTATATATTGGTTCTTGTAAACCTATGGCATTAGGGAAGGAAATATTAGGTTTTATAACATCGGTCATCTAACCTTTGTTTCGCTATATCTTTTGGACATATGCATGTGTGTCAGTTTTGGCATTGAGTTGAGAAGATACTGCCATCAGGTATGGTTAAACATTGGTGTTTAGATTAGGGTTCTCCATAAGGAATTTATGATATGATCTCTCAATTTTTTCAAAAGTGGATAAGGGTGTGGAACTTCGGGGAGGCTTGATAACAGATTTGTGTTCGTAGGGAACCCGATCAAACAAGGGCATGTGATCGCACCGGAGAAGGAAAGATTTATATATTTTAAAATAATAGTTTTTGGGTATTTTTTAGAAAAGGAGAAACATTTTTGGTATACATTTTATGAAAAAGGAAGGAAATTTTTTTGGTATTTTTGAAAAGGGGGGGAAGGAAAATTCCCTAGTGTAGTTATTATTTGTAGGTTTCACTTAAACTATGTTCCGCATAAGGTGAAAGTAAAATGCTGGACAGTCTGGGAAAGGATTGGGTACGCGATAAAAGATACGATTTGACATTGTTTCCAGACTCACGAAAAGGGTCCGACTTTAAAAACGGGTGAAATAGCACAAAATATGAGAGGTAAGACAACCCAAAAAAATTTTAGAGTTGCACGTAGAAACCGAAAAACTAGGTATGAGTGTCTTAGGGTAGACGCGTATATGAGTTTATAGCCTTCTAACCATGTGTGCCAAATTATTACTAATTTTAATCTTGATTAACTTAATTACTAAGTTTGCATACAAGATGAGTTTGTTTTAAACTTTCACTCTGCATTCTGGTATCACGCTATTTAATTGATTTGTAAGTAGAAAATTGGACTTTTAATTGGTATCAAAGCGGGTGTCTATAAGTTATTTAGGCATATTTTTCTGGGAGATTTTCTATGGAGTCAATAAATAGGTTTCCAATGTTTGATGGGTTGAATTATTCATATTGGAAGGCTCGTGTGAAAGTTATTCTTAATTCTATAAATGAGAGAGTGTGTAGGGAAGTAGTTAGAGGGTTCACTCCACCCACAACAATTGTAGAAGAGCATAATGTCCTTAAACCGGTTGAGACTTAGAGCGAGGATGAACATAAAGTTTGTAAATATAATTCTCATGGCCGCAACTCTTTGTTCAGTGCAGTCTCACCTGAGGAGTTACACCAAATCATGATGTGCGAAATGTCTAAGGAGGCTTGGGACACACTTTTACTTAAGCATGAACAAACAATTGTCGTGAAAGCTTCCAAACTTAAAAATCTAGCCACTCAATTCGTAACCATTCGTATGAGTGACACTGAAATGTTAGATGAGTCATATGCTCATTTCTCAGATAGTGTAAACTCTTCATTCAATTTGGGAGAAAGAATTCCCGAAGCTCGGGTTGTGAAGAAAATCTTAAGGTCCTTACCTGAAAGGTTTAACCCGAAAGTCAATGTCTAAAACTCACTGAGAAACACTGACACTACGAAATTATAAGAGCTTGTTGGTCATCTACAAACCTACGAGCTTGACATGTTTCCTTAAAACTCGAAGAATAAAGATAAGAGAATTTATTACAAGTCGAAAAGGAGGAGATGTCAAAGTCTGATGAGTCTGACCTTGATCCAGATGGCATTGCCTTATTTGCTAAAAATTCAAAAAAAATCTGAAGTTTAAGAAACAAAATTCAAATTTTGATAAACAAAAATTTAAGAAGTACAAATATAATAGGGTGTGAAAGAATTTCAACGACCACGATTTTAAGAAAAATAAGATTGATAACTGTAAGAAAGATAATTCTGGGAGATGTTATGAGTGTGAATGTCGCCGTCACAGAGCGTTTGAATGTCACACAAAGCTTAAGAGATAGGGCAAAAACAAAGTTGTTTATAATGTCACTCTAAGCGATAATGATGTCGAGTTTAATGATTCAGGTAACTATTTTTCTCTTAAACGCAATTTCACTATGGTCACTGCTAGTCATGCTAATAACTCCACTATGTGTCATTATAATAATGACACTCTTTTGCAAGACGACCTTGACTCTAGGTCTATTTCTTCCCAATATAGTGAAAATGATGATGGTTTCAGTGATGGAGATGGTGATGAAGTCAATCTCTAATTCCCCTATTCCGACCTCCATACCGAGTCCTTGAAAATTTAAAAGAGGAATAAAAAGTTGACTATTAGGGAGTTAATAAAGGTAAATGAGTAATATGCCTTGAAGAAAATGAGGCATTGGTGAGTCAACTTGAGACGAATAAAGTTTTTTGTCTGAAAATATTATTTTGGTGGGAAAAGAGAGAGACGAATTAATTTCCAATGTCACAAGACTTTTTGATGACCTTTGTGATTCTTTTGAAGTTCGTGAGAAGCTTGAAATCAATATTGTCATACTCAAGAAAGATTTTGAGGGTTGTTGTAAGATAAAAGTCATTCTTAAGGTTAAATCCAAGAGAATGGAGGATTTATTTCTCGAACCTCTCCCCGGGTATAAGGAGAAAGGCTATCAAGAGAGCAACGATATAGTTTAGGATGAGGGTGAATCTTCAAAGTCTAAATCTGAGCCCATTGCCAAGTTTGTTTCCAAAAAAAACACTCCTAAACCAAACTCACCAACCCTTTTAATCAAACAAAGAAGATGAAATCCGCTCAAACCTATGTTTGGGCTTGTTGGAAAATAATGGGACATTTTAAAGACTTTTGCTACCATCTTGAGAGGGATTCTCATTCTCATACTCCTGCACCCGACTATAGCCACTGGCTATATTGAGAGAATAAGTTTAATATATTATCCATACTTTGAAAGGGTTAATGGAAGAGTTCTAATGGTTGTTTAATCCATATGGAAACTCATTCAAACCAGATGCTAAGAATAATAGCTAAAAGAGCAAAAGGAAGACAACTCCCTCGCGTTATGTTCCTACTTAGGTTGTGAAAGAAAATGACGTAAAAAGCTCTCGTGGTTCATATTGCACTCAAATCTCAAAATATTACCAATGGTATCTTGATAATAGTTGCTCAAGGCATATGACGAGTGACAAATATCTTTTTACAAAACTTAAGGATTATAAGGAAGGTAAAATCACTTTCAGTGATAAGAGGTGGTATAGCGTGTTAGGATGAGGCACGATTGAGATTTTTGGGTTCCCAAATCTAGACAATGTAATTTATGTTGATTAGTTGAAAGCAAACTAGATTTGCATAAGTCAGTTGTGTGATAAAAATTTAACAGTTAAGTCTAACCATTCGGAATGTTGTATCTACAATGATTCAGATATGATTGCACTATAAGGTGTGAAGACATCAGATAACCGTCATGGTATCATTCCTAAATCCTCATCTGCAATAGTTCTAGGGTCCCTCATGTCGAACTTTGGCACTAAAGAGTTAGTCATGTGAAATATAAGGATCTCGATCGTCTTGTGAGGAAAGACCAAGTCCGTGGCTTACCATCTCTAGGAAAACCAACTTCTTTGGTTCGTGATCTGTGTTAACATGGAAAACAAATCAAGAGTTCACATAAGAAGTTGAATACTATTACTACCTCACGTGTAATAGAGTTAATACATATGGATCTTATGGGTCCAATGCATTCGAAGATCCTAAGTGGTAAACAGTATATCTTAATGATGGTCAATGATTTTTTGAGGTATTATATTATGGGATTCCTTAGGGAAAAATAGGATTCTGTTGATTTTCTTACAACCAAGTGCCATGTTTTACAGAGTCAACATAGTATAATAATAAATTGAATTAAAAGTGATAATGGCATGGAATTCATTGATGCCGGTGTTGGAGAGTTTTGTGATAAGATGGGCATTAAAACATGAATTATCGACAGTAGGCATACCTCAACAAAATGGCATTGTTAAGCAGAGGAATAGGACCATTAAGGACATGGCAAGGTTAATGCCCCTTAGTTAAAATTATCCTAGGCATTTTTTGGGTAGAGACGGTTAACACTATATGTCATAGGGTTTATTTATATCCACACACCAGTAAATCTTCATATAAATTGTAGACCAGGAAAAAGTCCAATCTATCTTATTTTCGTGTCTTTAGGAATCCTTGCTACATTTTTCTCGATAGAGATCACTTAGGTAAGTTTGACTCTGGGAGTGATGAGGGAATATTTTTGGGTTATTCATCGTATAGTCGAGCCTATAGGGTTAACAACCTTAAAAGCTCCAAGATCATTGAATCGATAAATGTCACTATTAAAGTTGATGCTCCTGCAGTACTTATTGATAACGATCTCACTTATGAGAATGATGCACCCTCTAGTGACGATCTTATCATTTATCATAGCGATATGGTAGACCACATTCTTGACAAAGAGGATCCACCATCTTGGGTTCGCAAGAGTCATGACCCCAAAAACATTCTTAGAGATCTAAACTGATGTGTCAAGACTCTTGATCAATTAAAAATGAGGTTATCCATTGTTGTTATACTTCTCAAATCGAGCCCAAGAACATTGAAAAAGTACTTAAGGAGGAACATTGGATTAATTCCATGCAGGAAGAATTTCTTTAACTTAAAAAGAATGATGTCTGGGAATTGGTCCCCTGACCTAGAGATACAAACTTCATTAGTATCAAATGGGTGAGCATGGTATCATTGTTCGTAACAAGGATAGGTTGGTTGCTCATTGTTACACTGAAATTGAGGGTGTCGACCTTGACGAGACATTTGCTCATGTTCTTAGGCTAGAGTATGCTCATCTTTTATTAGTTATAGCTTATCATATAAGGTTCAAGTTATAATAAATGGATCTCAAGAGTGACTTCCTTTATGGCATTCTACAAGAAGAGGTCTTTATGGAACAACCCAAAGGATTTGAAGATCCAACATTCCTCGATCATGTCTGTTATCTTAAGAAATCCCAATACAGATTGAAGCAAGATCCTCAAGCTTAGTATGAGAGGCTTATTTTTTTATCTCTTGGACTGTTGTTTTAAGAGAGGGGAGTTTATATGACATTTTTCATGCATAAAGAGAAAGTGGACGTTTTAGTTGCACAAGTCTATGCCGAACATAGTTTTTGGTTCCACTTGTGATTAACATACTCATCGTTATGCGGAGGAGATGAATAGTGAGTTTGAGATAAGTATGGTAGATGAGCTTACGTTCTTCTTATGTCTTCAGGTTTATCAATTATAATATGGGATTTTATACCCCAAGCCAATTATGCGACAGATCTAGTGAATAATTTTGGTCTAGATTGTCATAGGCACCCACATACACCGATGAGTTCTGTGATGAAGCTTAGCAAAGATACATCGGGAAAGTACATTGAGCAAATCATCTTTTGGAGTATAATAGGTAGTCTTCTTAACCTTATCTCTAGTCATCTTGATATTTCCTTTAGTGTAGGCGTGTGTGCTAGGTATCAGGCATTCCCAAAAGAGTCTCACTTTCATGCACTTAAATGATTAATCAAATATGTGAGTGGTACTTTAGAGTATGGAATATGGTATTCTTTTGACACCGATGATCATTTATCGGCATATTCTGATGCCAATTGGGAAGGGGATGTAGATGGTTGCAAAAGCACCTCGGGTGGGTGTTTATACCTTGATAGCGCTTTAGTTTTGTGGTTGAGCAATAAATAAAATTTGATATCTTTATCGATCGTTGAGGATGAATACATTACAGTAGGGAGTTATTGCACATGACTCTTATGGATGAAATAAATGGTAGGCGAATATGGGATCGACAAAGGCACAATGACCATATTCAACGATAATACTAGTGCCACTCACTTTTCTCGTAATCCGATCCAACATTTTAGGACAAATCATATTAGTATTTGTTAGAATTTCATTTGTGACATTGTTGAAGAAAAATTCATATCCTTAAGCTTTGTTTCCACTGATCTTCAATTCACCTATCTTTTCACTAAACAACTAGATTCCCCTAGGTTTGAAAATCTTAGTAAATCTGTTGGTGTTTTTTCCATCGCTTGAGTTCGGGTCGTTATTTAGTTTGGGATGTGGGTTTACTGCTATTCTTTTTCTCCCAAAACCAAATTGTACATGTTTGTATATATTTTTATGAAAAATCCAAAAGCATTTTTGTCTTCTTCATTTATAAAAAATTCAATAAGATTTCCCATGTTTTGTTTTTTATATGACGTGATTTGATCTTTGAAGCACTCCTTCACTCCATTTCCCCATGACCTATCATGGTTTTCTAGATTTGGTTATGCTAATATAGTGCTTAAATATGTCTTTTCAGGCATAACGATGTTTATATGTGACTATGTCTTATATGTTGGTCTCTTATCTTTTCCTTTTCTTCATGCACTGTCATGATCTCCCTCAGTGTTAGTATTATTTGCATTAGCTAAATGAGATGTTATCCTCCTAATACTGTCATTTCCATTTTGTTCTCTCGGGATCGTTGTGCATGTAAGAACCATCGCATGCAATTAGTATATGTGATTTTTATGTTTGAGTGTGCAATGACTCGGGCTGTGATCGGAGAAAATACTCCTTTTCATGAAAAGCCATCATCTACAAGCTCCACATTGTTTAAAGAAAAAATATTTATGATTATTTTAAGGGCCAAAATGAGATTTCTTTCTATATCAAAAAAAAATGGAATCTACTCCCACATTATAAAATGAGAAAACCCCTATAACAAAAAAATAATGAGTGTTTGAGGGAGATCAGTTAAAGATCACTGGGTTTGCACAACTTTATTCCTTTTTTCATTTTTCATTTGACTATATTGGGTTGAGAATCGTCGAGACTTCGCCATCTATTCATAACTGCATCGGCCACGTGCGAGTGCTAACTTATATGTCACTAAGGTTGATTTGAGCATTTTACTCTTTGACATGTCCATTAGCCGTTGGGCACCATAGTGTAATTTTGAATTTATTCTCACGCATTTAGGTTCACACGTATATATTTCATTTCCATGTTCCATCGGGATGCTTCATGTCACAATGTGTTCTTTATTTATATTTTTTTGGATTGAATTTTATATTTATTTTAGGAGTTTCTTCCTTTTTATTTTTAGTTTGTGGGGAAATTTTAAAAAAACTAAAAATAATTTTTTTTGGAGTTCATTAGAATGAGATCACCAACTCATTCGAGCAAGATGGGGGTTTCATTGGAACGGTCATCCCGCGACCTTCCAACGTGGTCCCTCTATTTCTCAGACCCTCACTCAAGATTTTTGACCTGAAAATTATCAAGGACATGTCGTGATCAAATTTTGTGACAAGTCATGATAAAATTTTAATTTATCCATTGAATCAAGGACATGTTATGATCAAATTTCGTGAGATGACAAATTGAATCAAGGACATGTCATGATCAAATTTCGTGACAAGTCTGTGACAATGGAAACTCGTCACAGACTTTGACCATGACATGTCCTTGATAATTATTAACTTGTCCATGATAAGCTTCGATTGTCACAGAATTATCATGGTTAAAGTCCGTGATAAATTTAGGAAGCAGTAAAATAATTGTAAAGCAGTATGGCCACTGACACTTTCCAGCAATATAGTATCACCTGTTGTGGCCAGTATATGACATAATTTCTCAATAAATAGCAGCAATAAACGGTCAAAAACCATAATAATCAAACATTAAAAAATGTAAATAAGAAACTAGGCTATACAATATTCATTCGTTCATTATCAAACACTAACCCAACATTCAATATCCATGATAATCAAGCACTAAATAAATAATAATGAAATTATTACAAATTTTTCATTCCATGTCATCTTGAAGGAGAAAGGTAGGTTATGCTACATAAGAAGTGACACAACCCTCAATATTTCGAATGTCGCACTATTCGTTCAACCACACGGGTTCATTCTCTTTTCCCTCAAACACTTTCGTGATGTGGATTCATGTCTCATGTGGTTACAACAGACAGTTATGCATCAAGGAACCTGGGCACGTATTCGGGTACCTCAACCCCTTAGTTATTCTTTCTCCACCCCGTGTGTCTACTATATACACTATGTCCCAACCAATTGTTGCAAATGGCCTTGGGATGAGGGGAATGGGTGGGTGTGGAAAATATGTCATATGTAGGGGTATATCGGTGAGGGTAAGGGAGTGAAAGACGGAGCAGTGTTCCCGTCATCCACCACTTTCTCCTTGCTCTTCCTTGAGCTGGACTCAACCTGACCTTTAAGAGGATACTTGACAAAGGCATACATTTTATGCATTGTTCTCTCCGAGTTATCAAACTTCTCGGCATTGTTTGTCGTTAACTCACCCACCTTGTTTGCTATCCCAATGTGGCATGACGCAATCTCGATGAGCCTCGACTTCCCCACCCGATATCTCACCACCACCACCCCCGCGCGAGTACGGCCCTTGTGATCCCAATCGAGCACTTAACGTAGTGTGTCCATATTCAGAGATGCCTTTTCGACCTCACTCTACGAGTTGTGTTCTTTAAGCTTTTCTTGAAATAACAAAAAAGAACGGGATTATATAAATTAATAAAAAAGTATGTGATTATAAATTTTATTTTTGTAACGTAATTAAAATTATAACTTAAAATAGTGGCGGCCACAGTCAGATCTACATCTTTACCCTTCCCTTTTTTTGTTCGAATTCACACATAGGCATTAAGCCTATGTGTCTTACCCCTAGGGCCACTCCCCGTCTCCTTCAATAAAATAATGCAAAATTTGTGAATTAGTATATAATTATCACTAAATAGAATAAAATAAAACAAAAATGAAAGAACGTTCAAAACTTACCATCCTATGCTCCACCTCTGCATTAGTCGTACACCCCGAGTAGTGCACGTCGACCTTCTGGACGATTTGTCCCCCCCCCCCCCCCCCAAAAAAAAAAAAAAACTGATCAAATCCAAATGAATTAGTTTGACTCTCGAATGGATCTAAGGTCTACTGAATGCATACACATAAGAACTAGAAGTCTAGTGTCTATGAATACAATTTGTAACTTAAGAGGATTATAACTATGTATAATTTTACCCTACTTTTAATTGATGTTTTAAATTTATATTTCCCACCACATTTTATTACCAATTAAAAACTACTACTTAATACCATTATCTCCCTTTAACAGTTTAATATTTTATTTATCATGGTAAGTATTTTTCATTTCTCTCTTATTTATATTTTCATGGTAAGATGTTTCATTTCTATCTTATTTATATATTGCATCCCACATTTTGGAAAAATAAAAACCCATATCACATGTTTAAATCTGTGCCTAGGGCCAATCCACATCACATGTCACTATTCGGCAGAATCACAATATAAAATGAGGTTAGAGATGATTAATATTGATAAAAGTCCATGTGTTTATGTGACTGGAGTATTATTATGTACGTCGGGCATATCACGCATATTTGTATATTACTTAGGTATTAACTAGACAATATTCTAGTATTGAGAGTTTTGACATATGTTATGGGACACATTCCACTTAAAATAGGACATGTGTCACCACGGGTTATTTGACATGTGGCAAACCACTTGTGTTGGTTTTTGCTATAAATAAGCCTCACTCCATACATTTTAGGGAGAGCTTCTTGGGAGTAGAAGAGTCATTTTCTTGTCTTATGAGTTTTTAGAGAGTTTGAGAAAAGAGTTTTGAGATGAGTTTCAACACCTCCCACCCCTCGAAAAAACCACCACAACGAGGTTTTTGGCGAATAGTACGAACCCACAAACTACGCTGACTTTGATTCCGACTATGACGGATACGTAGGCGCAACCGAAGTTGCTCAAGTCAAACACGTACAAAAATCCAGTATTTTCCTAGATTTAACTCCTCTCTTACAATTAATATGAGTGAAGTAATTTAATGTCACCTGGTGTTGCTGATTGGGGATGAAATCAATTGGAAGAAAACCTTGAAACATTGAAACAAATTACAAAACAAAACTTGAATCAGTACCCAAATAAACAAAACTCGAATTCTAGTCTTGAATCAGTAACCATAATTGATTTGGAACAAATCAGTTGAAATCATATTTTATTGGGTATTGGAGCTGAAATAGATTTGGAACAAATCGATTTAGAGTAAATCGATTGAAATTAGGGCTTGTGTTGAATCAATTTGTGGTAGGTTTTAGCATTGACCTAAACTCCCTAATGCGATACAACAACTTGCACTAACAAAGTAGGAACAAATGGATTTGGATGGATTTTTGTGTTGGAACAAATAATCATAGAGAGAGAGTTTTGTGTTGGTTGAAAAATGGCGAACATATTTGTGTTGGTAGGGTTTTAATTTTCTTTGGTTGTCACGGCCGTGTTACGGTCAAAGAAAGTGACGATATTTTTTTGTCATCACGCTCTTTGACCTTGAAACGACTGTGCCAACACCATTATCAAGGTCTTTGACCATGGCAAGGTGTTATCACGATCGTGTCACGGTCAAAGACCTTGATAATGTCTTCATGTTTTTTTGTCAAGGTTTTTGACCATGACAACCCTTTTGGGGGTGAAAAGTGACAAATACCCTTTTTTGGTGTAGTGGGATAATCGTTGATCTTAGCGCTATGATTCTTGTCCTTATGTCTTATGTTTTAAATAGTGGGGCATCCTCTATTAGGTTTTTCTTACCTTATAGGATTTTGCTTACCCATATATGTCTAGCTATTGAGGTTCCTATTCTTCCTAATTAGGTTCATATGAGTTCGATTTCTATCATTGATGCAAACTTTGTTCATCAATCGGAGGACCATTTTCCTCCTATTGTTTGTCGGCCTCATCTCTCTGTCCCTTCCATTTTTTCCTCTTTTGGGTCAGATCCTACCTTAGAGTCTACAGATTCCTTACATCCATTTTTTTTTTCCGACTGGAGATTGATTGGCAGTTTAAGAGTTGACTCAATAGGTCCAGACCATGTCCTCACAGCTGTTGGAGGATCGTTAGCGCATTGAGGTGGAGTTAGCAGAGTCTCGTCATCTTCATGCCAGCTTTCTTGCGCAGCTTACTCATGAGAGTGAGCACTGAAAGAGGATATCTTCGATGATAGTGGCACATATCGAGGAGATGCGATGTACTGAGCAGAGATGCGGAGCCATCTCATCTGGAAATGGACATGAGCGGAGCAGTACAGCAGATGATCTTCCACCACCTTCAAACAGTTGATTTTATTTTTAGCACTTCTTTAGTTTATGATACTATTTTTGACATATTCCAAGAGAGAGTATTTGTATGTTGTTTTGAGACATATTTTAGTATTGTAATTCATATTTTCCATTCTCTCTTTTCGAATGGATTGTATGCTACAGTGTATCACCTTTGAGTTTTATTAGAGATTATGATTTCTCCTCATATCTGTTTATCCATATTATTGTGTTCTTTCTTTTATATAACCTGACTTATTGTTTAGAATTGTATTATATCATACATGGATACTCTTATTCACTGGGTTGCATAATTTACTCGTTTTATTTATGTATGCCAGTATCTTAGTCTTTATCTCTTTATCCATATATGTGCTTTTATTTTCAGGATGTTGGATTCTTTATCTCTTATTATTTTTCGAAAAAAAGGGGGAGAGAGTTTTTGGACATAGGGGGAGTTATTAACTTCTAGTTATATTTTTCTCCCATATGTAAAAGGTATTATTTTCTTCGTGTGCCTAGGATTCCACCTTCATGACTTCATCATAAGCTACAAAAATGAACATCGGTTGCTGAGTAATTTCTAGGTTGTCCACGTCCATTTTTTTGGGTTTTGAGACGGGCATATGTGGCTTTATGTCCATTGTGGCCATACCGGACACGGCATTCAGGGGGAGGAGGATCCCTCGAGAAAGAACTACGTCTCAGTCTCATACCCCTCTTCGAAAGGTGCTTCGGCCGTCGTCGGTGTGGGGTGAATGTAAAGAGATGAAGTTGCCAACTTATTTTGCACAGAATAGGAAAAAGAACATGTTGCCACTTCGAGAGAGCAGCATCAAGGACAAACTGATGCATACGAAACCAATAGATCGGAGGTCCAGGGCTAAGTTACGTAATGGGAAGGTATTAGGCACCCATCCCGGCCCTTTCGATCTCTCATGGGCAAATGTTAATATTTTCCTTTATCCCCGTGAAGTGTGTGTATGTGTTTATATAATGGAGATTGGAATTGTTCGACCCATACCATGGAAAAGGTTGGGTGAGGTCATCCACAGAAATATTCCCAAAATAATAATAAATGTAGAAGATAGAGTATGAACGTTCATCGCAATACTGATCTTTATTTGGAAACGATAATATGTGTTGGATGATATGTGTTTATGTATGATAATTATGAAAATGATGAATTTTGAGAAATTTGGAAAATAAGAGAAATTAAAAAAATTGGAAAATTGGACATGAGTCTCGAATTTTAATCCAAGATGCCTACGTAGCCTATAAAGGCATCAAAGTCCACGTAGTTCTAATGTAGAATAGGGGTGGGGTTTATCCCATAGATTCGAACGGAATTTTATTATGTGTGTACGTGTAGAAAATGTGTTTTTGGTTTTGGAAAAAGTGTGATGGATAATTCCGTTTGGAATTTACGAGTATAACCCTCTTTTATTTATTTTTGGGTTTTTTATGGAAAATAAAGTATGTGCAAAATACTAATAAAATCGTAGATGTTAATATGTATGAACTAAAGTAAACTAGATTATGAATCTAATGTAACTTGTGAAAAAAAACAAGAGATTAAAAGAGAGGGAGAAGGAATTGTACCTTCCCTTGGAGATTGAGCTTTGATCTTGGATGAACTCCTTTGAATGTTGATGAGAGAGAAGGATATTTGCCAAATTGGGTGTGAAAAGGATGGGTATTTAAGCTTAAATGGAACTTCTCATGTGGAACTTCGCTGATTTCAAAATAATGTTGTTAAGATCACAGATGCTAATGGATTTCTTCTACGCCTTGGGAGTGAGATCATGGCCTCTTTTTATAGGGGCAAGGGGGTGTCGATAGGCCTACCCTTGGGTGTGCATATCAACAGGTAACCCTTGACACCGTGTTGATTGGCAGGGTTCAGGACCTATCGATTGGTAGTCTCGTGCAGACTTTTCGAGAAAAATGATCGTAGCGCACAAACCATTGATCCAAATCGTACATGGGCCATACCGTCAGAAAGATACTTCAGATAACTTAGAGAGTACTTTGGAGCGCTCCCGAGTCCGAGAGTTGACTTTGAGTCAAATATGGTTCGGAAGCGCACGTCGATCTTTTGGACGGTAGATTGTCAGACAGAAAGGGATTGTTTGTCCGTATGGTAAGTCATAATCATGCACGGGTCGGACCATTGGAAAGGTTGGGAGGTGTACTTTCTTGGTTCAGAAAGTTGACCTTGGTCAACCAGGGCCCGAATGCGTCTGGTGACTTATCGGAGTAAAACCGATCGTTCGTCCGTACCGTAGGTCAGAATCATGCACGGGGTGGATCGTTAGAAAGGGTATTCAATGCCCTTAGGAGATTCATTCACTCACGTTCGAGCTTAAGAGTTTGAATTTGGTCAAACAAAGTTCGAGAGCTCCCGGTGGCCTCCGAATTAATTTTCGAAGTAAAACTGATCGTTTGTTCGAACGATTATGCTATTTTGTGCACGGGGCGGACCCTTAGAAATGGGATTTAGTGCCCCTTAAAGATTCAAAGAGCTTTCTCTCTGACTATAGAGTTGACTGGAGTCAAATGGGTCTCGGGGGCACCCGATGGCCTCTAGATCGGTACTCGGAGTGCGACCTATGTTTGAGATGGAAAGGGGAAGTGCTAGGGGTCTAAGCAGAGACTTAAGGTGTCCTAGAATGTGGTGTCTATAGAGCCCCCCAATGGGTGAGCTTGGAATAATTGATGGCCATCGAATAGACACCACATAATGAAGGGAGGCCGGTTATGTGGACCTAAGGGATGTGGATGACCGATTCAGAGGGTTGGGGTCAATTCTGACCTAAAAAGGGTGACGACCGAGGACTAAGGTAAATTCTGACCTAACTGGGGTGACAATCCAAGACCGAGGTCAATTCTGACCTAAAAGAGGTGATGACCGAGGATCGAGGTCAATTCTGACCTAACTAAGGTGATGATCCAAGACCGAGGTCAATTCTGACCAAAAAGAGGTGAAGACCAAGGGCCGAGGTCAATTCTAACCTAACTAAGGTGACGATCTAGGACCGAGGTCAATTCTGACCTAACTAAGGTGACGACCGAGGACCGAGGTCAATTCTAACCAAACTAAGATGATGATCTAAGACCGAGGTCAATTCTAACCTAAAAAGAGGTGACGACCGAGGATTGAGGTCAATTCTGACCTAATTGAGGTGACGATCAAAGACTGAGGTAATTCTGACCTAAAAGAGGTGACGGCCGAGGACTGAGGTCAATTCTGACCTAACTGAGGTGACGATTCAAGATCGAGGTCATTTCTAACCTAAAAGTGGTGACGACCGAGGACCGAGGCTAATTATGACCTAACTGAGGTGACGAGCTAAGATCGAGGTCAATTATGACCTAAGAGAGGTGTACTTTTTCTTTAGGAAATTTGGGGACTGCAGTGGGGATGATTTGTCTTCATTGGATATTGGGAAAGAGTGAATGATTCGAGGATTTGTAGCTGTGGAAAATTTGGAATCGTTGTTAGGGAGAATGATTCTCTGGAATTTCGCTAGGGGTGTAAAAAATGTTTTCCTTGGTGAACAAGGTGCTAGAATGGATTTGGCAATTTTAGGAATTTTTCAAGAATTGTTCGAGATTTTTTAATATTTTTTCAGACTTTTTGTACAAAATTTTAAAGGGTGTGCCGACCGGCATAGATGGAGGTGTGCCAATAGGCATTGGCGTGGTCTTTTGGGGTACCTCGAGCAGGTGAAGGTCACTGTCGATCGGTGGGTGGAGGGGATTGCCAATCGGCATGACCCTTAGCCTCCTATAAAAAGGTGGCGGGTTCTCCTCATTTTGCACAACTTTTTAACTTCTTTTCTTTGGATATAAACTTCTGCAAATCGTCCTAACATTTGAAATGGCTGACTTCTCAAGCAGTACAACACATATGGCATGGCCTAATGCCGACGACTGGGCAAGGTTAGAGTGGAGGGATAGGGTACCCCTCGCATTGCGTAGTGAGAAATATTTTGACTCATTTGAGACGGTGACGGATGATCAAACTCTTTTGTATGAGCCTTCGTATCGTCGCTCTTCTAGGGTGGTGAACCCTGGTGGCTATGTAAGTATTGCATGACTCCTGGTATTCCTTTCTTCTTTTCTTGACGAGATTCCTTCATTTCTTAAATCTGACAAGGGTTTTCCTCATTTCTTAACAGTCTAACGTCTCCATGTCGACTATTCATGCCCATGGTACGACTGGGCTTAAGGACTTTTGGGAGCACCTTCCTCCTGTGGTACGGTGGATGGTGTCCTTTGCTACTTTTAGGAGGCTGGCGTCTGCTTTAGATGAGACACCTTGCTCCACTGCGGTTCTATGTACTTTTGGTGAAAGGTGGTGGGACACTACCCACGCCTTCCATTTTGGCTTCAGGGAGATGACGATGACTCCCATTTAAGTGTAGCAGTTACTGGGGCTGGACTGCGAGGGTTCCCCGATTGAGGTGGACAGGGCGTTGAGGGTGATGCCGGAGGCGGTGACGGAGGCTTTAGGTGATGTGGAGAGAGTGGTTTCCAGAGACTCTCTCCACTTATCTTCTTTAAGGGAGATTTTGTTGAAGAGGAAGGTCGGTGAGAAGGACGGGCAGTAGGTGCATCAGATGGCCCGCCTGTTTATCTTGTTGGTATTGGGAGGTTTTCTGGTGGCAATGAGTGGCGACGGCATCCACTTGTAGTTTTTACCATTTCTGAGGGTGTTTTTGAACATCCTCTTCTATGATTGGGGGAGCCTGACTTTGGTGACTATTTATTATTCTTTGGATGCATTCAGCCGGTGCTTTCAGTCGACTTTTATCGGGGCCACGTATCTTCTGGAGGTATTCTTTATTTTGCGCATTTTTCTTTATGCATTTACAATTTTCATTCATGCACTTCTTTTTTATTTCTTGAATGTTGATCCTTATCCTTTGAAGACGTGGTTCTATGAGGTGATTGGGTTGAATACACAACTGATTTCTTTTAAGGAACACTCTGTGGGTGACTTCTGTCGGATGTTTCGGTGGCGGAGGTCTAACCGGCAATCGAAGAAGACTAATTATCTGGAGACAGTGCGTCAGGTCCTGAATGGACCGACGAGTGAGCGGGTATGCATTCTTTTATCTTGAGACTATTCTTTTCCTTTGATAATCATTTATTAATACCGATCCTTCGCTTTTGCTGGGGATTTTCAGGTGACCTTTTATCCTTGGGGGGCCAATCAGCACATCGGGGTGACTGGGGGATATGCGCAAATATGGCACGTGCTAGAGCATGAGTTGTCTACTCCTGGTATCTTGGGGAGGGGGTAGTCCAACAGATTGTGGAGGAAGAGGTTTTGGTGCCACCGGCAAAGCCCCTATATTCATGAGGTGTGTGCGGGAGATGTCTGAGGATGCCCTGGTGACTGGGATGATGGGAGATCCATACTCTCTGTACACCGACATTGCGGTGCTATACGATTATCTAGACTTCATCTTGAGTTAGCTGATGCCTCCTAGTATAGATGATGTAATTCCTCACCCTAGGGCGAGCTCGAGTCGGAAAGTGGGGTCCTCTTATAGCGCAGGTGGTGCAGCCACTTTCGTGGTGGCAGCAATGACGTCAGTGCCTTCTTTTGTGCGGCTGCATTCACCTAGCTACAACCTTTGGCGAGATGATGAGGGTCGATGCGTTTACATCATCCTCCTCATGCGATGGACCCGGAGGAGGTCCTTCGCCCTGCAGTATGTCTTTTTTTATTTCCTTGATTTCTTTCTTTTTCCTCATGCTTGATTGATTTGAACTTTTCCATTCTTCCTCACAGCATATCAGTGTTTTACCCACTTGGCTAAAGGACATCATGGACTAGATATCTTCGGTGACTCCTCATATTCGTGAGGCAGTTCCAATCACTTCTTGCTTGGTGCCATCTGCCTCGTTCAGGGAAGGGTTGAGCTCTGGAAGTGATGGCACATCATCTCGTCACAGGGGGAAGAGGGCACGCCGTAGGGATGGGGGATCTTAGAGAGCTAGGTAAGAGAGAGAAGAAAGTAAGAGAGAGAGAGAGAGAGAGAGAGAGAGAGAGAAAATAAAAATTGGGTTCAGGCTGAGTCCTGTTGCTTTTGTGCATTTTTCTTTCCCTACAAAATATCCATGTAATACAAAAAAATATATGCAAAAAAAGGAGTTTTTTATTAATTTCTTTGTTTAGTGATTAATGCACATGCTCTTTTTACCTTACTGCTGAGATCGTACAAAGATTTTGAAAATTGAATTGGGAAGGATTTTATTTAAAATGTGATTAGTAAAAGCATAAGTATAAAGGAAAATCGGAATTTTCTTAAGATAAAAATAATTTTTGTTGGTTTTTTTATTTTGACAAAAAAGGAAGAAGGGAAATTTTCCAGAATAGGAGGTTGTCGATCGGCATGACCCATCTCCGGCCTATCGGCATATCAGTCCAGTACAATCAATCCAAGGATTTTATTGCACCTTCTTCAATTTCTTGGTACTTGGTGGGGCAAGTTTTACTCCTATTTCTACAGGGATTCTTGTCCTTGCTTGAGAGTTTTCAACTATAAATAGGGATGTGAATGGGGCTTTCCTACTCACACTTTCATTTTCTTTCTTTTTCACATTCTTACTTACTTATTATCTATTTGTTTTGCAAGATGGCTCTTCCTGGTAGCATTGAGTTCACCAACTACCTTAAAGCCTTAGAAGCAATGTCTTATTACAATGTCGATTATGACACCTTCCACATGAGGCGAGTCTTTTTGTGGTGCAACCGGCCCATTGAGTGGAACGTCCTGATGGAGGTTGTCGAGTTTTGGTATCCTGAGGATCATGTCTTCCAATTTGGGTTGGATGAGATTTTACCTACCTACGAGGAATTTTTTGCCACGTTGGGGATAAATCCCAGCATTCCTGCGGCTCTGCCTCAGTTTTCTCGTTCTCCCAGGTAATTACTAGCTAGACTTCTTCATATTTCGCCTTCGACGGCTAGGCTATTGGTTATGGGGGGAATGATTTCCCTGGCGATATTGTAGTTCGTTCATTCGCAGGATGTGGGTGATGCTGGATATGCCGGGGCGATCATCCTAGGCCTTATTTTAAAAGTTATGTTATTGACTGGGGAGATACTGGTGGAACCCCAACTGGCTGCTATCGTTTATTGGATGTCATACCGTCGTAATCCTACGACGATGATACTGGAGAAGACCTTGAATGGCCTGGATACCTGGCGGGAGGGTCGTTCTGACTTTCTGAGAGGGAGCCCCGTGATGTTATTTATGTGGTTGTCTAAGAGATATCGCTTGGTGGTACCACCTGAGTATCCATTACCGAATTACTGTAGTCCTGGACATTGAGAGTTGTGGGAACTAGCTTGTAGAGCACATAGCTTTAGCCTTATGCTGGTCTTTGCCCTGGTGGGGAGAACTGTTGCCCATTCTGGAGCTCGGAGAGTATCAGTACATTCGAATGGTTGGCCTCAGGCAGACCTCTTTCTACTTTCCTTGGCGACTTCTGCGTTAATATTTTTGGGAGAAAATTGTGCCATCGCGAACACTGGATTTCTATCATGTGGAAGACCTGATGGAGCATATGCGCATACGGCTGGGATCTTTATGGGAGAACCGACGTCCGTTGACTCGTCCCTCTCAATCTGTTGGGCGATTTTGGCATGTCTCGGGGGACTATATGAAATGGTTGTGGAGGAGAGTGGTCACCAAGATGCTGGTTGTGGAGACCGTTCAAAGGTATCTTGCCTTCTTTGATACTTTGGAGGGAGGTATTGTGGTCTTTTTTAGGCTACTCTGGGATTATCACTCAATTGAGCGTCAGCGGCATTCCCTCCCATCAGGGGAGGTTTGGGGACCCCAGGATGTGGGAGATGGAGGAATTTCTTCTGGCGGCTGTGGGTAGACTTTATGAAGCTTTTGTATGGTGTTTCATTTTGTTTGTGGTTATTCTGGTTGTTTAGGAGTGGTGGGGGTTTATTTTCGGGAAAGTTGGTGTAGGATGGGAGGGAAGCCATTTGAATCCTTATACGGATGTAACTGTACTGAAATTTCAAATAATGAAATAAATAAGTTTTTGATCATCTAGTTGTGCATCATGATGACTTTTTTCATTTTGAACTATCTATACTCATGTCTAAGGCATACATAATCCTTTTGTTTACGTACATGTTAAAATGAGTTTGTCATTCTCGGGGATAAAAAAAGGATATTATTTTTTGAAAAGAAGGGGGACACGCTCATGTGAAGGGATGATCTGCCTACATTCCTCTAAGGGTCTTGTAAAATTTTGAAATTCATTTTTGAAAATGTTTTTAGAGGATCAGTCCCACGTGGTTCTAGGTAGGGAGATGAGAAGATTCGTAGCGCGCTGAGATTTCAGACTAGGGATAGAATTTCTTAAGACGGTCCGAGTTAACTGGACGTGCCATTTCTTCTCCATCAAGGTCGGTAATCATAGAGACGTCACCTGATAGGCTATTCTTTACTATGTATAGGCCGCTCCAATTGGGCTTAAATTTCCCTCTGGGGTCCCAGATGTCCTCTATTATTTCATTAAGGGCTTAGTCCCCTTCTCGGACACCGCGGTCCTTGAACCTCTTATTGAATGATCGCACTATACGGTGATGGTGCCCTTGTATATGATATAGAGCTTTCAGTCTCCTTTCGTCCAACAGGAACAACTTTTCAAGATGGCTTTAGTGCTAGTCTTCCTCATTGACTTTGCTTTCAAGCATGACGTACAGTGAAGAGATTTCTAGCTCCATGGGTAGGACTGCTTCCATGTCATAGACTAAAAAGCAAGGGGTATCCCCAGTAGAGGTTCATACTGATGTATGGTAGCCCCGGAGGGCATAAAGGATCCTGTCAATCCAATTTTGACAACTCTCGGTAATCTTGCTGATGATGGCATTGAGGTTCTTATTGGCTGCCTCAACTGTCCTATTGGTTTGAGGTCGGTATGGAGAGGATTTGTGTCTTTGAATTCCTTACACATCAACCACTTTCGTAACTTCTGCTTCAAAGTGTAACCCGTTATCTGATACCATCTCGTGTGGGACCCCATATCGGTAGATGATGTTTTTCTAAATGAATTTGGCCACTTTTTTGACATTCAGAACTGCATATGACTCGGCTTTGACCCATTTGGTGAAGTAGTCAATAGCGACTAGGATGGACTCATGCCCATTGGATGCCTTCAGTGTAACTTTCCCTATGATGTCGATGCCCCATATGGAAAATGGCCAGGGAGAGGTCATGTTGTACAACTCTTGAGGAGTCAAGTGTTGTAGGTTAGAGAAATGTTGCCATTTGATACATCTTCGAACGTAGGTTATGTAGTCCTGAACCATGGTAGTTCAGTAGTAACCTTGTCGGATGATCTTTTTTAGAGATCATATGGCCGTTCATATGGGGTCCGTATTCCCCACAATGTATTTTTTGCATAACTTCTTCAATGTCAGCCCCTGCGATGCAGTGTAAATGGGTTCCATACAAATTTCTCTTATAGAGTGCTTTATTACAGATAATGTACTGGGCGGCCAGTCTGCGAAGAGTTTCTCGATCTTTCTTGTCAGATCCTTGGGGATACCTACCATGTTTAAGGAGGCGCCAAATATCTTAGTATGAGCAATCGGCTATTTCGGGTTCTTCCTCCATGCTGAGCTCGATGTGGTAGCAGTGGGTTGGTTTTTCTTGTTTCTGAACAAGGAAAGGGGCCATGGTTATTCCTTAGGGCATGTCAATCATGGAGACTAAGCTGGAAAGGGCGTCAGCTAGGTTGTTTTTTTCTCGGGGCAGGTAGTGTAAGGTAATTTCTTGGAATTGGGAAGCTAGTTCTTCAAGGTGGGCATCGAAGAGTAAGAGTTTCTCGTCCTTGACTTTCCATTTTCGGAGTACTTGACCGATGATTAGGGATAAATGCCCGTAGACATTGAGGTATCAAATTCCTTTCTTAAGGGAAACTTTGAGGCCTACCGTGCACGCCTCGTAATCAGTCATGTTGCTAGTGCAGGGGAAATCCAATTTGATGGCAATGGGAGTGTGGGAGTCATCAGGGGAAATTAGGAGGATTCCAAAGCCATATCCTTTTTCATTGGCAGTGCCGTCAAAAAACATTTTCCATTGAAGATCTTCTTGGGAGGCACAAAGGATATTCTCATCTAGGAATTCAGAAATCTAGACATCGGCTTCTTTCATAGGGTAATCAGCAAGGTAGTCAGAGATGGCTCTTCTTTTCATGGCTTTCTGTGTGACATGGGTGATATCAAACTGAGCTAGAAGCATTAACCAAAGGTCCATTCGGCTGGGTAAGGAGGGCTTCGAGTACGTACGGGATCCATTAGGAATACGAGTCTAGTGGGAAAGGCGAGCATGTAATGCCGTAACTTTTGGGTTACCCAGACAACAGAGACACATGCTTTTTCGAAGGTTGTGTAGTTAACTTCATAACGAGCTAATTTTTGACTAGCATAGTAGATATCTTTCTCTTTACAGGTTTCTTCAAGGTATTAGTCTAGCAAAAACCTGGTTGTAGTATCGGTCATGGTTAGGTATAGGAGTAAAGGAAGACCAGGCTGCGGTGGAATGAGCACCGAAGGTCGGGTTAGGTATTACTTAATTCGGACAAAGGATTTTTGGCAATATTCATTCCAGACTTTGGTTGAATCCTTTTGGAGGAGTTTGAAGATAGGTTCATAGATGGAAGTCAATTGGTTGATGAATCGACGGATGTACTGTAATTTTCCAAGGAATCCTTGAACTTATTTCTCCATTCGGGGAGGTGGAATCTCAAGTATGGTCTTCGGCTTAGCATGATTTGCTTCTATCTGTTTCTCACTGACACTGAATCCCAAGAGGTTTCGTTTGGTAACGCCGAAGAAACATTTCTGTGGGTTAAGCCATATTTGGTCCTTTCGCAATCGTTCAAAGAATTTTCAAAGAGCGGGAACATGACCTTATCTAGTATTGGACTTGATAATCATATCATCTACATAGACCTCGACTTACTTATGTATCAGATCATTCAGAATGGTTATGTAAGCCCTTTGATAGGTAGCCCCTACATTTTTTTGACCAAATGGCATGATAGTGTAGAAAAGGTTTCCCTAGGGGTGATGAATGTGGTTTTCTTTTGATGATTTGGGTGCATCTTGATCTGGTTATATCTGGCAAACCCATTAACGAATGACATGAGAGCATGACTGGCTGTATTGTCCACAATCATATCGATGCTGGGTAATGAGTAATCATCCTTCGGAGAAGCCTTGTTCAAGTCTCGATAGTCGACACATATGCGGACCTTCCCTATTAGTTTTGACACGGGTATGATATTGGCTAGCAATGTGGGATATTTAATTACTCGAATGTAGCCCACGTTCACTTTCTTGACTACTTCTTCTTTTACTTTGAGTGACCATTTAGTGCGGAGCTTTTGCAGCTTCTGTTTGACTGGTTTACATTTTGGGAGAGTTGGAATCTCATGCTGTGCTATCTCAGGGTCAATGCCACGCATATCATCGTAGGACCATACGAATATAGCCACGAATTTCTTCAGTAATTCTTCATATTACATGTGTTTTTGCCTATCAAGGGAAGCACCTATCCTAATCTCGCTCATTTGGCTACTAGAACCGAGGTTAATAACAACAGTTTCATCTTCACTAACTTGAACGCGGTTATGTTGTTTGTTATTAACCTTATATAGATAAGTTAAGAATTATTTATTTGCAAAATCATCATCATCAAGAGTTTGATTAGAATCAAGGCAATTAATGTAAGGCACGGCAAGATACTCAAAATCTTTGTTTATTTCATTTATAGGAAAAACAGCATTGAGAACCTCATCATAAGAGGTCTCGATTACATCAGAGTTAAGGTAAATAACAAAAGGGTAAATGGGATAAACATTGGGCTTAGGTTTGACATTAGCTAGTGGCACAGGTGCAGCATGTCAATTGAGTAGAGGTGCATAAGCATCTTTGATGAGGTAGGATGGATCTGATGATGTAGTCCCTGAGTGGATCATGCAGAGTGCCAGTCCCAGTGTCTATAAATTGAAAGAATCCTCATTGTCACTTCCCTCAAAATCCCTGGTATCAGTTATTCTCTCTTCAGTGAGTGGTTATATAGTGCTGGGAACTTTTGGCCCCCAGGTAGCTATCTTAAAAAAAGATCTCCATTCCTAGTTTCATCCTCTTGTCTATATGGTCATACCAAGGTTCAGGGAAGCCATAAAAGGGGAAATATTTACCCTCTCTGATGAATCTTCTATTTAGGGAATCTCCCAGGATAGTTCTAGCGCATTCTAACTTTCTCTTCATTCGAGGCTAACAGATCAATCTGAGTACTTCTTCTGACGCCTGATAGCCTAAACTATAGGGAGAAAAGGCCTTTTTCAACACAATAGGTTCAGTTATCCCTTATTGTCTTTGCTCTAGCCCCAGTCCGGGAATGAAGTGGATGTTCTTGAACATTTGGATTATATTGACGTTTCCATGGGGTTCATATTCTGGACAAACCATGTCTTTGAAGTCATCCCCTGCTGGGAGTAGGAGTGGTTTGACTTGAAAGCCTGATAGTAGCATATCGTTCACCCCGTATTGTATCTCAAGTATCGATTATTGGTGCTTGCATTCTCGGTGTTCTCACTATCTCCTAAGATGGTGATAACTTATCCATTGTCAAAGAATTTCAATTTCTGATGAAGGGAAGAAGACACCCCTTTGAGGCTGTAGAGTCATGGTCATCCAATTAATAAATTAAAGGAGGCTGGGATGTCAATGACTTAGAATTCCACAATGGCTTTTATAGGGCCAGCCCCTATTACAAGCTTGATAGATCCCATTACTTCGCGGAGGATGTTATCGTAGGCATGTACGACAGCAAAGGTTAGAGAAAGATCACTCATTTTCATTCCCAGGCAATTGAGGGTTCTTAACGGGTAAACATTCAGAGCTGATCCATTGTCGATGAGTGAGAGGGGGAGAGTTTTCCCCATAGCTTTAATAGAGATATTAAAATCATGATTGTGGTTGGAACCAGTCTTAGGGATCTCCTCTTTAGAAAAGAGAGCATTCGAGTAGAGGTCAAGGATCTGCTTAGGTTTACTGCTTCTTCTGGTGTGGTTGAAGGAGGAACTATGGGTCCTGTGAGTAGCTTGATTAGGGCATTTTGGTGTAGTGTGGAAGACATGAAAAGTCCCCATATAGTGATGTTAGCTTGAGTTTTCTTCAGTTAATCAAGGACCTTATTTTCTTCAAGAGTCATTTCTAGTATAAGGATATTATCAACACCTTTCCCTTTATCGCTTGTTGATGCTAGGAAAGTTTGGGTTCTGGTAATCTCTCTGTGACCTGTTTCTTCACCGATATTGGGTTACTCAGCTACCTGGTTGATCTTTCCTAGCATCTCCTTGAATTATGTCATTTCGTATAGGTTGAATATCAGACTAGTCTTTCCTGAATATGGCTCTTCATCTGAACCTTCAGAATCATCCCCCCATTTGATGGCAATGATATTATCTTTCCATGCAAAGTTAATACACTCTACAACTTCTATGGCCTCTTTGTATAATTCTTCCCATTCGGCAGGGAAATGCAGGACTGAATGGACCTGGTGCCCTTGTAATTTCAAAGCGTCGAGCAGCTCGAATATGCTACAAATATCACCAGTCTGTCGAAATAAATTTTCCATGATCTGGACCAGGTTATCTAGGTTGACTTTGTCGGCTGGCACCACCCAATTGTCTGACTCTCTGGACCAGGTTATCTTGCCATTTTTGAGCTTTTAAGCATAACCCACTGAATCTCTAACAATCGATGGTCATCTGGGAGGGAAATTTCAACCCAAAATTTAGGAGTTGGGTCAGCACTTCTAATAATTCCATATTTTTACCTCCAGAACGGTTATGGACAGCGATGCATGCGATGGTGAGGAGTGATAAGGTTTGATCGACAAAGCTGGTAGGATGTAAGAGGAAATATGATCATATTTGGAAAGCTTTAGGAGAGTATATGGGTATGACTGGTGCTTTACTTGGCATAATTTGGGTGGATGGGTAGATTTAGGAGTCTTCTTCAAGGAAGATGGCGTTTGCATGATTCGGGAGTGGATTATGGGTAGTTTTTGGTTTAGGATTAGCTGGTGGAGCTATGATACCCCGGTCAATCAGGCTTTTAATTGTGTTTCAGAGATGAAAACATTGTTCGGTGGTATGGCCAGCAGTTTGGTGAAAGTCACAATGGGCATCAGGTTTGAAGTTTTCGGAAGTGGATTTGGTAACGGACAAGGGTCTGAGGGTTTTATCAGGTTTCGGTTCAAGAGAGCCTGGTATACTTTGGAGAGAGAAGCGTAAAGCTCGGTATATTCCTTTCGGATTAGGTTTGGGAAACTTTTTGGTGCCCACAAAGGGGTTGGCTGAGATATGTTGTTGATAGTAGAAACTGTGGTACTAGCAGGCTTGTCAAACTTTCTAGGAGAAAATTATCCAGAGGTTTTCTTCGGGTCAACTTCCGTCTTGTCCAGGCCTTCTTTGATTTATACTCTTTCTTCTCGAAGGGCTCGGAAGAGAGGGTAGTACTATCCTCCCATTGTTGCTCGAACATGAGGTAAGAAGTTCTTCTTCACAATGCTGACTTGTTCTTCTTCGGAAGACCGATTGATCATGGTAGCTGGTTTTTCTTCCCATCTTGCTATGAAGTTACTGACTGGTTCCCTAGGGTTCTGTTTAAGTAGCTCTAAGTCACGGTGGGTAACCTCTAGATCCTCATTGTACTTATATTGTGACATGAACTCACGGGAAACGTCTTCCCAACTGCAGATTTTGGATTCTTTAAGGGATAGGAACCAACGGAGGGCGCTATCTTTCAAAGTCTGCTGGAACATCTGAGACATTATTTCTTCGAAAGTCCCAAGGAAATTCATGGCTCGATGATAGCTACAAAGATGAACGATCGGGGGTCCACTGCCTCTAAACTTCTTAATATTGGGCATCTTGAATTTTTCTGATTACCTGGCTTTAGGATAGGGAGATATGTGGGTGTAGCCCATGTAGTTCTAAGATATTTTAACCTGGTCGAGTTTCTTGGTCAGCATCTTTAGGACTTCCTCAACCTTATTTAGTTCTTCCTCTTTCTGATCAACAGTTATGGGTAAATTAGCCTCGGTCTGAGTAAGGTTTGGCATAGGAAGCTGGGCTGGTGATGGCCCATTAGTAGGAGGAGCACGTGGAGCATGATGGTATTCTTCAGGAACCCAAATAGGCTCGGGTGCAGGAGGACCCATGGCGTGAGGGAAAATGACCTTAGGATCTTCGGGGACAGGGTCCCGATTTATTTGCATCTCATGAACCTAGATTTGAAGGTTATCAATTTTGGCAGTGAGCTGAGACAGAACCACTAACACATCCGAATGTACATTCATCACTTGATACGTCTTCTCCATGGAAGGCGGGTAAGTCTTGGACTTGGATGAGATAAGGGGACTGACAGAACTTTGGAGCGGTTCGACTGAAGACCGAATCCAATAGGGAGCTAGGCCAAGGGTATGTGATCGACCTAAGAAGGAGAAAAAATGGAATTTATTTTCAAAAAGAAAAAGGGAAATTTATTATTTTTGGAAAAGAAGGAAAATATTTTAGACATTTTTGGAAAAGATGAGGACGAAAATGTTTTCTTTTTTTTAGGGAAAAGGCGGAAAAATATTTTTGCTATTTTTGATAAAAAAAAAAAAGGGGAGAAATGTTTTAGACACTTTTGTAAAGAGAGGGGAAAATACGAGAGACGGGTCTCGGCATGATTATTATGTTTATTAGGTTCTCACTTGTGTTAAGTTTACCTAAATGAAAAATGAAATGTCGGACGGGACCCAAGCCTGGAAAAATTGGGTCTGAAACATATGTAAAGCTATGGTTGGACTTGTAACCAGGCTCACGGGCAAGGTCCCGTTTTGAAAATTGTGCAAAAATTTGGGCGGCATGCCGACCCAGAATTTTGATAGAGTTTTGGGTCAAAATCGACAATCTGACATGTGTGTCCTAGGCTTGACACCTACATGCAAGTATGCAGTTGGTTGGGCTAATTGGAAGTTGTTCCCCCTTTGGCATGACTTCCACGATATACGTCTTTCTTTTGAGGGAAATCGGTACATGTGGACAAGCCATTTGATATACATTAGTGTACGTGAATTGCCTCACTATATACCTCATGGGGACAGTACGTGTGAGATCAAATTCGATATACTCGACGTACGTGAATGAGTTCCCTGCATTATACCTCCGGTCATGACTTCGGTCAAGCGATACGATGCGGGGGGAACCGTTCGATATATGTCAAAGGTACTTGGCCAATGGAAGGTGATAGTCATATCTCTTAGGCAAACTGTGACCTGTTGTACAAGCGCCCATCACGAATGACTCCCCAGTTACGGGAAAAAATTTGGTCAATAGTAATGCTCTTTCGTGATGTCGTGTGGCATGATTCTTTTATTAGTATCATATGGATCGAGTATCTTTTTTCATCATGACAACGAGCGAGCAAGATACAAGTACAAATAGTAAAGCTATACTAAGCATGGATAAGTGATGTGTAAGTGATGTGTAATTATCTACAAGTGAGTGAATGACTGATAAGTGAGCATGGATATATACAAGTGGAGGTGTGCGCTAGTGACACCTAAGCATGGATTTCTAAGTGATGTGTGCAACAAGTTGATATACGTGATCCCAGGTGTACGTGGTGTGAAGTGTACATGGAGAGTCTTCTACAAGTGTGTGAATAGTAGCATAAGTATGAGGTACAAATGAATAATAAAGGGGAACATGCAAATAGGGGGATATACAATAAAATGAAACACCCATGTAAACAGAGTCTAGCCCACTTAAAAATAAACATCCCCAGTGGAGTCGCTAATGTTCCCATCTCGGGCATGGCATTCGGGAGGAAGAGGATCCCTCGAGAAACAACGATGGCGGGGTCTCACACCCCTCTTCGAAAGGTGCTTCGGTCATCGTCGGTGTGGGGTGAATGTAAAGAGATGGAGTTGCCAACTTATTTTGCACAAAACACGCAAAAGAACATGTTGCCACGTCGAGAGAGATGCATGAAGGACCAACTCATGCATACGAAAACAATAGATCGAAGGTCCGCGGGCTACGTTACGAAATGGGAAGGTGTTAGGAACCCATCCCACCCTTTCGGTCTCTCACGGGCAAATGTTAATATTTTCCTTTATCCCCGTGAAGTGTGTCTATGTGTTTATATAATGGATATTTGAATCGTTCGACCCATACCATGCAAAAGGTAGGGTGAGGTCATCCACAGGAATATTCCCAAAATTATAATAAATGTAGAAGATAGAATATGAGCGTTCATTGCGATATCGATCGTTATTAGGAAACGATAATATGTGTTGGACGAAACACAAATAAGCATGATATATGTATATGTATGATAATTATGAAAATGAGGGATTTTGAAAAATTAGAAAAATAAGAGAAATTGGAAAGATTAGAAAATTGGACTCGAGTCTAGGATTTTAATCCGAGACACCTATGTAGCCTATAATGGCATCAAAGTTCACGTAGGTCGAATGTAGAATAGGGGTGGGGTTTATCCCATAGATTTGAACGGAATTTTATTATGTGTGTACGTGTAGAAAAAGTGTTTTTGGTTTTGGAAAAAGTGTGATGGATAATTTCTTTGGAATTTACGAGTATAACCCTCTTTTATTTGTTTTTGGGTTTTTATGGAAAATAAAGTATGTGAAATGTACTAATAAAAGCGTAGATGGTAATATGTATGAACTAAAGTGAAACTAGATTATGAATCTAATGTAACTTATGCAAAAACAAGAGATTAAAAGAGGGGGAGAAGGAATTGGACCTTCCCTTGGAGCTTGAGCTTTGATCTTGGATGAACTCCTTTGAATGTTGACGAATGTTGATGAGAGAGAAGGATATTTGCCAAATTGGGTGTGAAAAAGGATGGGTATTTAGGCTTTAATTGAACTTCTCATATGGAACTTCGCTGATTTCGAGATAATGTTACTGAGATCACTGATGCTGATGGATATCTTCTCTGCCTTGGGAGTGAGTTCATGGCCGTTATTTATAGGGACAAAGGGGTGCCGATTGGCCCACCCTAGGGTGTGCCTATCAACAGGTGTGCCTATCAGCAGGTAAACCTTGAGACTGTGCCGATTGGCAGGGTTCAGGACCTGCCGATTAGCAGTCTCGTGCAGACTTTTTGGGGAAAATGATCGTAGCTTGCACACCGTTGATTCGAATCGTGAACGGGCCATACCATTAGAAAGGTACTTCAGAGACCTTAGAGATTCCTTGAACCTCTCTCGGGTTCAAGAGTTTAATTTGGGTCAAATGTGGCTCGAAAGTGCACGTCGGTCTTTTGGATGGGAGATCGTCGGATGAAAACGGATCGTTCGTCTGTATTGTAAGTCAAAATCACGTACGGGCTAGACCGTTGGAAATGTTAGGAGGTGTACTTAGACATTCCAAAGAGTTTCGCTTGGTTTGGAAAGCTTACCTTGGTCATTCGGGGCCCAGAAATGTCTCGTGACTTCTCAAAGTAAAACGGATCATTTGTCGGTACCGTAGATCAGAATCACGTATGGGGAGGATCCTTAGAAAGGTATTCAGTACCCTTAGAAGATTCATTCTATCTTATTTGAACTGAAGAGATTGACTTTGGTCAAACAGAGTCCGAGAGCGCCCGGTGGCCTCTGGATCGATTTTTGGGGGAAAACTGATCGTTCGTTTGAACCGTTATGCTATTTCGTGCATGGGGCGAACCGGTTGAAAGGGGTTTCAGTTACCTTCAAAGATTCAAAGATATTTTGCTCTGACTATAGAGTTGACCGGAGTCAAATGGGGCTCGGTCACGCTCGATGGCCTCTATATCGGTACTCGAAGTGCGGCCTAGTTTTGCGGTGGAAAGGGGAAGTGCTAGGGGTCTAAGGAGAGACTTAGGGGGACCTATAATGTGGTGTCTACATCCTGGATTAGCATTTTTCCACTTTTCTCGTGTTTTGTCTTAGTATAGCCAATGGGAGAGATTTGTAAGCGCAAATTTCCAATTGAGTCTTATGTATGTATTGGCTTATTCCATTGGTCAAAAATAAATAGGGTTACTCAAGCCTATGAATCGAGACATGCAAGTGATTATACTTGGTATTACATGATTGAACGCACAACCTGGTTCTCGATATTGAAGGTATATGATTTTTATATGGTCCAAATATTCATAATTGTATTTGGATAAAATTTATGACGCTATTTATCAATTTAAAATGTTTTCAAGAAAAAATAAATTTTTAAACTGTCATTTTAACAATATTGCTTTCCCATTCTGATGAGAATCCATTCTCATTCGATTGAGGGATCCAATAAGATACCATTCTCATTCCAACATGTTTCAAACAAACTTCAAATGAGTGATCTCTATTTAGCAGAAGATCGCACGTTGAAAGCTCATTGGAAGGGCATTCGAACGAAAATCCTTGTTGTTTTGAATGAACATTGACCTCGTTCCTGTGACACCCCGCCTAATTAAATACCGGGCGATCACTCCTTTATTAAATTAAATCAAGGTAAACAGTTGGTTCATTCTTAGCATCACTGTCGATAAAAATAAATTTTCCAATTTATCACCCTAAATAATTAAGCTAAGTGTCAAAAACATTTTCATACAAACTTTCCAAATTTTAATTAAAGAAAATATTTTTTTACTTGATAACAACATTTCTACAATTAAGAATCACACCATAATAAACTAAATAACATAATACATTCGTCAATCGAATGTCAACATATAAACTAAAATCATAAATCCATCCCGATTAAATCCCATAGAACAAAACTGGAAATAACTAAAATATAAATGTCCCTACAACAAATGAAATGATGAAAAGGGGCGACACGTGCCCAATAAATGAGAGTACTAGGAGTGGAGTCAATAACGGAAGCCGTCTACTCAAGTGACCTGCAACTCTCACCTAAGCTGCAGCTCGTTCTTTTCAAGGGATCCTAAGCAAGACGCCCCTGTGGCTGGGCATCTGAAAATATACATATATATACAAGAGAGAGAGAGAGAAAAAGAAATGGGTCAGAGCCCGAAAGTGTGTTTGATTTAAAATACGTTTAGCAAGTATTTAAATTGATACAGGCCAATGCAACAACATATTAGTGCGTCACTCTCTTGAGAAATACTCACCTCGCTTCTAATGTGCACACCTATTGCACTAATCTTCCCAACGGTTTGTTTTATCAATTATCGCACAAGTCTTTCTAAAAGATTTACCTATCTTAGATTAGTCGTAAGATTTACAATACACGATTTCACTTTAAAAAGATGTTCCAATTTGTAGCCAAAGTTCTCTATTTTTAACTTCGTAAAAATTTATAAAGTACCCGTGACATTTTATACTTTCTCAAAACAAGTATTTATAATATGAGTCAACAACCATGTCCTACTTATCAAATCACAGTAGTCAGTCTCAAATTTCATAATCTCATATATATATTAACTACTCGTATAATATATATATATAACAGCACCCCGAATAAAACTATGGTGCGTGCATACTCTACTATCCAAAGCCCCATATCACTCATATTAAGGGGAATACATTCGGAATCACTCTCGAATTGTATTAACAGAAATACACAAACAATATTGAGGCGAAGCATAGATTCCAAGTCTCTAAGAGGATGGCACATATCGGCGTCTCTTAGGACCGTCTGAACTATCACATCGATAGCCTGTACCAAGGATATCTATCTCCTAGGGTACAAGTCAATATCCCCCATAAAGGTCCCATTGAGATAAGACTTGTCCCAGCGCGGAAACCTCAGGGATAGTAAGTAGCGTGGGTATGATTTTCACATGCATATAATATATGTACACACAGTCATATAAATATACCACCTTATCATATTAATGTAGGTTCTTCTCGTCACCCATTATTATACTCTTTATCCTTAATTTCACATTTATAGAATTACGTATAAGGTTTCATTCCTAACCTTAACTCGAAGGGTTTTCTCACTTATTACCTAACACTCGTGGGCTATATCCTCACAAATCTGAATTTCAGTAAGTGTCTTTATTAGGTTCCAACATAACTCTCTTACGCACCTCACCCTTTAAATTCATAAATCTACCAACCTAAAGTAATTATCCCATAAATACCATTCTCGTTGAAGATTAAAGGTTCCAACATTTATTCATATACCCTACTGGTCCTCAATGTCTCCCAACTCAATTTATCAAGAATGCCCAAGAATAATAACACGTCAATTAGAATTTAACGCATTTAAAGAGGGAATTAGGAGTCTGCTAGGAGGGGTCGATCGATCGAAGCTTGGGGCTCGATCGATCGAACCTTCGATCGATCGAAGCTCTAGGCTCGATCGATCGATCAAGCAGGTCTGGGCAAAATTCTGCAGAATGCAGTTACGGGTTTCATCACCAAAATTACACCAAATCGATATTTCCAAGTTCCAATCTTCCCAGAATTCTACTACTAACATCATAACAATATACTAGATGATTATAACGTAAGGCATGTTCATATACATCATTTAAACATGGATTTCTCCACCTAAAATTGTCTCCAATTATCAAGAACCCTAGAATTTTCTTAAACAGTTTTCTAATCAATATTTCTCCAGAATTTCTTTCTTATGATCATCAAGATTTCGTGATTTAATTTCCTCTACATGGCAAGGGTTTCAGAATCAACATATACATCAATACTACATGGGTTCTCCTATAAAAATGGGGTTTTCTTCCATAGTTTTTATCACAATTCATTCCTAAGCTAACATGAAGATTGCATCAATGAAAATAGCAAGTTTAAACACTTGCCTAGGATTTTGGTATGCAGATTCACGGCTGATTTTGGTATGGCTGCGTTCCTCGACTCGTGATCTACGCGGTGGTGGTGGTGGCGGTGCAAACCGGTGGCTTTTTGGCCTTGGATTGCCTTGGAGCTCTCTCCTCTCTTCTCCAATGGCCGTCACTTGATTTGTGAATGTTCTAACCCTAAGAGGCTGACCTAATGGTTGATATAGGTTGGCTGAAATTCGTGGGTTTAATTACCCACTTATGTAAAATGACTAAAATGCCCTCCCGGGGCACAAATTAGGCCTAAAAACGCCCCGAGACCCAAACTAAACCCCCGGGTATACTTTTCTGGCTATCTCGACCCTTTCGGACGCGTTGGCGCACTTGAAACGACCATACGAACAACTTATAAAATATTTACTTTTTATTTAACAAAATTAGTCCTGACATGACACGGGCACGTCCCGACTTAAATTTCCGAAATAGTCATTTAATACACTCTTGACAACATTATAAAAATAAATCTCATATATTACTATACTCATCCAGTAATCTGCAACAAATAACAAATTTCCAATAATTACTAACTCTCGTCATGCTAGTAAATATTCAAAGCAACATTCCGGATTAAAATTACATTAATTTATCTCAATTAAATTTAATAAATCCCATAATTTTAAAAGCTATAAAAATACGGGGTATTACAGTTCCAATGAGGGTATGTAAAGTCATTCAATCGAACCTACATTTTCATTGGAATAAACTTTTCATTTTTCAAGAAAATGGTTTTTGACTTTTTCTGAATGCTACACTCTCTTAAACAAGGTTTTTGATCCATATTTTATAGCCTCCTTTTGCAAAAAAAACTGTTTTTGAGCCTCTAGCCTTTAAAAACATTTTTTAAACCTAAATCTAAATACAACTTTGTTTATCTTAATCATTGTTCAAGATCAAATCCCAAACTCTACATTATATATATTTAATGTGGTGGATTCCACACAAGTGGTTGACCGTTGATGCTATCGAAAGAGTCTGAGGCGTGGATATCGTGTGATGTTGATGCTGATGCTAGATTGTACAGTTGATATAAGTGGAGGTGTGAAGACATTCATACTCATAGGCTTTAGGAGTCAAGTGATGTAAGTCGTCTTTCTTTATAGTGATTTTTTCTAGGCCTGGACGTTCGAGGTTTTTTTTCAGTTGGTTTTTCCTCGTACATCATTGTCTCGTGCGTGATCGTGCTAACCGATACTTACCTAACTCATCTTGAATGAACAATTAGTATTTAATTTAATCAAGATTAAAATTGGTAATAATTTAACAAGCATGATTAGAATGCCATAAACTGTAATTTGGCATTCTAGTATCTCGTTATTTAATTGATTCGTAAGTTAAAAATCGAACTTTCATTTCTCATTGTGGGTTTTTCCTCATATGCCTTGGTGTTATATTGTATTGTACCTATTCCTCAGTTAGATTAAATCACCTAATAATGAATATAAATTTTGGTGTAATCTATTTGTTAAACAATTTATCACATGGACCTTAGTTTTTTTCTACCCATAACAAGAAATTAAAGGAAACCATTGTCTCTTTTTGACAAAAAAATTTATTAGGTTTTCTTCATCCATCTTGGTTTTGAGCACAATCACTTTTAATAGTTTTGGTCATTATGTGACAAGGGATTTTGTTTTTATCATTACGTTCAAGGTTGGCCCTTAATTTAGAAGTTTTATGCATTATCTTCTAAAAAATGCTAATATTATTTACAAATAAATTCATCTCCTCCTTTTTATCTCACCTTGAGTCCCTCTTGGACAGGTTTCTCCGTTGCAACATGTATAATTATCTGTTTTTCTTATGTAGGATTCATAAGTTTACTTGAACGTTCGAAGAAAACCAACGATTCATGTACCCAACAAGTATTCTTATTATTGACATCAAGTATGACAAATTTTGTTTCAATTATCTTGTATAAATACCCAAATAACCTTTTGATAACATGTTCCTTCATAATTTTGATATGGTTATAATAGGTATTTCAAAACTCCACGAATCACGTGTGATAGTCATTGAATAAATCACTTTGTAAATAACACATGTCTAGTCTAAGGCCTTTTATAATAAATATTACAGCGTAACTTAGTAAAATAATCTTCAAATGCGTACACCATGTGACTTAAAAACCGACAACAAAAAATAAGTAATCGGCTACAATCGATTACCATAATAAAGTCTTTATCCCTTACACGTCTATTGGAATTTCAAAAATCACACACGCTCGAAAAAGCAAAAAAATGTTCTCCATTGTTGTACCTTGGAATTTGGCAGCACTACCATGTTTATACAAATTGAAGAATGAAATCAAATTTATCAATATATTTCTCATTCCCATCCTTATAGTGTTCATATGCTATTGAAACATCAATATTAATTCTTTGTTTTTCATCTTAGTAAATGGAAAGACCAAAAATAATTGAAAAAGATATGTCTAAAGCACATATTCGTTACAAAAATGACTAGCTTATAATATAAAATCTAATAAAATGTGAGTGAAGAAATTCTATCGTTACTCATCATTGTTATTAGTTGCGAATTTACATTCAGACTTAATGTAAGAAGTCATTTGATTTGTTGATAATTAATCTATTGCTTGTAACGGCAGTAATTGAATGAGACTGGATTGATATTTCTATCTAGACCTAGGAAATATTGTATGTTAAGATTTAGAATTTTTCACAATATCTTTTATTTCTGAATGCTATATAGCAGCGTGAAACCACAATGCAAATTTAAAATTAACAATTTAAATGTTCATCAATGCAAACTAACTTTGCGTCTAAATAATGATGTAATATAATATGTAATAGGGGAGGAAAATCAGAAGCTTGAGAGAAGAAAGAGGTTAAACTTGTCTACCATTTAACACTGGTTAGAACAATTACAATGATCAACAAGCTAAAGCTCACCACAAAACATAAAGAAACTCTAGAAAATAATTAATGAACGAACCAATTCAAGAGCATTAGATTACATTGAGGATATTGTGAGGTTGTTTACCACTTATCCAATATCAACTACATTGTTTGCAACATCTAGAATCACTGTTGGATGGGGATTTATTTCATATGTAGCTGACCTCAGCAACATAAAAACCTATAACTGGGCAAAAGAAATGATTGATTTTATGATGACATCAGTTAAAGCTTAACTTCAACACCCTCGAAGGGTGAAAGATTTCCTTCTTGCATTAATAGTATGCAATTGTATGAATTTTTTTAGTTTGTAATGTTATTTTTTTTGCAACTTGAATTATACTAATGTGATTTCAAATTTTAAGTATTAGTTATGCGATAAAACACCTATTATAAAGCCAACATCTCCATCTATCCAACCTCCATTTCTGAATTGGTCACTTGAGTGTATTCACAATAAGATGAAGAAAAGAAATGGTTGAATTAGTTGTATTCAACTTAAATAGGTCCCTAAAATGTTAAAAAATTGCATAAGTTCGCAATGCTATTTCTCACTCTTATATATTACGGTGGGATTTCTCATTATGACTTCACATTGTGGTTTCGCATTGTAAGTTTGCAGTGTGATTCTGCATTAAAATAATTTAAATCAACTAAACACATGTAATGTTGAATTATGTGGGTTAAGATAAAGATAACTAAGCACGTTGAACCTTAGGTTGAAGATGAAGCTAATGGTGAAGATAACATAGCTGAAGATGGAGAAGAGGGTGATAACCAATATCATGATGGGGGTTAAAATGAATTATGAATAAATCCCATGACATGATCAAGACTTGTAAGCAACACCGAACACATTGAGTGTATTATGTGAAGATAAAATTAAGAATGCAGAAAAGGCTACTATTAAGGATGACATACCATAAGCGGTAAAGGGTTCTATGGAATTGTCAATAGGAAACCAAAAAATGACACTTAAAGACCATTTTTCATATACTTAACAGAAAATTAGGTTGGAGAAGATGTTGAAGGATGTGGTAATGGTGACAGAACTAATGGGGAGAACAACCAAAGGGTTGACTTTACAAATCGCAAACTTGAATATAAAGAGTTAGAAAAAGCCCCCCGAAATGGCTTCCAAAAGTGAGTTAATAGGAAGGTTAGAAGCAGAAGTTCTCCATCATGATCATAGGAATGCAGAAGACGAATAATAAACTGAACGAAATCTTAGATGCGTATAAGGAAAGATTTAAAAAGTCTAGGCATGATATACAATCGGCTATTACTCACTATAAAGATAAAATAAGAGAATTAGTAGGAGAAAATATTAAAAATTAAAAAAAATGGTAGAGAATGACAGGTTATTAGAAGAAGGATAAAACACAACAAAAATAAGGCATATTTAGTTGAAAGAATACAAAGTATTATGGAAGGAAAAAATTCAACTATTGAAACAATAAGGAAACTAAGTACATAGAATATGACTGATGCCAATGTCATTGTTGATAAGCACAAGAGAGATTTAGAATGTTGTAGAGTTGAGGTTGATTTATTGAAATCAGATCTTAAACATATCAATAAAGAAGTATGAATAAGTCAGGCCATACAGAAATACTAAATGCAAATCATGAAACACCATAAATAAAAACAATGAAGAATAAGAGGTCAACACCATTATTGCTGGTGTGAAAGAGAACCCAACAAATGTTGTTAAGCCAATTGGAGACGATTTCACTACCAAAGGAAAAAGCAAAAGAGGGAAAACATGAGCACGCGAAAGAGTCTTAAAAAGAACACAAAAATAATGAGAAGCAACAACCTGAGGGTCATAATTCTTCAGTTTAAAACGTGAAATGCCATTTTCAGCTTCCAACAACATTTATAATGGCTTGATAGATGTTGACAAGTCCTTCTCAAAAAAGGCATGTTATTCAGTGGAAAAGATTAAGCATAAGTATCATTAAAATATTTAATCTTCATTACATTAAATTTTTGTATTATATATTACTAACTTTATTGTGATCATATGACAAGACACTAATGTAAAGTTATGACGAATTGCTAGTTTGTATTGATGACATGTTTCACTTAATAAACAAGAAGGATGTGTAAATGCTGTGAGTATTGAAATATTAATCATGTAATTTGGCACTATGAAGTAGTATTGTGAAATCGCATTGTTATTTCGCACTGCAAAATAACAATATCATTTTGCATTGAGAAATAACTATACAAAATCACAATGATTTTCGTAATGATTAGTAGTGAGAAATATCATTGAGATTCCACATTGCGAAGTATTTTTTTAATTACTGTAATAGATCATATAGTTTAATTTTTTGATATTAATGCAGGTAATTAACGCTTTTGGGGATATATTGTCGAATGATTGTGGGAAAAAAGCAGAGAGAAACACAACTAGACAAATATTTAACGAAAAAATATTACATAATGAGTTCACTCTTTGGGATAATAATCATCAATTTAACTATTTTTTAAAGTTTTTGTATGTTTTATTTTAGTATCACATCCGAATATAATAATTACATTTATAATGATTCCCACTATTATCACCAAATGAATCCCCAAAGTGGTATATATATGGCAAACATATTTTTTATGGAAAATACGTAGATTTTCATCATATGCTACTGTCAATTCACCATAAGGAAGACTCCAATAAATGAACAATGCGTCATTGGACATTAATTTTCGATGACATGTGCGAGGGATCATGTTTTCCATTCAACTCCTTTCGTTCGAAAGGAAAATCCAAAGACGGCTACCTTATTAAAGTAACTAAAGTGGTATGTATAATTCAACATTTAATAAATAATTTGATATAATAATCAATGACTTCTAATTAACTATATGTTTATTTTAGTTAAATAATATATTTTTTAAAAATTTATTCATACAACGATTTCCAGAAAGCAAATAGCAAAAAAGTAATTGCTGAAAAAAGAACTAAAGTAATTTCTTCTCGATTAGCTAGTAAAAGACAAATGTTCTATTGCCCAGTTGAAAATGTGACAACAATACCTCAATAATCCCCATTGAGGTGAAGACCAACTACAAGAAATAACTATATTTATTTAGACATTACCGCAATAAGGTTTCAATCAATAATTCCATTATTCGTTTTATTTGTTTTGCAATGCGGATTGTGGAGTTGTTGTTTGCTAAGTAATGGAGAAGTTACTTAAAGGAGAGGAACTTAAAGATCAATGGGATATGAATTTTAGAGATGAATTTCGAACTAATATTGTACATATCTTATTATATGACAAACAAAACACATGGACAGAAAAATACTATTTAGCATAAAAATGCAAGATATTCGGTGATTTAAAAAAAAAATATTGTTTATATTGTATATTTTTTTGTGAAATTTGTGCATTAATGTATTTCTTTCCTTATCTAGTATTAGTACTCGCTAGAGGAAATTTAAATGGGTTACGCATGTGATTTCGAAATACATGTGTTCAAATTGAAAAAGTGTAAGTTTTCACTGCGAAATAATCGTTTCCCATTTTGCAATGCGAAATGACCATTTATCATTGCGAAATATATTTTTCATTATGATATAGATATTTCACAATGCGAAACTATCATGTCCTAGTGAAAAGTGTAACACCCCAAAATTTCAAACCGGTAATAATTTTATTTAATTTTGAACTTGGAGAAATAAAAAAATCAATTTAATTATTCTTTTAGAAATTTAAAATGTTGGATTTTATTTATGGAAAGTAGGATTTTAATCGAAATTGAAATCGGAATTCAATTTTAAGTATTACAACTTTTTATACAAAAATGGGGGACTTCCAGGTGTCAGGGAAGCCGAACCAGTTCGGGGGTAGGGCGAATTGGTTCACCCAGGTCGGCAGCAACAGGTCTTTTCTTTTATGTTATTGAGTTGGCTAAAACTCTTTCTCTTATTTACATAAATGTATTTCGGGGAGAGGTTTTTAAAAATGCATTTACACAAACCCTATGAGCGGTAGCCTCCTCTTTTACACCCTCTTACACCTCCAAAACCCTAGCCCCATTTAAAAGCAAGATTCAACCCAAGATTTGGAAGTTCAAACCGAGTTTTCTCAAGATCATCCAAGAACATATTTTTGTCAACTTTTTAAGAGGAACGTGGCCATATATTCATAATTCTCACACAATTTTTGTAAGGCATGGATATCTCTATTGCTTTTCTTTAGTATTATGCGTCTTAGTTATGGCCTATACATTAATGATCATTGTTTTATCAAAAATTAATTAGAAATGCTAATAGGATATTCGAACCTAAAGTTGGGACTGATTTTTCTGAAAATAATAATACGAATCAAGACTAAAAACTCTTGCATGTTTAGTTTAGAGATGGGGTTTTCGGTAGATGGTACGACGTTTGCATGTGGGAAATTATGTAAAAATGTTATAACTTGTTTAAATGAGGAAAAAACTTGTTAAAAATGCGTATCTCGTTAAGTAGAGGAATTGTCGTTGTATGATTACAAAAATTTATGCATGTGATTGGAAATTTTAGAAATTTATGAGAATTGATTGTTTAATTGTTTATGTTAACTTAAATGAATAATCGGACGTATAGTGATGTTAGCATTTATTGATAGAATTGCTAATATTATGTCTTATACCACTTATTGATTTAAACTATATTCGACACCGCCCGAACAACTGGATAAAGTGGTAGTTGTTGCTTTAACCTTTTCTAGGATGCTTGCTAAGTATGGGACTAGTAGGTAGGTTTTTGCATTGTTATCACTTTTTAGGTATGGGACTAGTCAGTGTAGAAAGTTTAAGGATGGGTATTTTGGGGTGGGACTGATTTTTACTTTGTTTCCTGGTTTCGTTAGTCTAGGTGTGAGACTAAATGATATTTACTAGTAGGTATTTCTCCTAATATTAGGCTAGGATACACTTGTGTTTTGGAGACTTCTAGGTATGGGACTAGAAGGTGTTTTGAGGACTCATCGTCGAATAAAGGATGGGGCTAATAATAAATAATGAGACTAAGAATGAGTATTAAAATGAGTTTGCGGCGTGAGTATGTGCAGGGCTGAAAGAATACGGGTCGACTGGATATAGCAATGTGGGTGTGTGTGGCGTCACGAGTATGTGCGGGCTAATAGTTAAACGGGTTGACTGGCTATAGTGACATGTCGTGTGGGGAACCTCATGAGTATGTGCGCGATGATAGTTAAACGCGCTAACGGACTATAGTGAGGGGAATGGGTGTGATGTGTAGAATCTTAAGCGTGCCAAGAGTGTGTGCAGGAACGATAAGGGATTGACTGGCCATAATGGTATCGCACAAATAAAATAATTGGTTAATTAAATTAAATAAGATTAAGAGCAGGTGTTTAGATTATTTTTGGCACGGAATATTTAGACTAATATACTCAGGTGGCTTGATTATATGGATAGATAGTTGTAGCTTATTTTGCTCACATGTTTATAAACAAATCTTATTTAATTTAAAATATTCTATTATTGTGGTTATTATGTATAATCTTATTGGCTTGGTTTAAGGACCCTAATTGAGCGAAGTAGCTGGTATCCATGCAGTGGGCTCTGACCCATTGCGTTGACTAACATTTTAGGTGTAGCGCTGGAGTAGCTGCATAGGAGTAATTCGAAATATTTTTGGAGATGCAACTGGAGTTTCATTTTTTAGATGTTTTATTAGTTAGGATTTACTTTTCCTTTCTGTTGTATTTATTATGAGACTTTATTTATGAAATTTGGTGGGCCAATCGGTTCTACAATTGTTTACGATTTATGTCAGATATTCAGAGTTGGATTATTTCATTTGAGATTTATATTTATTTAGAGTTATATTTATTTTGGAGACTAACATGGTGATGAATTTTATTATGGCATAGATGGTTATATATATTGGATCAATTTGAGTATTATCTTGTGGAATAATTTTTAAATGTCTCACATATCTACCACATGATGAAAATGACATTTTATTTAGTAATGCGTGGCGTAGTTTGGCGACGACCGGCGCCAGAATGCATTAGATGTTACAAAAATTCGGGTATTTTGCATTGTGAAATCCTACTTTTGCACTGTGAAATAGTAATTTTACACTACGTACTAGTTATTTCACAATGCGAAATGATCATGTCACACTGAGAAAAAAGGTATTTTGCAATGCAAAATGAGTATAGGGCATTGTAAAATATTCTTTACTTCTCACTGCGAAATACGCTGTAATACCCCGTATTTTTATGCTATATTAATTTGGGGATTTATTAAATTTAATGTGAATTAATTATTTAATAAAAATCCGAAAATTAATTATGTTATAATTATTAACGTGATGAGAGTTAGTAATTATGGGAAAATTTGTTGAATATTACTAATGAGCAAAGTAATATATAATATTGGTTATATTGAATGTCACGAGTGAATAAAATGACAATTTTAGAAATTTGAGTCGGGACGCGCCCGTGTCGCGTCGGGACTAAATATTGATAAATAAAAGTGAATATTTTATAAGTTATCCGTATGGTCATTTTGAGTGTGCCAACGCGTCCGGAAGGGTCGAGATAGTCAGAAAAGTATACCCGGGGGTTTGATTTCAGTCTCGGGGAATTTTTAGGCCTAATTAGTACCCCGGGAGGGCATTTTAGTCATTTTGTATTTTGGGGTAATTAAACCCACGAAAATTAGTCATATATATCAGCCATTTAGGTTAGTCATCTAGGGTTATAAAACTCAAAACTCTAGAACGGCCATTGGAGAGAAGAGGAGAGAGCTCTCAAGGCATTCCATGGCTCAAAACTCAACTGTTTGCACCGCCGCCACCGCCAACGCGTAGATCGCGAGATGGGGAACGCAACCACACCAATTTCGGCACCAAACTAGACTTCTAAAAATCCCAGGCAAGTGTTTATCTTGCTTATTTTCGTTGATGCATCACTCATATTAGTTTAGGAATGATTAGGATGAGTTGTATGGAAGAAAAACCCAATTTGAGATAGGAAATTTCATGTAGTTATGGTTTAAATGAAAATTTTGGAAACCCTTTGTCATGTAGAGGAGTAAACCACGAAATTATGATGTTTACAAGAAGGAAATTCAGGAAATTTCTTGTTAGAACCATGTTTAAGAGATTTCTAGGGTTCTTGATAACTATATAAATTGTTGGGCTGTTAATCCATGTGTAGTGATAGAAATCTACATGCTTTACGTTGGAAGTATCTGGTATGATGATATAACGTTAGTAGTATAAATTTTGGGACGATTGGGATTGAAAAATATGGATTTGGTGAAGGTTAGAAGATGAAACCCATAACTTCAAATCTGCAGATTTCGCAAACCTGCTTGATCGATCGATCGAGCCCAGAGCTTCGATCGATCGAAGGTTCGATCGATCGAGCCCCAGACCTCGATCGATCGACCCCTCCTGGCAGACTCATGTTTTCCCTTCTTAATTAGTTGAAATTTACTTTAATGGGGAATAATTCATGGTCACCCTTATAAATATGTTTTGGGAGATAAAGGGGACCAGTAGGGTATATGAATAAATTTTGGGACCTCGCGTATATGACGAGAATGGTATTTTTGGGATAATTATATAAGGAACGATGAAACTACGTATTTAAAGTGAGTGATTATGTCAAATAGTTACGATAGATATTAGATGAATACCTACTGAATTTTATAATTGGGAGGATAAATCCATGAGAGTTATGTGGTAAGTTGGAATAATACCAAATCAAGGTTGGAAATGAACCGTTATATGTGTTTACTAAAAAAATGTGAAAATAAGGATAAAAGTCGCAACTATGGGATTTGAAATATACCTAATATTTATATGGTAATATTAGTATAGTTATATGACTGTGTTTGCATATACTATCTATGTGTGAAAAACATACCCACGCTACTTGCTATCCCTGAGGTTGTCGCGCTGGGACGATCTTATCCTGTGTTGCCTTATGGGGGATATTGACTCGTACCCTAGGAGATAGATATCCTTGGTACAGGCTATCGATTTGATAGTTCAGACGATCCTAAGAGACGCGGGTATGTGCCATTTTCTTAGAGACTTGGAATCTATGCTTCGCCTCAATATTGTTGTGTATGTGTTAATACAATTCGAGAGTGATTCTGAATTTGTATTCCCCTTATTACGAGTGATACGGGGTTTGGATAGTAGAGTAGGCCCGCACCATAGCTTTTTATTTGGGGTGCTGTTATAATATATATATTATACGAGTAGTTAATATATATATGAAATTCTGAAATTTGGAACTGCCTACTGTGATTTGTTAAGTAGGACATGGTTGATGACTCAAATTGTAAATACTTGTTTTGAGAAAGTATAATATGGCACTGGAAAACTTTATTGATTAATAAAGTTAAAATGAGAACTTTGGTTACAAATTGAAATCTTACGTTTTAAACACTTGTGTTGTTCTGTTGTAAATCTTACGAATAACCTAAGATAAGATGAATCGTTGGGGGAGGTTAGTGCGATATATGATAGATAATCCGTTGGTAAGGTTAGTACGATAGGCGTGCACATTAGAAGAGAGGTGAGAATTTCTCAAGAGAGTGTCGCACTAATATATTGTTGCATTAGCCTGTAATCAATTTAAATACTTGCTAAATGAATTTTTAAATCATACACTATCGGGCTCTGACCCGTTTCTATTTCTCTTTCTCTCTTGTATATATATGTATATATTATAGGTGCCCAGCCACAGGGGCGTCTTGCTTAGGATCCCTTGGAAGGAACGTGTTGCAGCTTAGGTGGGAGTTGCAGGCCACTTGCTTAGACGATTTCATTTACTTAATTCCACTTCTATCATTATCAGTTGTTGGGGCATGTGTCGCCCCTTCCACTATTTATCTGTTTTATTGGGACATTTGTATTTCAGTTATTTCTAGTACTGTTACTTTGGTATTTATTCAGCATGAATGTCTTACTTTAAGTTTTAGATGTTGGGATTTTGAATGTTGAATGTTTAAATTAATTGGATTATGTTCCAGGATATTTGTGGTATGGTTCTTCTTATTGAAAATGCTGTTAATAAATAAATAAATAAATTTTCTTTAAAAATAAAATTTGAAAGGAATGTTAAAAATGGTTTTGACACTTTGCTTAATTAATTAGGGTGTTTAAATTGGAAATTTATTTTCACGGCAGTGATGCCAAGAATGATCCAACTGTTCACCATGATTTTAATTTAATAAAGGAGTGATAGCCCGGTATTTAATTAGGCAGGGTGCCACAGGTGGTATCAGAGCATCAGGCTCTAGTGTCCTTTTGGATCTGTGCGGCTTATTATGCTTTAAGCGTTGCTTTCTTTGATATAGAGCCCTATTTTTAGGATTGTTGTATTTCTGCTTTTACGTTACATCTTCAGCTATTTAAGATTTGATAATGACTGTAGACTAATAAACTTCTTAACGTTTCAGATGCCTCCGAGACGTGCATCGAAGGATAGGCGTGCCCAGGCCGAGCAGCCAGCAGCTCCGGCACAAGGCACTATGAATGCTAATGAAGTAGCCGCCATTGTTGCTCAGGCGGTGAATGCCACGCTAGTGGTGGTTCAGCAGGCTCCACCCCAGGTTCAGGCAGTGGCGCCAATACCGGCACAGCTTCCATCTGCATGGGAGAGGGTTAGGGATGCCTTTCAGAAGGCGCATCCCCCTGAGTTCTCTGGTAGCTCAGATATCGTCACAGTCAGCCAATGGAAGAAAGACATCCAGCGGCATCTTCGTATGTATGAGTGCACCGACGTGCAAAGGCAGTTATTGGCTTCCTTTAAGCTGGTGGGGGCCTCATTGCAGTGGTGGGAGTCCACTACCACCTTGGAGGAGAGGAACACGATCCCTATTCAGTCGTTCTGGGAGCGGTGTGACCGCAAGTACTTTCCACCCGCCGTGCAGACTGAGATGAGGCAGAAATTACTGAATTTGAAACAGGAGAACTCTACCGTTGCTGAGTATGAGGAGAAGTTTACGAGACTTCTCACCATAGTGCCAGATGAGGCACCTACTGAGAGTAAGAAGATAATGTTGTTTGTGGATGGGTTAGCTTGGAGGATCCGTCAGCATCTTATAGGGAATCTATCTCTGAGTACTTTCACTGATGTACTCAATGCTGCGTTACTACATTGCCAGGATCACCGCTTCCATCTGCAGGGAAGCAGGAGAGCAGGAGAGTCCAACCACCAGGGCAGGACCGGGGGTAGTAATGCTAGTGGGGCACCATCTCATGGACAGACTCATCAGCATGAGAAAAGTTCCCATCAGGGGGACCCTGCTAATCGATTCCGTTCAGGTGAATCTAGGCTGGGATTTGGGGTTTATAGGCAGGGTCAGTAGGGCCAGCCTAATTAGTAGGGCCAGCAAGGCCAACACCGACAGCAGGGTCAGCAGTAGGGCCAACAGCGTGTTCATCAGGTCCAACAGGGCCAGTGGCGTAGTGGTAACGGCCAGCAGGGACGTGGTCAGCAGGGTCGAGAGGAGGCAACTTCAAAGGCCGATGTTTTGGGTGTGGTAAGCACGGCCATAGGCGCCAGGATTGTCCGGAGGGAGATAGGGCCCCACAACAGCAGGGTGCCCGTAATGAGGCACAGAGACAATTTTTTCCACCTGCCCTCCCAGCTCCAGCCCAGGTGCCAGCCCTACTAGCCATTCCAGCAGCTCCAGTGCAGCAGGGGCAGTTACAGTACGGACGTGTCTATAACGTCCACCAGGCAGCAGCTCCACAGGCACCACGCGCGATTGAGGGTATATTTCCTATCCATGGTACTATGGGTCGGGTTTTGTTTGATACTGGGGCGACGCATTGTTTTATATCTACGCATTTTGCGAAGGCCTTAGGGTTGTTAGCCACAGCAGAAAGCACAGTTACGTGTGTAGACTGACCACTGGGGAGTGGGTCGCTTGTCTTTTTTATATGCCGGGGAGTGGGGGTAGAGATTGGTAGTTTGGTATTACCTGCAGACATGTTAGTCTTAGATATGCATGAGCATGATGTTATTATCGGTATGGATTGGCTCGCAGCTTATAGAGCCATGATTGATTGCTTCGGTGGGAGCATTGTTTTTGCCATTCCGGGGCAAGAGATGTTTGTAGTGGCGATGCCTCGCCAAGAGGGAGGCTCGACCGCTCATTTGTATTATATAGAGGAGGATACCTCTAAGGAGGTTGTGATTCCATTAGACTCGATTCTAGTTGTTCGTGAGTATTTCGATGTGTTTCAGGAGATACCAGGCCTACCCCTCAGTCGAGAGATAGACTTCTTCATAGACTTATTACCGAATACTAGACCAATAGCACGCGCTCCATACCGTATGGCTCCGGCGGAGATGCGAGAGTTACGAGATCAGATAGAGAAGATGTTAGGTCAGGGTTTCATTCGCAGGAGTACCTCACCTTGGGGCGCTCCAGTCTTACTTGTGAAGAAGAGAGATGGTTCACTGAGGTTATGTGTGGACTACCGGGAGTTGAACAAGGTCACGATACGGAATAAGTATCCGTTGCCTCGAATCGGTGATTTGTTCGACCAGCTGAGGGGAGCAACTTTCTTTTCGAAGATAGATCTGAGGTCGTGGTACCATCAGCTACGTATTAGAGAGCAGGATGTTTCAAAGACTGCCTTCTTGACGAGGTATGGGTCTTATGAGTTCAGAGTGATGCCATTTGGTCTCATAAATGCTCCAGTCGTATTCATGGACTTAATGAACCGAGTATTCAGAGAGTTCTTGGATTAATTTGTCATCGTCTTCATAGATGACATTTTGATATATTCACACTCCGAGGAGGAGAATGCCGAGCACTTGAGGAAGGTTCTTCAGACTTTACGAGAGCATCAGTTGTATGCTAAGTACGAGAAGTGAGGATTCTGGTTGAGAGAGGTACAGTTCTTGGGGCATGTTGTTTCTGAGCAGGGGATAGCAGTTGACCCGAGTAAAGTGTCAACAGTGAGGGAGTGGGGACAGCCCACGACACCGACGGAAGTGCGTAGTTTCTTGGGGTTAGCCGGATACTACAGGAGATTCATTCGGGGATTCTCCAAAACAGCGGGTCCATTGACAAACCTGACTCGCAAAGGGGTACCATATGTTTGGGATGATGCTTGTCAATTGGCTTTCGACGAGCTGAAAGACAAGCTTACTTCAGCACCAGTCCTTGCTTTACCGAAGCCGAGTGTGGAGTACCTGGTTTACACCGATGCCTCTTTACGGGGACTTGGGAGAGTACTTCAGCAGGAAGAGAAGGCTATAGCTTTTGCCTCCCGCAAGCTTAAGCCGCATGAGAAGAATTACCCCACCCACGACCTGGAGTTAGCAGCGGTCATTTTTGCATTGAGGATATGGATGCACTATTTATTGGGGGAGAAATTCTACTTGTTCACAGACCACAAGTCACTGCAGTACCTGTTCACTCAGCGAAAGCTGAATATGCGTCAGCACAGATGGTTAGAGTTTGTGAAGGACTATCAGTTCGACATACAGTATCATCCGGGGAAGGCCAACGTAGTTGCTGATGCGTTGAGCCGTAGACCGGTAGACGATGAAGCGAACGTCTGGAAAGCAAAGTGGAAGGAGTTGGGTCACCAGGATGCAGTAACCCTTCCTTAATATCTTTTATGACAGTCACACCCGAGATTGTTACGAGGGTGATACAGGCACATACCATAGACCTGTTTTTCCAGGAGCAGATTGTTCGACTTTTAGCCGAGGGTGCTGAGTCCTATTCTGTTAGTTCTAACGGGGGTTTGAGGTTTAATGGTATATTGGTGGTTCCAGAAGGGGCAGAATTGCGTCATGCAGTGATGACCCAATCTCACGGGTCCCGATTTACAGTACATCCTGGAGGAAATAAAATGTACCAAGATATGAGGAGGCAATACTGGTGGAGTGGGATGAAGAAGGACATTGTTAAGTTCGTGTCCAAGTGTTCTACCTGCCAGCTGGTGAAGATGGACCATCAGAAATCGTCAGGATTGCTTCAGCCATTGGAAGTACCTGCGTGGAAGTGGGAGAGTATTTCCATGGATTTTATTACAGGGTTGCTTACATCACAGCGGGGCCATGACTCTATCTGGGTGATTGTAGACCGTTTGACCAAGGTGGATCATTTTCTGCCGGTACGGACAGATTATACCACAGGTAAGTATGCTCAGTTGTTCATTGCTGAGATTGTCAGATTACATGGGGTGCCCCTTAATATTGTGTCAGATAGAGACAAGATTTTCATGTCGCGTTTTTGGGAAAGCTTTCAGGAGGCTATGGGTATTGAGTTGAGGTTGAGTTCAGCCTATCACCCACAGACAGATGGACAGACAGAGCGTACTAATCAGATGTTAGAGGATATTCTACGCATGTGTGTTCTTGATTTTGGAGGAGGTTGGGAGCCACACCTTCCACTGGTAGAGTTTGCTTATAATAACTCTTATCAGTTCACGATTGGCATGGCTCCATTTGAGGCTTTGTATGGCAGGCCTTATCGTTCCCCAGCTTGTTGGCTCGAGGTGGGGGATAACAAGTTGCTAGGACCAGAGGTAATTAAGGAAACCTCCGCGAGGATTGAGATGATTAGGAGTCGCATTCGAGTAGCCCAGGACAGGCAGAAGAGCTACGCCGATGCGAAACGGTTCTTCCAGGAGTTTAATATGGGGGACCAAGTGTTACTGCGTGTATCTCCTATGAAAGGAGTGATGAGGTTCACGAAGAAAGGGAAATTGGCCCCGAGGTAAGTGGGACCATTTCCCATTATCGAGAGGATTGGGCCGGTAGCATACAGATTGGGACTACCAGAGCATTTACATCGCATTCACGATGTATTCCACATCTCGTCGTTGAAACGGTATGTTCGGGATGATATGGCCCATACTCACATCGCGATAGATGAGATAGACTTACAGCCTGACAGCTCTTACGAGGAGAGACCGGTGGCTATCCTAGACTATTGTGATAGGAGATTGAGGTTGAAGATAGTTCCACTTGTACGGGTCCAGTGGGAGCATCATAACGTGGAGGAATCCACTTAGGAGCGCGAGGCCGATATGCGCGAGAGATATCCAGATTTGTTCTTACCAGGTATGCCTTACTTTTTCGAATTTCGGGACGAAATTCCGTTATTAGGGGGGAAGTAAGTAATAACCCGTATTTTTATGCTATATTAATTTGGGGATTTATTAAATTTAATGTGAATTAATTATTTAATAAAAATTCGGAAATTAATTATGTTATAATTATTAACGTGATGAGAGTTAGTAATTATGGGAAAATTTGTTGAATATTACTAATGAGCAAAGTAATATATAATATTGGTTATATTGAATGTCACGAGTGAATAAAATGACAATTTTAGAAGTTTGAGTCGGGACGCGCCCGTGTCGCGTCGGGACTAAATATTGATAAATAAAAGTGAATATTTTATAAGTTGTCTGTATGGTCATTTTGAGTGCGCCAACGCGTCCGGAATGGTCGAGATAATCAGAAAAGTATACCCGGGGGTTTGATTTGGGTCTCGGGGAGTTTTTAGGCCCAATTAGTACCCCGGGAGGCCATTTTAGTCATTTTGTATTTTGGGGTAATTAAACCCACGAAAATTAGTAATCTATATCAGCCATTTAGGTTAGTCATCTAGGGTTAGAAAACTCAAAACTCTAGAACGGCCATTGGAGAGGAGAGGAGAGAGCTCTGAAGGCATTCCAAGGCTCAAATCTCAACCGTTTGCACCGCCGCCACCGCCAACGCGTAGATCGCGAGACGAGAAACGCAGCCACGCCAATTTCAGCACCAAACCAGACTTCTGAAAATCCCAGGCAAGTGTTTATCTTGCTTATTTTCGTTGATGCATCACTCATATTAGTTTAGGAATGATTAGGATGAGTTGTATGGAAGAAAAACCCAATTTGAGATAGGAAATTTCATGTAGTTATGGTTTAAATGAAAATTCTGGAAACCCTTTGTCATGTAGAGGAGTAAACCACGAAATTATGATGTTTACAAGAAGGAAATTCTGGAAAATTCTTGTTAGAACCATGTTTAAGAGATTTCTAGGGTTCTTGATAACTATATAAATTGTTGGGCTGTTAATCCATGTTTAGTGATAGAAATCTGCATGCTTTACATTGGAAGTATCTTGTATGATGATATAAAGTTAGTAGTATAAATTTTGGGACGATTGGGATTGAAAAATATGGATTTGGTGAAGGTTAGAAGATGAAACTCGTAACTGCAAATCTGCAAATTTCGCAGACCTACTTGATCGATCGATCGAGCCCAGAGCTTCGATCGATCGAAGGTTCGATCGATCGAAGGTTCGATCGATCGAGCCCCAGACCTCAATCGATCGACCCCTCCTGGCAGACTCATGTTTTCCCTTCTTAATTAGGTGAAATTTACTTTAATGTGGAATAATTCATGGTCACCCTTATAAATATGTTTTGGGAGATAAAGGGGACCAGTAGGGTATATGAATAAATTTTGGGACCTCTCGTATATGACGAGAATGGTATTTTTGGGATAATTACATAAGGAACGATGAAACTATGTATTTAAAGTGAGAGATTACGTCAAATAGTTATGATAGAGATTAGATGAATACCTACTGAATTTTATAATTGGGAGGATAAATCCATGAGATTTATGTGGTAAGTTGGAATAATACCAAATCAAGGTTAGAAATGAACCTTTATATGTGTTTACTAAAAAAAATGTGAAAATAAGGATAAAAGTCGCAACTATGGGATTTGAAATATACCTAATATTTATATGGTAATATTAGTATAGTTATATGACTTTGTTTGCATATACTATCTATGTGTGAAAAACATACCCACGCTACTTGCTATCCCTGAGGTTGCCGCGCTGGGACGATCTTATCCTGTGTTGCCTTATGGGGGATATTGACTCGTACCCTAGGAGATAGATATCCTTGGTACAGGCTATAGATTTGATTGTTTAGACGGTCCTAAGAGACGCGGGTATTTTCCATCCTCTTAGAGACTTGGAATCTATGCTTCGCCTCAATATTGTTGTGTATGTGTTAATACAATTCGAGAGTCATTTCGAATTTGTATTCCCCTTAATACGAGTTATACGGGGTTTGGATAGTAGAGTACGCCCGCACCATAGCTTTTTATTTGGGGTGCTGTTATAATATATATATTATACGAGTAGTTAATATATATATGAAATTCTGAAATTTGGAACTACCTACTGTGATTTGTTAAGTAGGACATGGTTGATGACTCAAATTGTAAATACTTGTTTTGAGAAAGTATAATATGGCACTGGAAAACTTTATTGATTAATAAAGTTAAAATGAGAACTTTGGTTACAAATTGAAATCTTACGTTTTAAACACTTGTGTTGTTCTGTTGTAAATCTTAGGAATAACCTAAGATAAGATGAATCGTTGGGGGAGGTTAGTGCGATATATGATAGATAATCCGTTGGTAAGGTTAGTACGATAGGCGTGCACATTAGAAGAGAGGTGAGAATTTCTCAAGAGAGTGTCGCACTAATATATTGTTGCATTGGCCTGTAATCAATTTAAATACTTGCTAAATGAATTTTTAAATCATACACTATCGGGCTCTGACCCGTTTCTATTTCTCTTTCTCTCTTGTATATATATGTATATATTACAGGTGCCCAGCCACAGGGGCGTCTTGCTTAGGATCCCTTGGAAGGAACGTGCTGCAGCTTAGGTGGGAGTTGCAGGCCACTTGCTTAGACGATTTCATTTACTTGATTCCACTTCTATCATTCTCAGTTATTGGGGCATGTGTCGCCCCTTCCACTATTTATCTGTTTTATTGGGACATTTGTATTTCAGTTATTTCTAGTACTGTTACTTTGGGATTTATTCAGCATGAATGTCTTACTTTAAGTTTTAGATGTTGGGATTTTGAATGTTGAATGTTTAAATTAATTGGATTATGTTCCAGGATATTTGTGGTACGATTCTTCTTATTGAAAATGCTGTTAATAAATAAATAAATAATTTTTCTTTAAAAATAAAATTTGAAAGGAATGTTAAAAGTGGTTTTGACACTTAGCTTAATTAATTAGGGTGTTTAAATTGGAAATTTATTTTCACGGCAGTGATGCTAAGAATGATCCAACTGTTCACCTTGATTTTAATTTAATAAAGGAGTGATCGCCTGGTATTTAATTAGGCGGGGTGCCACATACGCATTATCTCTTCATTTTATTATAATTGTTAACATTCAAGCTGGTATTATATTGATTCCTCTAGCGAGGACTATATTCATAATAGTTTTCATAAGATAAAACTAAAATAAACCATAAAACTGAAATAAAAATAAACACTAAAATATCATACTTCCAAAACACAAAACATATTTACATTGACATTGAGATATTACAACTAATTAAAGGTGTTCATTTTAAAATTGCATCAAATTTGCATTCAGTACATTCCAAATGCTCATAGTCATCACTGGAAAATGCCTCTTGTAGTTGAAACCTATCATTATGATGATAATATCTTGATGTACGAGTTATTTTGTCAAAATGAAGGAAGGATTTTTTCCAAAAATCCCAATAATTTTCAAAAACCCTCTCCCTCAACTTGTCAATTGCAAACTCTCTGTTACTAATTGAACCTGTTCTAATAGAAAAAATTATAAAAGCGTGACAAGAGTATATATCTCCACTAGAACCGATATCTTTGAGTATAAACTAATCAGTCTTACCAGGATTAGATTCCAAAAATCTCCAAATAACATTTACATATTTGATGTCATTTGTAGGATTACCAAACCTAGAATGCCACCATGTCATTCCCAAATTGAACTTTTGAAAACCACTAATGCCAATATCTCCCATATAACTTTGGTCCAGGTTTGATCATCCAAACATCACTCCTTAATGTTTTTAATAATAGCGAGAATATCTTGATGAGAACTGCATCACAAATATCGAAAATGTGTGCCATTTTTAAAGTGGTGATTTTTGAAGAGAGGGTTTATGTTTCAATTATAGAAGATGAAGATAGAGTGATAATTTACCATAGTTTTCACTTATTTAATGAATAATGTAGACATTCTACCACTTGGAAGACGTAACGCTTATGTAAAAATTCATCATGAAAAATGCATATTTTAACAGTAGTATCAAAGAGTTTATTAAAGAATTGATTACTACTAACAATTACATTGCAATATCATAGTGAGAAATAGTACTGAAATTAACATGTGTTAGTGTGAAATGATTATGCCCAATGAATATTATTATACAAAAAATAATATTTGTCGAATAAAGATTTCCGTTGTAAAAATACGTATATTTAGAATACAAATATGTTTCATAATAAATTTCATTAAATGAACAGATAGCTTATATGACAAAACAAAGAGAATAATGATAATGATTGTTCACGTATTTAATAACGCATACCTTTTACACATGGTTAAACGTGAGCTTTGATATCTGAAAGGTTTGAAACATCAAACGATTTGACGTTTGTGGTGCCAAAGTCTCTACTTGTATACCCCTATATATATATATATATATATATATATATATATATAATGGCCCAATTAATATTTAATCTTTGTTATTTATCTATTCTCTTAAAAATATTCACACAAAATCCTAATAGTTTTTAACTCCATATCCAAACAATGGTTAACCATATAAGACATTTGGAGAGCTATCTTAATTTCGGAACAAACATGAGACAACAACTAAAAACCATTGAAGATGAACTCCAACGGTACACTCCTAAATAATATGAGTTCTTTGTATATGTAGCATAAAATTGCATAAGATTACCAACAATACTGAAACTGATTGAAGGGGGTGACATTCTTCAAAACGTTTGACGATTTATGGAGTTTTTATGTCCTTTAAGTCATACTAAAGTACGAGGAATTGGTTAAGAGAAGGAATATTACACTCAACTGGTTGAAGATTATATTTGAATAAGGACAAACTCCCTTAATAACCTCATAGAATCACTTGAGGATTTTTCTAATGCTTATGTTGAATACCCAGATAGTCAATTCCCTTTTTAAAGATATTTATATTTTACTAGTATTGTTTTGCTTTTGTTTTTTTAAAGTTTTTTTTCTTTTTCATGAGTTAACAAATTGGAATTCCTCTTGTTTTTTAACTATATAATATGGACAACACATAGTTTTGTTAAAAATCTATTATTATATTGTGTAAGTTCTCATTAGGGGTATCCAAAACAAGTTTGTTCCACATTGTTCATATGTAAATCGTTGGTTGTTATTTCTAGTGAGGACTACTAAAATAATAGATTTATGCAAACCATGTAAATATTTGTTTCACATTGCAAAATAGGATTTCATAGTGCGGCATTTGAATATATTCGAATTCAAAATATTGAAATGTCGCACTATGAATTTATTAATATTTTGCAAGAGAAATTTTATGATATTTCTCCTTGCGAACTAAAAATATGAACAATTAGTGAAAATAAATGGACAGCTTTAAATATTGGACCAAATCATATAATTAAATTTATGAAATTGCTACGTGGCCTCAATTTCCTATTCTGCAACATATAACAATTAGATTGAGTTTGTTTGTCAATTTCTATATGGGGTACTCATTATCACAGGATTTATAATATTTATCCGATCCAGACTCAAAGCCATTCTTTTCGAGACTCATTTTAATGCCTACCACACCCAAATAATTACGATATTTATACTTAGGAATTTTTTCCAAATAAATCGCATCACCTAGAATACAACATGAATTAGATATAACTTCATATCTCATATAAAATGTTTTGGATCAGAACTTTTTTCATTTTTCATATATTTAATAAATTCTTCACACGAACACGCTGCACATATCACTACGTCGGCACTTAATTTATCATGCCTAACAAAATATGTAAGATAATCATTTTTCATTTTTAACTTGTTAAACAATACTAAAATCTCAATATCTAAATAATTAGAACCATAATAGAAGCATAAGTTTGGAAGAGGAAGAAAAGTTATATAAATAAGTGAAACACCCGGTATTTTTGAGCAATTAGAATTTAATTAATTCCAGCTTTTTTAATTACACGCGGGATGTAATTTAATTAAATAAAATATTATGGGTTTACTAAATATTGATCGAGAGAGAGATTACGATTAATATTTATGGAAAAAATCTACTAAGTATGTAGTAAATAACAAGTGATAATTATTATACGTCTTAGTGAGTAATATCAACGGGACTATGTTATATCTAAATCGGGAGTTGTGTGTAGACTGTATTAAGGTCGAGATAGAAAATTTATGTAGAGCGACTTGGACAGTGATTTCGAGGTCACAATTGATTTTGAATGGGTCAAAATAGGCATAATAGAGTACTCAAGTGTATTAATTAGGTCCTGGGGCATTTTTAGACCAACTTGGCACTACATAAGAGTGTCTCGATCATTTGGGAGTTGAGGGTTGGCAAAATTCTTAATTTTAGAGATGTATATTAGTCATTTGGGTAGGGAGGCTAGGGTTACAATTCTTGGGAGAGAAGAGTGGCCATAAGAGAGGGTAGGAGAAAGGTTCTTAAGCTAACCTACATCGTTTTTCATCACTGACATCGCCGGAATTGAGATTGGAGCAAGAAAAGGACACCTCCATCATTAACCAACAAAAATCAAATCACTTAAACCTAAGTCAAGTGTTTATATTGCAATATCTTGAGTAGTTATAATACCCATGATAGTGTAGGGTTGAATTTTCATGAGTAATGTGATTTTGTGGATTTGTATGCAGGATTAATTCATGTTTTGGGATAGAGATCATGCAAAATATTATTTCTCTATGATTGTGGTACAAAATCTAAGAATTAATGATTTTACAAATGATGGAAATATAGGTTTTGTAGTGAAAAAACTTAAAAATAACCATATTAGGGTTTATATTGTAGATGGATGATATAGCCTTGTAAATGATGGAATCTTGAAAGCGTTGATGTTATACTTATGTTAGAACTTGTCTGTATACATGTATTAAATGATTGGTTGCGTTATATGGGAGTTTCGGGAGATTTCTTGATGGTTTAGTGGGATGAAGATGGAAGAAAGTGAATCTGGGCGAAGTTATCATAGCAGGTATCGATCGATCGATCAGTTTTGTCGATCGATCAACCAAAGTTGAATATGGGTACTTTATTTATTTGTGTAGTTTTGTTTACCAATAATTGTGAGGGATTTTGGTAATGTGTTATTAACTATATGAGGACTTGGAGAATATCAATAGACCTATAATTAATATTCGTCTTGGTCTTAATGAGGGTAAAATGAGATTAGGACTGACAAAATGAAATGATTGTGTTAAGTATCGAGAATTTAAAATCGGACTAGGGGAAGTGTAGATAATAAACCCCCAAGATTGATACCAGTACGTTAGTGATTTATTGAATTCTAAAATTACTTAAGGGATAACTACGACCCATTTGAGTAGTGAATGATACTTGAAAAATAAGAAAGGAATATTGAGTGTGAATCATTAGTACGTTGGGTATTCGAGAGATATATACTACGTACTGGTATACTTAAAGGTTGTGTGTATACCTATGTTGGATATATTTATAAGTTGTGTGTATACCTATTATATGTGTGCGAATCATACCTACATAGCCTGCTATCACGGGAGGTTCCGCACAGTGGGCGATCCCATCTTGGCGATGCCCGCGAGGTTTGGATGTGTGCCCCAGAATATAGAACTTAGGGAGACTCACTATTTGAGTGTGTAATAGTCAGATTGGCTGGTCATTTGGGTACCTTAGGTATGTGCGTAGCCCAAAGGCTTAGAATTATATTCGTCTCCATTATGTGTTATTTGATTTATGGTTCGAGGTGTCATTACAAACCGATAGTCCTTGATTAAGTATGAGAGGTACATGAACTTGATAGCAGAGAATGCATGCATTCGCGATTCTCAGTTCAGGAATGATATAATTGTATATATAGATAGTGTGATATATATATATATATATATAAATGTGTGTGTGTGTGTGTGTGTGTGTGTGTGTGTGTGTGTGTGTGTGATTTGTTTTACTAAGGTGTGGTAGTAGAAGATATAGATAGTGTGTATCTAAAGTAACTTAAGTAAGAGAAACTTAATTAATGGCTCAAACATAATATTCGGCACATATCAATTAATGTTTTATGATAGCGTATAGTATGGGCGGTATGGGTGAGCTAAGCATATTAGTGAATAATAGATGCCCTAAGACTAGTTAGGTTATGTAGCATAACTAGGTGACTAAAATAGGAGACGTTAGGGGAGCACTATAGTTGAGAAGTGAGGAACTCAAGGGAATGTGCGTGAAGCTAACGTGTGTATCTAATAACTGCTCATATTGCATTTTAAATACTTGCTAAATATTTTTCAAAGGTTTGGAGCTCTGACCCGCATCAAATCAACTTTCAAACACTTTTAGCTATCCAGCCATAGGGAAGCCAGATTTGATGATTCATTTATGGGATACGTAGCGACACCACTTGTGGAGGCATGCAGGACTTGAGTAGACGCTTTAGTTATTTCATTCCTAGTTTAGAATTCATTTTCAGGGAATGTTGCTCATTCAGTTTAGACAGTTATTCAGATTTATTTATTTCAATATCAGACTCTGTATTTAGATTCATTTCATTTTCGTTAGGCGTATGATTTGGATGTTGGATTTGGAGTCGATGGATTATTCGGCATTTATTATTTAGCCATATTATCATGCGATGTTTTAGAATTCTATTATTGTGTGGATGGTTTATATTATTTTTATTTCTCGTATTACTGTATGATTAATGAAAGAAAAAATTTGGCACCGGATTAATTTAACATAGCTGGTCAGTAATTAAAAAAGTTTTGACAGTGATGCTAAGAATGAACCAAATGAGATTCCTATTTATTTTGGTAAAGGACTGATCACTCGTGATTAAAATAGGCAGGGTGTCATAGATGGTATCATAGCATCAGGTTCTAGAGTCCATAGGATTTGTGTGGATTACAACGATTTCAGCATAACGTCCTTTGATGTAGATCCCTATTATTAGGATTGTTGCATTCACGTTTACGTATTTGAGATTTAGTTATTCTACTATTATTATTGTATTGACTGTGAACTCATACAATTAGATCTGATTTTAGATGCCACCCAAGAGAGTACAATCGACTTGGGCAACGGCGAGAGTCGATGAGGGGAAGGCTCAAAAGGATCCACTGGCACCATAACCACAGCCACTGTAGGGGACAATGACGATCGCAGAGGTGGACGCTATTATGGCATAGGCAGTCAATGCTACTATGACTACCATGTTAGTTCATTTCCCTCAGAACCAACCATAGCAAGTAGTGGCACCAATGGTCCGGGCCCACCCGGAGCTGTCTGATTGGTAGAGAGTAAGCTAGGCCTTCCAGAAGGGCCACCCACCAGAGTTTCATGGTAGTTTCGATGTGATCCTTGCATGTCATTGAGAGAAAGACATTCAGTGCCACCTTCGTATGATTGAGTGTAACCATATTCAAAAGCATATATTAGACACATTTAAGCTTGTGGGAGAAGCTTTACAGTGGTGGGAGTCCATTACCACTTCTGAGAAGAGAGATTATACGCATATTATTGAGTTCTGGGTGCGATTTGACCGCAAGTACTTCCCACCGACTGTTGAGACAAAGATGTGGAAGAAGTTTAATGAGGTGGTTTAGGGTCACCGTTTTGTAGCAGATTGTGAGGAGCGTTCACATGTATGGCTAACTTTGTGCCCGACAAGGTGAAAAGCGAGAAGAAAATGTTGAAGTTTATGTATGGACTTACCTGGAGGATCAGGCAACACTTGATTGGTAATCCAGCGTCTAAGACTTATACTAAGGTCATCAATGCATCACTTCTCCACTATCAAAACCAATGCTTCCAGATGAAGTGGAGCAAAAGAGGGGGTGAGACTAGCCATTTAGTCAAGGAAAGAGGGAACGATGCTAGTGGGGCACCGTAGTAGTAGATAAGTAGGCACTAGGGGCAGGATTCCTGACAGGTGGATTCAGCCAAGAGAGTCAGATTGGGCGCTTACCAACCAGAGGGTACTGAATCCAAGTAGGACCATTAGGTCCCTCAGTCGTAGTAGCATCATATTCCTCAAGGCCATCAGGGCCAAGGGAACAAGGGGTAGGCCAGTAGGGTCAGGGCCAACAGGGTCAATAATGATACCAAAAATGGTATCACCAAGTCATAGGTGTATAAAGCTCAAACGGGTATACAATAATGGAAACAATCACATAGCAAACCAATAAAAAAAAGATGAGGTGAAGAGGATGAACACCTGCATTTAAGTGGTTCGATCGCATCCTACGTCCACTATATGTGTGTGTGAAATCCACTAGTAAATAGGGCTCTAATGGTCTGATTACAACACAAGCTTTCTCTCTCTCTCTCTCTCTTCTGTATATAAATGAGCATAGTTTTAGCTAGGGTTTGAATTAATTGATCCCTTACAATGAAGGAGATGATGGGTTTATATAGTGCCTGGGTGGTGTAATACGCACCCCCCAAGCATGTTGAATGTGTGCACGGGTGAGGGCATCCACTTAGGTAGCGACAATTGTCCATGCACAAGTATGTAATGATGATGAAATCCTCCCTCACGGGAGGAGAATAATTTTGGTTATAACTGAATTCTCACGTGGAACACGTCACCTGGGCATGTTCTATTGCTCATCCACTCATGGTATCGTCTCCAGATGTCTCGTCCATAGCGGAGTATGAGTTCATTGATGAAGCGATTAACCTTACTCGTGGTACTAGCAAGTAAGGTCTCGGCCTGAGGAGCACAGACCAAGGTTTTCTAAGTTGGCCAACCCCTGGTGTCAGTTGGGAGATACGACGAGAGATGTCCTTTGTTACTCTAGATCCTTCTTGGGTTCTTGGACTAGTGCATGGCCGAGGTTGAATATACGAGATTGACCTTATCTTGGATGAGTCTTGGAGGTGACCCATGAGCTGGTTCATAAACTCGGTTATTTGGAGTGATGCAGTCTCGTCCTGAGATGAGGTTATATTTGGGCATATCAATCACCACCAACCCTCAGTTACCCATGTAAAGAGGTGACTAGGGGATATGTATTGGTATGGTCCATTGATGAGGTGTCTTCTAATGCATCGATCGGATACATATTGATATATAAGAGGGTGACACATGTCACAGTTCTGGTTGAGTAGCATTTTACCCAAGAATGGTGTGACGGTTGAATGCATTGGGCTTCGTGCCTTCAAATGATGACTTATTTTGGGATTTATGCCTAATAATTTCCCTAATATTTAAACCCCAAAGTTTTTCCCTTTCCTCTTTATCCTCTCCAAGAGTTCTCGCATGCTCTCTCTCTCTAGCTTCTGCACTTCCTACAAGTTTCTCCTTCATTATCTTCTTTCCAATGTTAAACTTTTCTAGGTATCCTTCCTCTATTTCTTATTTCATTCCTTCTTTTTCATTTAAAACTGGTTCCATCTTGCTGCCTTTTTCATATCTAGTGAAATTTACATTTTTCGGCGAGCTTGAGGGTATTTTCAATGCGGGTTGGGGTATATTTAGACCCACTTGAGCTTTCCCTAGGATACCTTTAGGTGTTGGTATAGGCTGTTGACTAGTTGGGTAGGTTTTTGAGGCTTTTTCAATGTTCTAAACTTTTTCTGGTGGACCTTCGGTCATCTTCTCCGGCCAGTTTCAAGGCTATTGTTCTTGCCTGAAAACCTTTTAGCTTCCTATTTGATCTTTAGTCAACCTTAGTCAATATTTTAAACTATTTGTCTCTTTTTCCACATTTTTTACTCAATTCAAACCTTGGCCTTTCATGTTAAGACATCTTTATAAGTTAGTCGAGGAGTTTCCCAATGACAGAGATAAGTGTTTCAAACATATTAGGAGAATAGAATCTGAAGAGGGCGAGAGGAGTAAGGCCGAAGAGTTCCCCCCCTTTGTCATATTTATCCTCCCCCATTGGCACTCGTCTACCCTCAAGTCTCTGAGCCCTGCAATCCCCGAGTTGTCGAACCAAGTGATCCCATGTATATGTCCTCCTCATCTCCAGACTACCCTATGTCAACGTATGAGACGGCTGAGAATGTGGATTCATTTAAGGAGGCCATGGATTACTCTGCATCCCATAATGAGGGGTATAATGTAGATGAGGCCACTTCTCATGTCGCCTCAACTCAGAGAGCTGAGGCTTCCAATGAATCTGACTCAATTCAGATTCTTGAGCCCAATGTGGTAATTCCACCCCCTGTGGATGCAATCCCCCTAACAGCTACGACTGGGGCCGAGTTTGCAGAAATGCTCCCTAGTGGTTACCCAAGTAATCTACAGACTCGGAATGATCCTCAAGCCGAGTCTCAATAAAGTAGTGGTGAGGAGAGTGACGTCGATACATCAGTGGCTGAGGAGTATGAGAACACAGTTTCTGAGGTCGACCTCTTAGTCTGGAAGCACTTTATATGGGATTGATTCCTATATTTCAGTGAGAAAACCTGATAAGGATGAGAGACCATTTCATGACCGAGAAGGCAAAACATGTGTTTACGAGCAAATGTTTAAGCTCGGCTTTCGGCTTCCTATCCATCCTAAAATCCGTGCCATTTTGGCCCATCTCAGGTTTCAACCTCTCAACTTTCTCTAAATGCTTGGAGGGTCATCCTTGCCTCTATCATACTTTGGAGGACAGTTCATCATACTGACATTCCACTAAAACTTTTCCTTGCCTGTTATACACCATCGTACCCAAAGACCCAACCTGGATACTACCACCTCGTAGCCAGGAAATCTAACAAGAAACTTCTATTGGTTACCCAAACCTCCAACCACAACTGGAAGCCTCGGTACTTTTTTATTTCTCGGGCTTGAGAGTTTGTCCCCACCCAAGCTTGTGGGACCTCTGAACCTGGGACCCCTCTGAGGTGGGGCAAAGTTCCAACATCGGCCAAATTAGGGCCAGGTTTGAACCCTGAGGCATGTGAGAAGGTTAATAAGATTTGGGAACAAGGTGAGAAAGGTCATCTGGACAAGTTTGAGCATCTGATGACTTCATACTACCTAGCTCGGACAGGTCTAGATATTGGTCCCTTGGAGGAGTTATGTAAGTAGTAAACTTTTCTAAGTGTAGCTTCGTATTTTTTAGATACTTATAACTAACTTCCTAGGTCTATCATTTGCAGGTCATCCGGAAGGAATTTTCGACACACTTTAGGAAATGGTGGCTCCAAGTTTAAGCAAGTTTTCAAGCAAGCGTGGTCAGAGGAGTGAGCCCCCTGCTCCTCTAGCAACCAAAAATTCATTCTCAGGTGGTCTTAGCCGAGATGATCAAGTTGGGAAGAAGAAGAGGACCCGAGTTAATGATACCACCATATTTCGTCCTTTGAAGCATGGTCATCAGGACCAAGCCATTCTCATATCTTCTGAGGACGTGATTGATGCCAGGCTATCACAGCTAAAGATAGTCGATGATAGCATCATCGGCCATAGCCAACAGGCCATTGATGCCATCGGTTGTATTATGTCTGAAGCTGATAAACGCTTCCTTCATTCGTTGGATATTGCATTACTAACTGAGTTTTCCATCCACATAGTTGTCCAGGTATCTTCTTAGGAATTTGTAAAGTAGTGTCTCGTCTTTGATGGAACCTCATACTGACTTGTCTTTTCGTACTTTACAGTTTATAGTCTCCTTGCACATGATGGGAGACTGCATCAGTAAAAGAATGCCCTTTATTCAAAAGGGAATACATGATGCCACAATGGAGAGTAATCTTCGAGCTGATCTTCATATTGCTAACTCGACTCTGCAAGAGGCCAACACCAAAATTGAAAATATAACTATGATCCATGCTAACACCTTGAAGACCCTGGCCAAGAAAAGGCAATTTAATATTAATGCAGCTGTTAAGGCTGCTAGGGAGCAAGTTGTAGCTGAATTTAAGGACTCCAAAAACATTTCTGATTTTGGCTTTGAGTATCTTGATAGGGGCATGGGCTGTCCTTGAGAACACTTAGATTAGGGATCTTTCCCCTGATGACTTCTCAGATCTCAACTTTAGTGATAAACGTCTGCTAACGGCCTGGGAGGAGGTTGAGGACCCTACTGTTGTCACAGAGACTAATCTCCCTGAGGTCATAGAGACAAATGAGAACATGGTCGATCTCGGTCTTGGTGATGATGGTGCTAAGAAAACAAACACTGGGACTGGGGGGACTCAATCAGTTGGTGACAGATCGGCCCCATCCGGTGGTGACAGTGTTTTGCAGCTCTAACTTTGTGAAGCCTGTATAGCCCATTTTATCTTCTTTTTTGATGTAATTTTTTTATGTAAGGTGACTCTCCGCCTTTCAAGTCATTCCACTTCTAACGTAATCTTGTTTAAGCTATAATGCTACTAGAATTTGAACTTTCACCTCTATTGTGCTTGCTTGCTTAATGTTCTCAAGTATTGTCTCTGTTTTCATCCGACTTTATTGATGCTTGCTTGGAGTGAACCACAATTTGTAATTTTTTCATCCATGGCCGATGGATTGATGAACCATAATTTGTAATTCACCAAAGTAATGATGTTTAAAAATGAACCACAATTAAGTGATTTTTAATTTGCATTCACCAAATCATGGTATTATAGCATAAGTCCTCTCTCATCATTTTTTAGAGTGTATGGATGAGTATCGTATCGTCCATGCACTATCATCTTTGGTCGGGAGATTTAATCCACCAACCTAATGATGTTTAAAAATGAACCACAATTAATTGATTTTAATTTCCATTTCACTAAATCATGGTGTTATAGAATAAGTCCTCTCTCGTCATTTTTTAGAGTGTATGGATGAGTGTCTTCTCGTCCATGAACTATCATCTTCGGCCGGGAGATTTAATCCACCAAACTAATGATGTTTAAAAAATGAACCACAATTAAGCGATTTTTAATTTGCATTCACCAAATCATGGTGTTATAGCATAAGTCCTCTCTCGTCGTTTTTTAGAGTGTATGGATGAATGTCGTCTCGTCCATACACTATCATTTTCGATCGGGAGATTTAATCCACCAAGCTAATGATGTTAAAAAATGAACCACAATTAAGTGATTTTTAATTTGCATTCACCAAATCATGGTGTTATATCATAAGTCCTCTCTCGTCGCTTTTGAGAGTGTATGGATGAGTGTCGTCTCGTCCATGCACTATCATTTTCGTTCGAGAGATTCAATCCACCAAGATAATGATGTTTAAAAATGAGTATCTTTTGATGTTATTGACAACCCATGGAAGAGGTTGATCCCATCCAGGTTGTCGTATCATCGAAAGCTATTTAAGCCGACTTCACCATAAATGATGTTTTCTATCTTAAGGCAAGTTGACACATACAAACAGCAATCATTCAAATAAACAGACAACATATGAGAGAACGCATTGATATTTTCATATAATTTCATTCATCTGAGTCTCATACATGTGTATTACAATGAAACTGAAAGAAAATTAATCATAATTGAAATCTTACTGGTAATACTTTTGAGGTGGTCGGCGTTTCATGGGTTGGAAAAGAGTTCTCCTTTTCGATTCTCCAATCGATATGTCCCTGGTACCACTTCTTCAACCACTTTATACAGGCCATGACAATTTGGATGGATCTTATTAGGCCTCTGCCATGCCTTTTTTAACACTAGGTCTCCTACTTTCAATGGTCGGATCTTTATTCTTTTGTTGTAGAACCTTGTTGTTGTTTGCTGATAGGAAGCTTGCCTAACCTTAGCATCTTCTCTTCTTTCTTCTATGAGATCTAAATCGAGCCTCCAATACCCCTGGGTAATAATCCTCTTAGCCAGAGATCTTCCCTCAATGTGACTGGAGAAGGAGCCTTCATGCATGTCCTTCAGGATATGCGCTACCTAAAATGGATGAACACATATGATCAGAGGAAGCAAAAACCCTTTCTTGTATAAATTATCTCATATGATGGAGAACTTGGAAGGTTTATATCTCAACTTCCTTTTTTCGATCTTGGATTCTGTAAACTCCCCATCCTTTATGTACCTGATGGGTGGATCTATCCATGAGGTTCCCATGTTTAACTTTAAATAAAATTTTGGAGTGTTTCCTTCCTCTTTAATGGTCGACCACTGTAAGATTTCCATCGGTATCATCCTTCTTACATCTGTTTTGTAGCTGAGGCCAGTCTAGCAAGGGCATCAGCCAAACCATTATCCAATCGGGGTACCCTCTTCAGCTTTATTTTAGAAAATTGTTCCAATGTTGCCTTAACCTTTCCCAGGTACCTTGCCATTCTGCCATCTTTGGCCTCATACACCCCCAAATTTGGTTGACGACTAACCTGGAATCACTATGTACAAGGAGTTTGCCAACATTTAGTGTCTAGGCAAGGGAGAGACCTTCTAGGAGAGCCTCATACTCATATTCGTTATTTGAATCTTTGAAGTTAAACCTTAACTTCCATCTGGGGCCGACACTATCAATCCTGCACCGCCTCCGCTTTCACAAGAAGACCCATCAACAAAGAGGCTCCATAGAGTAGCATTTGGTGAAAAACTACCCTCTTTCAGAGTTCTATTATTAAAAATATACTTTTCCTCATCATTCTCTTATACTTTGATCCTTTCTGAACTAGTCTCAGCCTGGGCCGGGGGAGGATATGCACTGCTCTCTTGCTTGCAAGTAGCCTTAATGTATTCGTTGTCGGCCTTATCCCAGGGGGATTCGATAATAAATTCCACCAGGACTTGCCCCTTAATGGTCGTTCTTGGCGGATAGATGATGTCAAACTTTCCCAATTCGATTGCCCAAGCCATCAGTCTTCCTGACTTCTTAGGCTTGGGAATTACCTGTCTGAAGGGTGATTTTATGAGGACCACCATGGTATGCACCTGAAAGTAAGGCTTCATCTTCCTCGAGGCATGGATCAGTGTGTAGACTAACTTCTCTATCTTTGGGTACCTCTGCTCAGCCCCTTGGAGTACCTTACTATTGAAATACACTAGTTTTTGGATTCCATCCTCTTCTCTTACAATGGCAGTGCTGATTGTCGACTCAGATAGAGCCAAATAAAGATATAGTTTCTCCCCCTGAACTGGTCTAGATAATAGGAGTGAGGAGATGAGGTAGGACTTCGAATCCTTAAAGGCTCTATTACAATTTTCATTCCATTCAAAAGATTTTCTCAACACTCGAAAGAAAGGAAGATATTTATCAGTGGCCCTAGAGACAAACTTGTTTAGTGCTGCCACTCTTCCAGTGAGTCTCTGGACATCCTTTATTGTTGTAGGAGTCTTCATCTCTAATAAGGCCTTGATCTTCTCAGGGTTGGCTTCTATTCCTCTTTGATTCACAAGAAACCCCAAAAACTTGTCTGCTCCCATGCCGAAGACAGACTTGGCTGGGTTGAGCTTCATCCGGTACTTGTCCATCATGTCAAAGGTGCGCTCAAGGTCGGCCACATATGTGTCGGCCTTGAGGCTCTTAGTCAACATATCATTAAAGTATACTTCCATCATTTTTCCAATCTACTATTCAAATATTTTTTTGACCAGACTCTGATATGTTGCCCCGGCATTCTTCAACCCAAATGGCATGACCTTATAATAATAAGTCCCCTTATCAGTGATAAAGACAGTTTTTTCTTCGTCGGTCGGGTCCATGAATATCTGGTTGTACCCTGAGTAGGCATCCATGAAGCTCATTAATTCATGACCGGATGTTGCTTATACCATTTGATCTATCCTAAGTAAAGGGAACTTGTCTTTTGGGCACGCTTTGTTCAGATCCGTGAAGTCGACACACATACTCCACTTGCCATTGTCCTTTAGGACGATGGCAGCGTTTGCCAACCAGTTAGGATAGATGAATTCCAGAATGTAGTCGACCTTCTCCAACTTCTTAACCTCCTCTCATGTAACATCATACTTCTCTCTTAAGTATACTCATCTTTTCTACCGTACTAGCTTAGTATCATCATCTACGTTGAGCTTATGGCATATAACTTTTGGGTCAATGCCTGGCATGTCTTCGTGGCTCCATGCGAATATGCTTTGCCACTTCTTCAATAACTTTACCAGTTCTTCCTTAATCTGCTTTTTTAGGGTTTTGCCAAATTGGATGGTTTTTTCTAGCTCATCCTGATTGAGAACGATGGATTCTACCTCCTAGGTGACTTCTTCCTTATTGAGTTTCCTCTCATCTCTTGGGTCTAGGGTATCGATGTTGTAGGCTATAGTCTCTTTTTGTGAGCTTCCTTTTCTTCATCCAAGTTGAATAACACTCCGGTGCCAACACTTGATCACCTTAGACTTCCCCTACCCCATAAGGAGTCGAGAATTTCACCATTTGGTGCACAGTGGAGGGTACGGCCTCAAATTATTTGATGGGACACTCTTCCTATGATGATGTTATAAGCCGAGTACAAATTTCATCCATTATAAATAATTTGACCCTCCTTATCATCCTCCTAGGTCAAACATCTCCCATTCGGACGTCCATTTCATGCATTCCCAATGGATGCACCTTCTCGCCGCTGAACCCTATCAGAGGGTGATGATAGGGCATGAGCCTTTTCTTGCTGAGTCCTGGGCCTTTGAAGCATGGCCAAAACATAACATCGATCAAACTTCCACCGTCCACCAGTATTATTCGTACGTCATACCCATGCACCCTAGTTGTAATCACCAGGGGGTCATCTTGAGGGGATAAGATACCTTTGAAGTCGAGTCTTGAAAAACCCACAACCAAAGTGTTCATGTCCACCTTCTTCCTTTTCTCGGTCTTAATGCTTATTTCAACCGAGTTAAGCATCTCAATCTTAGGAAGTGTGACACCCCACCTAATTAAATACTGGGTGATCAATCCTTTATTAAATTAAAGCAAAATATCCGGTTGGTTCACTCTTAGAATCACTGTCGAAAAATAATTGCTTTATTAATCACCTAATAAATAATTAAGCTAAGTGTCAAAATATTTAATTGTATGAATTAAGTACCAACAATATGAATTGTTATACATACACCATTTTAATGAACGCAATCATAATATTGAATACCAAACCATCCAAATGAAATAAACAGGCTAGATTAATTATTCCCAATAAAATATCTTAAATCTAAGGACAATGTAAAAATTAAAACAATCCCAACTAAAAATTGAGTACTGGAAAATAAAGAAGTACAGTGTCTCTCTGAACTAAATGGAAACTTAGAATGGGAAACTCATTCCCTATCTAATATGACTAAGTGAAGAGATGAGATAACAAGGATGAAGTCTTCTAAATGCAAGGAACTGCAACTCCCACACTAACTGCAGCATGTCAAAAAGTCTAGCGATCTAAGTTTGACGCTCTTGTGGCGGGGAAACTGTTTATACATATATATATAGATATACAAGAGAAAGAAGAGGTGACAAGAAACGGATCAGAGCCCGATAGTTATAGTATTAAAATAGTTTAGAAAGTATTTAAAATGCTTATTAGTAGATAATCCATACATGTTAGTTACGCTGCCCTCACTTGGGAATTCTCACCTCTCATCTAGTGTGCACGCCTAACGTACTACCAAATTATTCTAGATGATGTCAATCTAGTTAATCAGTCTAAACCCAGTCTCCTCTCGTCAATCCTTATTCACGCGATCGCATAAATATAATTTATACATGATTAATTTCTTAATTTTACCAAGTCATGTATATATACATATCAATACGGCCTTAAGTTCTAAAACACTTAAATTATATAATATCATTATCCAATTTTATCTACTCACAAACACAGTAGATGAATCACGGGTATAAATATATATATATATATATATATATATATATATATATCACTTAGGATATATACTAATAAGGCACCCCAATACTAAATTATGGTGCAGGCATACTCTGCTATCAAGTCCCTCTACCTCTCGTACAAATAAGGGAATACTAGTACAAATCACCCCTGAACTGTATTAACACAAAACAAATAAATTGGAGGCGAATCATAGTTCGAAGTCACTAAAAGGTCAGCACATACCCTCACGTCTCTTAGGACCGTCTGCTCTACCACTCATAGATACGTTGTACCAAGGTTCTATGTTCTAGGGTAAAAGTCCATATTCCCTATAAAGGTCAAATCAGAATAAGACTATACCGGCGCGGAAACCTCTGTGATAGCAAGTAGAGCGGCTATGATTAAGCACAGATATTCATATAATATATATACTTACACTCATATATATATTTACATTATTCAGATATGTACACCCACGACCCATAACATATTCTAACCATACATGGCACATAACACCCGAATCCTACGTATAATTAGTTCATCCTTTTATAATCTCATTTACCGCATGTTCCGAAGTACTTCTCGTCCCTCGAAGTGTATTATTTTGATATGTATAATACCAGTAAATGTACTCTTGATATCCCACTGTCCTAAGTTGTCGTCAACATCCACAACATCCAATTTATCACACACACGATCATAACCCATTTTATACCCTCGTGACCCCATGTTTAAATTTCATATAAAATCGCACTACCCGAACCTTACCCACAACCCGACTTGTCCTTCCCAAGTCCCATCATGGTATTTAAATTATGTCTAAGGGTTCTTATAAATTAGGGTTGGATTAAACATTAGAAGTAAATAAGATTCAAATTCCAGGAGGAGTCGATCGATCAATGGGAATAGTTGATCGATCGACATTCTTGAGTCGATTGATCGATCGATCAGATACTCACGTAGTTTCTACAAGTCTTTGCCTACGGGTTTCATCAAAGTTTAGCCTCAAAACCTCTATTATTTCAACCCAAACTCCCAACCAAATGTCACAAACATTATAGTAACCTGTCTGAACGATTTCTAACGTAAAATGTTGATTAACTCCTCAAGGAATCATCATTTAATGGGTAAAATATATGAATTTGTCTCAAACCCTAGTTTACCATATTATTTCAAGAACCACACAATATTTTCGAATTTCTTCCTCTAAGAATCATTAAAATTCGTGATAGATGTTCTACATGTAATAAGGATATAAGCCTAACATGGTTTCTATTCAAACATGTGAGTTTTAGTCTTCCAAATACATTAAATCACCATAAAAACATGTAATTGTTCCTCATATTCTAACTTAGATGTTGTATCAACACAAGATTAGCAAGATAGATACTTTCCTTAAAGTTGCAGGTTTGATCCGAAGAATTTGAGTGGTATAGGAATGATCCTCTTATTCAAATCTATGCTTTGGTAGTGGTGGAGGTGCAGAAAGGGTGGTTCTTGGTCTTAAACACCTTGGAAAGATCTCTCCTTCTTCTTCCTATGGATTCCCTCACTTTTTTATTCTGATAACACCATTTTAATGAATGCAATCATAATATTGAATACCAAACCATCCAAATGAAATAAATAGGCTACATTAATCGTTCCCAATAAAATATCTCAAATCTAAGGACAATGTAATAATTAAAGCAATCCCAACTAAAGAGTACTGGAAAATAAAGAAGTACGGTTTCTCTTTAAACTAAATAGAAACTGAGAATGGGCTACTCATGCCCTATCTTACATGACTAAGTGAAGAGCTGAGATAACAAGGATGAAGTCGTCTAAATGCAAGGACCTGCAACTCCCACACTAGTTGCAGCACGTCAAACAGTCCAGCGATCTAAGTCCGATGCCCCTGTGGCGGGGAACCTGTTTATACATATATATATACAAAAGAAAGAAGAGGTGACAAGAAACGAATCGGAGACCGATAGTTATAGTATTAAAATAGTTTAGCAAGTATTTAAAATGCTTACTAGTAGATACTCCATACATGTTAGTTGCGCAACCCTCACTTAGAAATTCTCACCTCTCATCTAGTGTGCACGCCTAATGTACTACTAAATTATTCTAGATGATGTCAATCCAGTTAACCAGTCTAAACCCAGTCTCCTCTCGTCAATCCTTATTCACGCGATCGCATAAATATAATTTATACATGATTAATTTCTTAATTTTACCAAGTCATGTATATATACATATCAATACGGCCTTAAGTTCTAAAACACTTAAATTATATAATATCATTATCCAATTTTATCTACTTACAAACACAGTAGATGAATCATGGGTATATATATATATATATATATATATCACTTAGGATATATATACTAATAAGGCACCCCAATACTAAATTATGGTGCAGGCATACTCTGCTATCAAGTCCCTGTACCTCTCGTACAAATAAGGAAAATACTAGTACAAATCACCCCCGAACTGTATTAACACAAAATAAATAAATTCGAAGCGAATCGTAGTTCAAAGTCACTAAAAGGTCAGCACATACCCTCACGTCTCTTAGGACCGTCTCCTCTACCACCCATAGATAAGTTGTACCAAGGTTCTATGTTCTAGGGTAAAAGTCCATATTCCCTATAAAGGTCACATCAGAATAAGACTGTACCGACGCAGAAACCTCCATGATAGCAAGTAGCGCGACTATGATTAAGCACAGATATTCATATAATATATATACTTACACTCATATATATATTTACATTATTCAGATATGTATACCCACGACCCATAACATATTCTAATCATACATGGCACATAACACCCGAATCGTACGTATAATTAGTTCATCCTTTTATACTCTCATTTACCGCATGTTCCCAAGTACTTCTCGTCCCTCGAAGTGTATCATTTTGATATTTATAATACCAGTAAATGTACTCTTAATATCCCACTGTCCTAAGTCGTCATCAACTTGCACAACATCCAATTTATCACACACACGATCATAACCCATTTTATACCCTCGTGAACCCACGGTTAAATCTCATATAATATCGCACTACTCGAACCTTACCCACAACCCTACTTGTCATTCCCAAGTCCCATCATGGTATTCAAATTATGTCTAAGGGTTCTTATAAATTGGGGTTGGATTAAATAATAAAAGTAAATAAGATTCAAATTCCAGGAGGAGTCGATCGATCAATGGGAATAGTCGATCGATCGATCCAGTTGATCGATTGACATTCTTGAGTCGATCGATCGATCAGATATTGGCCTAGTTTCTATAAGTCTTTGCCTACGGTTTTCATCAAAGTTTATCATCAAAACCTCTATTATTTTAACCCAAGCTCACAAACATTATAGTAACAGGTGTGAACGATTTCTAATGTAAAATCTTGATTAACTGCTTAAGGAATCATCATTAAAAGGGTAAAATTTATGAATTTGTCTCAAACCCTAGTTTACCATATTATTTCAAGGACCACATAATATTTCCAAATTTCTTCCTCTAAGAATCATTAAAATTCGTGATAGATGTTCTACATGTAATAAGGATATCAGCCTAACATGGTTTCTATTCAAACATGTGAGTTTTAGTCTTCCAAATACATTAAATATACATAAAAACATGTAATTGGTCCTCTTATTCTAACATGGATGTTGTATCAACACAAGATCATCAAGATAAATACTTGTCTTAAAGTTACAGATTTGATCCGACTAATTTGAGTGGTATAGGAACTATCCTCTTCTTCCGATCTATGCTTTGGTAGTGGTGGAGGTGCAAAATGGGTGGTTCTTGGCCTTGAACACCTTGGAAAGCTCTCTCCTTCTCCTTTCTATGGATTCCCTCACTTTTTGATGTTTATAACCCTAACTTCCTCGACACACCATCTGATATAGCCTTAATAATTTCGTAATTAATTAAGGTCCTAAAATGGAAATTACCAAAATGCCCTCTCGGATTGCCGGTTAGGCCTAAAATCGTCCTGAGACCCAAACTAAACCCTCGGGTACACTTTTCTGACTATCTCGACCCTTCTAGACACATTACGGGTGGCCAAGAATTAATTTACCCTTCTAGACACATTACGGGTGGCCTAGAATTAATTTACTTTTTATTATATTAAATTAGTCCCGATACGACTCACATGCGCGTCCCAGCTTAATTTCTATAACTTTAGTATTATTCACTCGCGACAATTTTAATAACTTCATATCACATTTTACTTTACTCGTTAAGTAATAATTAAAATAATTCTCATCAATAATTACTAACTCACGTCATGCTAGTAAATATTAATTTAAATCCCGATTAATTATAAAATTCCTATCATTATTTAAGTCATAAAAATACGGGGTATTACATACTTCCCCCTAAAAACGGAATTTCGTCCCGAAATTCAAAAAATAAAAATAAATATACCTGGTAGGAACAAGTCTGGATACTTTTCGCGCATATCTGCCTCGCACTCCCAATTAGACTCATCTACATTACGATGCTTCCACAGGACCCGTACGAGTGGAACTACCTTTAACCTCAATCTCCTCTCACTATGGTCTAGGATGGCCATCGGTCTCTCCTCATATGAACTGTCAGGCTGGAGGTCAATCTCCTCTATCGCAATCTAGGTGTGATCCAAATCATATCAGAGATACCATCTCAGTGAAGAAATGTGGAACACATCATGGATACGGTGTAAGTGCTCTGTCAACCTAAGTCTATATGCCACCGGTCAAATCCTCTCAATGATAGTAAATGGTCCCACGTACCTCGGAGCCAATTAACCTTTCTTCCCGAACCTCATTATCCCCTTCATAGGAGACACTCACAGCAACACTTGGTCCCCCACACTAAACTCCCTGAAGAACCGCTTGGCATCGGCATAGCTTTTTTGCCTGTCCTGGGCTAGACCTGTCAAAAAATACAATAACTCGTTAACATGACACGACACGACACAAAATTATAAGTTAATGGATTTACCATTATTGGGTTTGGGTCATTAATGGGATAACACGGTAGACCGTTAACATTAACGGTTTGGGTTTAAGAATTTACTTGTACCCATTTTAACGCCTTTCGACCCGTTAATACACATTAACACTAACGGGTACTATAGGGTCACCCAACCCGTACCCGATAAGAATAACCATTAAAACCCATTATTTCTAAATCCTTTAAGACTAACGGGTACTATAGGGTCACCCAACCTTTACCCAATAAGAATTACAATTAAAACCCATTATTTTAAACTATTAAAGACTAACGGGTACTATAGGATCACCCAACCCGTTATCCTTTTAGACCCAAACTGATTCGTTAATAATAGCGGGTGGTAACGGTTCTAATCGTGTACCCGTTAATATTAACGGTTCATGTTTAGATATTATCATTAGACCCGTTAGCCTTAATGGGTCGTGTATGGGTTAGGCATGTTTTGACCCGTAACCCGTACACGACCCAAATCGACCCGTTGATAGGCCTATCATGGGCTACCCGAATACGGCTCATGATCATCTCAATACTGACTGAAGAGTCCTGAATCACCTCAGGCCTAGATAGCTTGTTGTCCCCCACCTCTATCCAATAAGCAGCAGAATGACAAGGTATGACATACAATGCCTCAAATGGGGCCATGCCAATAGTAAACTGGTAGGAGTTATTATAGCTAACTCCACCAGTGGAAGATACTGCTACCAACCCCCGCCAAAGTCAAGGACACACATCTATAACATATCCTCTAGTATCTGATTTGTCCACTCCGTTTTCCCATCCGTCTGCGGGTGGTAATCCGTACTCAATCTCAACTCAGTACCTATGTCCTCCTGGAAGATCTCCCAAAATCAAGACACAAAGATCTTGTCCCTGCCGGACACAATATTAAGGGGTACCCCATGAAGCCTCACTATCTCTGCTATAAATATCTGGGCATATTGCCCCGTAGTGTAGTCTGTCCGCACCAGCAGGAAATGAGCTACCTTGGTCAACCGATCCACCACTACCCATATAGAATAGTGACCCCTCTGTGATGTAGGCAAGCCCGTGATAAAATCCATGGAAATTATTTCCCATTTCCACATAGGGATCTCTAGCGACTAAAGTAACCCTCATGGAATCTGGTGGTCCACCTTTACCAACTGACAGGTGGCACACTTAGACACGAATCCTGTAGTGTCCTTCTTCATCCCACTCTACCAGTATTGTCGCCTCATATCCTGGCATATCTTATCCCCTCCGGGATGTACCACAAATCGATATCCATGTGACTTTATCATCACTGGATGACGTAAGTCCTCCCCCTTTGAGACCATTAACCTCCCATTAAATTGTAAATCCCCATCTAAACTCACTGAATAGGAATTTGGGCCCTTAGCTAGGAGTTGTACAATCTGATCCTGGCAGAACGAATCGATGGCTTAGCCCTGGATCACTCTCGTGATAATCTCTGGTATGACAATCATGACGTACATAAAGGATCGGGCCACTGCATCTTGATGTCCCATCTCTTTCCATTTCACCTTCCACACCGTCGCCACCTCACCTATTGGCCTACGGCTTAACGAATCTGCAACTACGTTAGCCTTCCCGGGGTGGTACCGTATCTCGAACTGGTAGTCTTTCACAAAATCTAGCCACCTGCGCTGAAGTATGTTCCACTCCCGTTGAGTGAATAAGTATTGCAGTGACTTGTGGTCTGTGAACGGCGAAATTTCTCCCTCAATAAGTAATGTCTCCAAATCTGAAGGGCAAACACGACTACAACTAACTCTAAGTCATGGGCGGGGTAATTTTTCTCATAGGCTTAAGCTTACGGGAGGCATAATCTATAGCTTGATCCTCCTGCTGGAGTACCCATACCAAGTCCCTATAGGGAAGCGTCAGTATACACTAGGTACTCCACTCTTGGCATGGGTAAAGCAAAGACTGGCGTCGAAGTCAACCTGTCCTTCAGCTCATCAAAAGACAACTGAAACACGTCATCCCAAATGTACGGTACCCCCTTGCGAGTCAGATTAGTCAATGGACCCTCTATCTTCGAGAATCCCCGAATGAACTGTCTGTAATACCCTGCGAATCCCAAAAAACTGCGAATCTCTAACGATGTCGGGGGCTACCCCAACTCCCTCACCGTGGACACCTTCCCTAGATCTACGGATATTCCCTTGTCGGAATTAATGTGCCCAAAAAAATGGACCTCACGTAGCCAAAACTCGCACTTCTCATACTTTGCATATAACTGATGCTCTTACAGAGTCTAAAGGACCCGTCTCAAATGCTCGGCATGCTCCTCCTCAGTCTATGAATAAATCATAATTCCATCTATAAAGACAATGACAAACTGATCTAAGAACTCTCTGTACACCTTGTTCATTAAATCCATGAATACGGTTGGAGCATTGGTTAACCCAAACGGCATAACCCAAAACTTGTAGGACCCATATCTCGTCAAGAAAGCAGTCTTCGACACATCCTGCTCCTTAATCCGTAACTGATGATATCTCTATCTCAATTCTATCTTTGCGAAGAAGTTAGCTCCTCTCAATTGGTCGAACAAGTTATCGATTCGGGGCAACGGATACTTATTTCGTATCGTGACTTTGTTCAACTCTTGGTAGTCCACACACAACCTCAATGACCCATCTTACTTCTTCATGAACAGCATAGGAGCACCCCAAGGTGAGGTATTACTATGGATGAAACCCTATCCTAACAACTGCTCAATATGATCTCGTAACTCCCTTATCTCAACTGGAGCCATATGGTAGGGTCCACGGGTTATCGTCCGAGTTCTCGGCATCAAATCTATAACAAAATATATCTCTCGTCTAGATGGCAATCCCGGTATATCCTGGAACACATCGGAGAAATCATGAATGATAGGAATTGAGTCAAGGGGAATCAGTATCTCCTTAGAGGTTTCATCCTCTATGTAATATAAATGAGTGGACGATCCTCCCTCAGGACGAGGCATCGCCACCAGAAACATCTCCTAGCCCGGTATAGCAAAAATAATGCTTCTACTAAAGTAATCTATCATGGCTCTATAATAAACAATCCAATCCATATCGATAATGGCATCATACTCACACATTTCTAATACAAGAATGTCGGCGGGTAAAATAAGTCTCCCAATATTTATTCCCACGCCCCGACAAATAAAGTAAATCAATGTCCCATTACCCAGCGACGAGTCAACACACGTAATAGTACTCTTAGCTGTATTTAATAACCCCAAGGCATGTGCAAAACTAGTGGAAATAAAAGAGTGTGAAGCCCCCGTGTTAAATAATATACGCCCCAAAGTCCCCTGAATAGAAAACATACCCTCGACTGCGGGTGGAGCCTGGAGGACTGCGGCCTAATGGACATTGTAAACACCCCCATGCTGCAACTCCCCTATTGAACTGGGACTGCTGGAATGGAGGGCAAAGCTGGTCTCTAAGGTGGTGCTGGGAGGGCGGCTGGGAAGATCGGTCTCTACGGCTCTTGACGAGCACCCTGCTGTTGCGAGCCCTATCCCTCTCTGGGCAATCCTGACGTCTATGGCCATTTTTACCACAACTAAAGCATCTACCCCTGAAATTTCCTCCCCTCTGTCCCTGCTGGCCATTACCACCCCTCCACTGGCCCTGCTGATATTGTTGTTGGCCCTGCTGCTGGCCTGACTGGCCCTGCTGGTAATGCTATTGGCCCTGCTTAAAACCCCCATGTTCCTTCCTAGAGTCTACAGAACGAAATCTCTTAGCGGGGCCCCCTGATGGGAACTCTGCTCACCCTGACGGACCTACCCCTAAGCTGTTGGTGCCCCACTCGCACTACCACCTCCTGCCCAGCCCTGCTGGCTGGACTCCCTGGCTCGTTTTCTTCCCTGCTGATGGAAGCGGTGGTCCTGAAAATGTAATGAAGCAGCATTGAATACATCAGTATAAGTACGCAACGAAAGATTACCCAAAAGGTGCTGGCGAATCCTCCAGGTCAAGCCATCCATGAACATCCTAATCTTCTTCACTTCGGTAGGTACCTCATCTGGCACCAAAGTAACCAATCTCGTAAACTCCTCCACATACTCCGCAACTGTCATCCCTTCTTGTTTGAGGTTCATCAGTTTCCACCTCATCTCAATATGAATGGTGGAAGGGAAGTATTTGTGGTCGAATCGCACCCAGAAGTCCTGAATCGTCAAAACATCACGCTCCTCTGTAGTGGTAGTGGACTCCCACCACTGTAACGCCGCTCCAACCAGCATGAAGGTAGCTAAAATCTGCTTTTTCACCTCCATGCACTCATATATTCGCTGGTGTCTCTGTATGTCCTTCTTCTATTGGCTAGCCACTACAACATCTGAGCTTCCCAAGAACTCTGGTGGGTGTGCCTTCTAAAACGTGTCTCTGACTCATTCCCAAGCATAAGGGAACGCATGTACTAGGACAGGTGCCACTGCCTACACCTGTGGTGGGCATGCTGAACCACTGCTAATGTTGCATTGACCGCCTGTGCAACTATAGCGGCTACCTCTACAGCATTTATTTTCCCCTGTTCTTGCGGCGACTGGGGCTCGCGTTGGGAATTTTTGTCCAACGGTGCTCGTCTCGGAGGCATCTGAAACGAGAAGGAATTTATAAATCCACAGTTCGATAAATCTTAATATAAATGAAGACGTATATAAAAATTTAGAGTGCAACAATCCTAATAATAGGGCTCTATATCAAAGAAAGTTAAGCTGAAAGCATAATAAGCCGTACAGATCCTAAAGGATTCTTGAACCTGATGCTTTGATGCCACCTGTGACACCCTGCCTAATTAAATACCGGATGATTAGTCCGTTATTAAATTAAAGCAAAGTATCTGATTGGTTCATTCTTAGCATCACTGTCGAAAAACGATTGCTTTATTTATCACCTAATAAATAATTAAGCTAAGTGTCAATATCGTCAAGTTTTATTTATTATAAAACTACCGCAAGTGCACAAGCTATTGAAATATAGAGGGTGTAAGTACGGGTCGAACCCACAGAGATTTCGTCAATTTTTAAAAAATATCGACTATCCAACTAGACAAATGATTCTATAAATATGATTTCGAGATAATAAAAAATTAAAATAAATGAGTGAACATAAATTATGTAACAAGTATGGAGATATTACTAGGATTTCGTATCTGTTTACCCTTTTTTATTGGTTTATGATTAATTAGTCTAACTAGCTATTCCCTTTTATAACTCAAAATTGTAACGACCCTCGTCGCGTAAATTTCGGATGATGAAAATGTGAAAGTTTAAATAAATATTTTTACATCTCCTTTTAGATACCAAAAACCCTTATTCCCTTAAAATATCACTCATAAGCATTAAATGTCAAATATAAGCATGGACTATCAAACAATTTAACATAAGCATAATCCAGCAAACGTAAGCACATAAAATCAAAGGATGTGAATAAAACAATTAATTTAGAAGGTTTAAAATATCACTCTCGTGACTATTTTAAATGAATACCGAATTTTTAAAACGTTTTTAGAACAAGTGGGGAATTTGGCGAATTAAACCAATTAAATTATACACTAAATAATTATGGTAAATTTCACCTTATCCTAGCAATTTAAATTAAAATGACATCATAATTAAAACACAAAAGTTGCAAGATGAAATACTAATGGCCATAATAATAATCAACTTACAAGATTGAAGTCCCAATATTTGAATGCCAAAACAATAAAATTCTGCTCCAAACTTGCACACAAAAATTACACTCTAAACATTCCTATCTCTACTCTATGTACAAAAATGGTGTTCCTAAGTGTGTCTGTCACACACACTCTGTGTCTATCTCTCCTCCTCTGTAATCCCTTGTTAAATGAGCTTCCCATTCTTTTTATAACCCACAGATTGGTTTGAGATTTGCTAGATGAGAGATTAAAAAAATGTGGATAGTGGAAGAAAAAAGGGGGTTTATTCCTGATTTTGGGGAGTGTTTTTTTTTATTTGGCTGGCAAAGTGTCTTTAATTGAAAATGGGTTGGCAGTGGTCAAAGGCAGGTGGATGGATATTAGGTTGGGGTTATAATAGATTAGAAGGCATGTGGGGTATTATTTTATTCATGGCTTTGATTTGTTTAGCAGGTAATAACTCGTGGCTTTGTATAGGAGAAATGGGTCTTGATATTTTTAAAAAGGAAAATGGGTTTGGCTTGGTTTTGGTAGGAGGTTAGGTGTCGCCGAATTTTTGGCCGGAGGTGTGTGGGATGTCGCCAGCGACAGCAGATGGGTTGCGTAGGGGTCGGTCCGGGCTGGTATGGTCGCCGGAGCTGGTCGGCAGCGGGATGGATGGGTTTCATTTGGTTTGATTCCGGGTTTGGGTTCTAATGGTGGGTAATGGTAGTGGCTTGGTTATGGAATTATGTGGGTTAGCAGGAGAGAGAGAGAGAGAGAGAGAGAGAGAGAGAGAGAGAGAGAGAGAGAGAGAGAGAGGGTGTAGATGTGGGTATGTGGGAAGGTTTGTTAATGGGTATAATTGGGTTGGTTTATTTTTTTGGAAAGAAGGTGAATAGTGTTTGGGGTGTGATTTGGGTGTTGGATGGTTGGTGACGATTTTGGGAGAAGAAGATAAAAAGTGTTTGGGGTGTGATTTGGGTGTGAGTGTGTGTAAAGTGTTAAGGTGTGAGTGTGTGTTATTTTGTACAAAATAAAATTAAAACTAACTAAAATAATTATAAAAATAATAAAACTATAAAAATGAAATCTAACAAAATTAATAAAATAAATCTAATACCAAAAGACTCAAAATAATATAAAAATAATACAAATATATTTTACACCCACTTAGTACATAAAGTATATATACAAACATGAATGTAGAACTATTAATAAAATGACACACTCGCATACGATATTATATTTACATAAAAATTAATACATTACTCAAACTAAAAATAAATAAAATCATTAATAAAAACAACATAAAACAAAATAAAAATGTCACGAACAATTAAAATATAAATCACTATGCACACAAATAAAAAATAAAAATTACTAAAAATATGCACATGACTCAAATAATAATCTAAAAAAATAAATAATAACTAAACGCATACAGAAGGTGTAGGTACGGGTTGGGTTTGGTTTAAGGGTTGGTTTGGGTGAGGGGAATGGGTTTGACTTCAGGATTTGACTGTTGACTTTTTTTCGGTGTCGAACTTTTCACGGCTATAAATTCTTCGTTTCAACTTCGATTGACACGCCGTTTGAACCCAGATGTCCCTTGATTCGAGGCCTACAATTTCCGTATTTTGTCCGAGTACGAAATACATCTTTTGAATTTACAATTTTGCCCCTGAAGTTGTATAGGTGCCCTTTTCATGCTCAATTTGAGTCCGGATTTCAACGCTTTCGTTTTAAATCTGTCTATACTTAAAAACAAACTTGAACAAGACATTAACAATGAATATAAGATGTGAGCTTGAAGTTCTCAAAATTGTATTATTAGCCCCATTTATTCTTAAATTAGTATTTTTTTTCCCTAAAATAAAAAAAATTGCTCTAAAAATATTTTATTGATGGTGCAAGGGAACTAACAAGTTCAGTCAAAATATTTAATTGTATGAATTAAGTCCCAACCATATGAATTGTTATACATACACCATTTTAATGAATGCAATCACAATATTGAATACCAAACCATCCAAATGAAATAAATAGGCTAGATTAATCGTTCCCAATAAAATATCTCAAATCTAAGGACAATGTAATAATTAAAGCAATCCCAACTAAAGAGTACTGGAAAATAAAGAAGTACTGTTTCTCTCTGAACTAAATAGAAACTGAGAATGGGCGACTCATGCCCTATCTTACATGACTAAGTGAAGAGCTGAGATAACAAGGATGAAGTCGTCTAAATGCAAGGACCTGCAACTCCCACACTAGTTGCAGCACGTCAAACAGTCCAACGATCTAAGTCTGATGCCCCTGTGGCGGGAAACCTGTTTATACATATATATATACAAAAGAAAGAAGAGGTGCCAAGAAACGAATCGGATACCGATAGTCATAGTATTAAAACAGTTTAGCAAGTATTTAAAATGCTTACTAGTAGATACTCCATACATGTTAGTTACGCAACCCTCACTTAGAAATTCTCACCTCTCATCTAGTGTGCACGCCTAACGTACTACTAAATTATTCTAGATGATGTCAATCCAGTTAACCAGTCTAAACCCAGTCTCCTCTCGTCAATCCTTATTCACGCGATCGCATAAATATAATTTATACATGATTAATTTCTTAATTTTACCAAGTCATGTATATATACATATCAATACGGCCTTAAGTTCTAAAACACTTAACTTATATAATATCATTATCCAATTTTATCTACTTACAAACACAGTAGATGAATCACGGGTATATATATATATATATTTATATATCACTTAGGATATATATACTAATAAGGCACCCCAATACTAAATTTTAGTGCAGGCATACTCTGTTATCAAGTCCCTGTACCTCTCGTACAAATAAGGAAAATACTAGTACAAATCACCCCCGAACTGTATTAACACAAAACAAATAAATTGGAAGCGAATCGTAGTTCAAAGTCACTAAAAGGTCAGCACATACCCTCACGTCTCTTAGGACCGTCTCCTCTACCACCCATAGATAAGTTGTACCAAGGTTTTATGTTCTAGGGTAAAAGTCCATATTCCCTATAAAGGTCACATCAGAATAAGACTGTACCGACGCAGAAACCTCCGTGATAGCAAGTAGCGCGACTATGATTAAGCACAGATATTCATATAATATATATACTTACACTCATATATATATTTACATTATTCAGATATGTATACCCACGACCCATAACATATTCTAATCATACATGGCATATAACACCCGAATCATACGTATAATTAGTTCATCCTTTTATACTCTCATTTACCGCATGTTCCCAAGTACTTCTCGTCCCTCGAAGTGTATCATTTTGATATTTATAATACCAGTAAATGTACTCTTGATATCCCACTGTCCTAAGTCGTCATCAACTTGCACAACATCCAGTTTATCACACACACGATCAATAATTACTAACTCGCGTCACACTAGAAAGTATTAATTTAAATCCGGATTAATTATATAATTCCTATAATTATTAAAGTCATAAAAATACGGGGTATTATAGGAAGATCCTTGACTTCTGCAACATGTTCCTTTCTATCAGCCACCTTTGAACCACCTCCTGCTAGGCCTCCACAAATCATCTTCACATCCAATGAAATCGTGTGAAGATGATCTTTAGGACCATCGTCCTTCGGTGGCAGATCTGGGTCGTCATCTGAGGCATCATCTTTTTTCCCCGGGGCCTCCTCTTTACACCTATCTACCCTCCATTTTCTGGGGTCATCTCTTTCATTTTTTGGGCTATCACTGCTCACATACTTTCTCAGCTTCCCAGCCTTAAGCATATTCTCAATCTCATCTTTCAGAACAAAATATTTGTCAGTTAAGTGCCCGTGGTCTTGGTGAAATTCACACCATAAGCTCTTATTCCTTTTGTGAGGGAGAGCTTTCCTCTTTTTGGTCCATCTTCGGGACCGATCATTCTTGATCTCATTCAGGATGTGCTCGCAGCTGACCATGAGAGGAGTATACCCAATAAACTTATCATCAGTCGATCTCTTCTTTCCATCTTTATTCTTCCTTCGAAACTTATTCCCGCTGCTAGTCCCCTTCTCATCCTCATACTTAGCTGCCATAGCTTCCTCGGTGTTCATGACCTTGTCAGTCGTTGTTAATAGCTCATCCATAGACTTTGGTGGGTCTTCAGCAAGCTTCCAAAGAAATTTCCCTTTCTGCATGCCTCCTATTAGCGTTGTCATCGCAATACTTTCCTCATAATCCCCCACTTACAACTTCTCCTTATTAAACCTCGCAATGTACTCCCCAACACTCTCGTTCTTCCCATGCTTAGCATACAGAAGGTGAGTAGTCTTCTTATGGGGTCTTACCCCAAAGCAGAAGTTATGGATGAATTGTTTTGCGAGTAACTTGATTTTTAATGGAGTTCTTCGGGAGCGGAGTGAACCATATATGGTCAGCCCTAGTCAAAGTGCTCAATAATATATGGCATTTCATCTCATCTAAGACAGAGTAGATGTCTGCAGTTGACTGGTACATCTACACATAGTGCACAGGGTTAGTACTCCCATTATACTTTGGAGTAACTACTAGTGGCTTGAACTTAGCAGAGATTGGAAAGTTGACTATCTTAGCTACAAAAGGAGACCCTTCTAAATATCCTCTATGCAAAGGGTCACGACTCTTAAGGATATCTCCAATATTTTTTTTAGCCTTTGAATTGAGTCATTCCAAGGCTTCTCGGTCACCTTAGCAATGTCGTTCTGGTCAATGTTATCCTCTGCTACCTCAACCTGCCGAACTGAAGGTTCCCCTTCCACTGACCTGTGTCATCTATTTACTTATCGTTGGCCCTTATCTCGTCCACACTAGGGTCGACCGTCTGCCCCCTCTTTTCTTGAGCCATCATTTCTCCTTCACCTAGGCAGTCTCTCTCTCAAATTGTTAATGGGATCGAGCCTCTTGAAGGTCGAGCCTCTACTCAATCGATCAAAGGCAGAGCCCCTTGGCCGTGCATCAAGAGTCGGCCTCCTACCTCAGCTACCTTGGATGGGGCACACCGTATTCTTGAATACTTCGTATGGTTCCCAACAATCTGCTTAAGCATCTTCAGCCTCATAATCATCATAGTGGTCCTCTGGGAAAGGTTGGCCTTACCTCCCCAGGCGTAAATGACTAGGTTCAGCAACGTCCCTCCGTCGCTGAAGAGGTGGCAGGTCTTTGCGCAGTGTCTGAGGTGGACCCCTGGCATCTTGATGGTGTTCCACGACTATCAGATTAATCATCTTCGATTATACCGCAACTGGCCTAACTATCACATTTTGGCTTAAAGCAACCAGCTACTCTTGTATTGCCTTTTGGATAGCGTCCAAGGACTTCAACGTCGTCGCTACTTCAGCCATTTCTGACTGAGGTAGTGCCTTTCTAGAACTAGGACCACCAGCTAGTGGCGGTGGGAATTCTGATGCCATGTGTAAAACCTTGCAAATGAGCTGTAGTTGAAGAGTAAAAGCCTTATAGCTCGATAGGAGCTCTTTCAATGGTGAAATAGCTCCACGGGAGGGGATGACTGGTTCACCACTAGAGGCTCTGGTGAGGACAAGATAAAGGAGGGAATAAATGATACTACTCGTTCCCACAGATGGGTACAGACTGATGATATCATACATGGTATCACCAAGTCACATATAAAGCTCAAACAGATATACAACAATGGAAATAATCATACAGCAAACCATCAAAGAAGGAGATGAGGTGAAGAGGATGAACACCTGGATTTAAGTGGTTCGATTGAAGCCTACGTCCACTGTGCGTGTGTGTGTGTGTGTGAGTGAGTGAAATTCACTAGTAAATAGGGCTCTAATGGCCTGGTTACAACACAAGCTTTCTCTCTCTATTTCTCTTTTGTATACAAATGAGCAGAGTTTTAGCTAGGGTTTGAATTATTTGGTCCCTTACAATGAAGGATATTATGGGTTTATATAGTGCCTAGGGGTGTAATACGCACACACCGCCAAAGCATGTTGAATGTTTGCACAGGTGAGGGCATCCACTCAGGTAGCGTTGCTGTCCATGTACAAGTATGTAATAATGATGAAATCCCCACTCACGCGAGGAGAATAATTGTGACAACCCGAATATAATTATGATTAATTATGCTTAAATCATGCCTAGATTATGTGATATGATTAGTGTGTTATTAATACATGTGATGTTAGTTTATTATGTTTAGTCTAATCCTACCTTCAAAAAGCATAAAATGTCGAATTAGTTACAAATACAAAATTTTGAAGGTTTCGGTAGGAATATTCATGTTTAAGGCTAGTTTTGACCTTTATGACATAACAATTGACTTGAGGTGAAAACTACATAGTTGTATACAAGTGAGTTATGGTCGTAACAAAACAAACGGTGTGTGAAACGGAGGTCCGAGTGAGAAGTTATACCAAAATTACGAAACAAGGGCAAAATAGTCCATCCGTTAAGTAGTATTTTGTCTTGTTATGGCAACAAATGTTTTATTCTCATTGGTTGGGAAGGGTGGTAGCTTTGGCCGACCTTAAACCCTTATAATTACCTCTTTATTCAGCCAAAATGCATCCATGAGATATTTTAAGCTTAAGGAAAGAGAAGTAGGAAGTTAGGAAGAAAGTGTGAGGAGAAATTGAAGAAAAATTCATAGAAAAATTACGTAAAAGCCCCTAAGGTATTTCCATCAATAAATCTTGTTTATTTTTTTGTATTACTTATTTAAATGATTGAAATAATCATTTGTTTACTGAAATTCCATGTCTTGATATGTACTTATGGATAGATGAAAGTTTAAGTAAACTTGAATGTGTAAACCCTTGAGATTGTTTTGTTTAAGAACATTGTTTATTCAAACTTCCATATATTTCTCTATACTTACTGGAATTGATTGATTCCAATTTGATATTAACCTTGACTTACATATGTATGACATATCCGAAAATCATGGGAAAATACCAATAAATGAGTCCTTGGGGAGAGTTTGAAGTTCGGGTATGAAATCTGCCCTAAGGGTGAAAGTATGCCTACCATGTGTTCGATGTTTTGCTTGACATAGAAAATAAACTCTGAAAATTATGAAATTTTAATCTTGTATTGTTAAATATGTTTACTGATGTTGGGTTGAATATCATATAAATTTATGATGTAGAAAAATTATGGAAATTCCTGGAAGTTGAATGAACGATAAAAGAGCCTATAGGGCAGATTTGCTATGTAATGAAGAAATAGGCTTATTTTGCTCTAGGAAACTCGGAATGATATGCCGTATTTTGTTTTGGAAACATGATATAATAAGGATTGGCTTACCAAGAATATTTAAAAAGGGTTTGGGATGTAATTTGAATATGTTAGATAACAGAACCTGAGTCTAGATGGGACTTCATTTTAATGAATGATTTGAATTGAATAATATGATGCTTATGAATTGAGTTATGATTGAAGTTATTCTTTGGACTATTAATATTCTTATGATGACACTAATATTGTAAGAATGATAGGAAGGGAAGAAGAGCTAATTGAACAAATACCGGATAAAGGCAAGGGAAAAGCCAGTTAAACTGTCAAGGTGAGTGTACTTATGATTTGTTTCATATATAAATATGAATATAGCTCTAAGAGCGGATTTGTTTGAATACTTCGGTATTCAGGATTTTCTTGGATATTAAAATATCCAGGATTTGTTTGGGTCCCATAATCCAGGATTGGTTTGAATACTTCGGTATTCAGGATTTGTTTGGATATTCAAATATCCAGGATTTGTTATTGCCAATGGGCAGAATTATTTGGATATTCAAATATCCAGGATTTGTTATTGCCAATGGGCAGAATTATTTGGATCTTATGATCCAGGATTTGTTATTGCCAATGGGCAGAATTATTTGGATCTTATGATCCAGTATTTGTTATTGCCAATGGGCAGAATTATTTGGATCTTATGATCCAGTATTTGTTATTGCCAACGAGCAGAATTATTTGGATCTTACGATCCAGGATTTGTTATTGCCAACGGGCAGAATTATTTGGATCTTATGATCCATGATTTGTTATTGCCAATGGGCAGGATTGTTCAGATTTTATATTCACATATTCGATATAGAATTGTTATTCTATTGCAGGGAAGGAGTACCTTACTAAGCTTAATGCTTATGGTTTATATTTTAACAATTTCAGGTTGGTACGCTGCCAGCTAGGATACCGTATGACCGATAACTTTGAGAGTTGCACCGTTAGAAGAGCTGGGGTTTAAGTATGGAGATTTTATCATTGTCACACTGAAGATTTTAATTTACACACACATTGTATATATTGATTTAGTATGAATTGAGTTGATCGTAGTTAATCACAGTATTATATGTCCGCTTAATTATGACTCTAATGTTGACTTCGTTATAGCACAAAAATAATATTATGTTCATTATGCAGAAAAACATTGATAAATGAGTAAAATTTTCAATGGACTTGAGATTATGGTCCAATTATTCTAATAACAAATGATTAGTATGGATATTGGGTTTGGGGTGTGACAAGTAGTGGTATCAGAGTGTGGTTATAAATTCTGGACGTGTGTGACGGTTAGATGGCAGTATTGAGTTGATTTGATATTTATGAATTGTTTATGTACTAACCAATAGTTTAGTATTATAAACTGTTTATATTGGTTGTTAGAACTTTGTTGTATTACAGATTATTCCAGATGGAACCTGGGAATGGATAACCTAGAGAAGAGGGAGTAGCTTCTCGTACAGATAATGATGAAGTAGAGCAAAGTGTTGCTGGGAGGGCTAGAGAGCAAGAACAGTCTACAGAGATGCAAATAATGGCACAAGCAATGATGAGGATGGCAGAGCAACAAGAAAGAAATATGGCGCAAATGGCAGAACAGCAGGCTAGATATCTAGAATCAAAGATTGTGTCCAGGATTGAGAAAGAGGCAAGGAAGGAAATGAAGGATTCCATGCATGAGAAGTTTTTGAAGTTGTATCCTCCAGAATATTCAGGGTCGGTGGAACCTATAGAAGCTGAGATGTGGGTCAGAGATATAGAGACCATCATTGCAGTTATGAAAGTTCCAGATGACCAGAAAGTGAATCTAGCTGTGTTTAAGCTGAATGGAGAGGCCAAATATTGGTGGTAAGCCAGCAACCATTTGGTGCCCAGAATGTAAGGTACTGGTGTTATTACTTAGGATGAGTTTATTAAGGATTTGTAAGTTAAGTATTTCCCTAAAGTTTATAGGAGGGAGAAGCTGAGGGAATTTATAAATTTGACCGAAGGGAAAATGTCCGTGAGGGAGTATGATGCTAAATTTACTGCTTTGTCTAGATTTGCTACTAAGTATGTGCAGGATGAAGGAGATAAATGTAGTAAGTTTCAAGATGGACTGATTTGGCCTATTCAAAATCGAGTGGCAACTTATGAGTTAGAAGATTATGCTTCTCTGGTAAACAAAGCCACGGTAGCAGAAAGGTAAATGAACCAAGGTGATGCGAGCAGAGAGAGTTTTAAGAAAAGTAGATTCGACGCATCTCAGTATAGGGGAGGTGAGAGTGGAAGTGTTAAGGTGGAACCTCATAAATTTCAGAGAGGTGGTGGATATAGTGGTAGAGGCCAAGGGAGATTTGGCAAAGATACTAGGGGTGGAGAATCTTCTAGTCTGGTTAGGAGGCCAGGGAGAGGTGAGGCACCGGCAAGAGTTGTTACATATTTCTTTTGTAAAGAGGAGGGGCATTATAAATCCGAGTGTCCTAAGCTTAAAGGAGTGGAATGCTACCATTGTCATAAAGTGGGGCATGTTAGGAAGAATTGTCCGCAGTTGGCAGAGACTACAGCACCACCTAGTGAAGCAGCAAGCAGAGTATTATCTCCAGGCAGTGCAGTGAAAAGTATGGGCGGAGGACAAGCCAGTGGTTCCAGGCCAGGTGGACGAGTCTTTACGATGAAAGAGGCTCAGATTACTCCAGATGTGATGACAGGTACACTTTCTGTTACTGATAGAAGTTCTTATGTTTTGATTGATCCTGGTTCCACACATTCTTTTGTGTCATTTGCATTTTCCATATATCTGAATAGACCATGTACTCATTTAGAGGAGGGGTTGAGTATTTCCATGCCTATGGGGGATATGATTGTAGTCGAATATATTTTTCGTGATTGTGTTTTGACTGTGGGGTCTAGAGATACGGTTATAGATCTACATCCATTGGATATTTTTGATTTTGATATAATTCTGGGAATGGATTGGCTATCCAAATATCATGCATTCATGGATTGTTTCCGTAAGGAAGTTATTTTTAATATGCCTGGTGAGCCTGAATTTAAATTTGTGGGGGAAAGGAAAATTGTTCCCAGTTGCATCATTTCTGCTATTCAGATGACGAAATTATTGAGTAAGGGTTGTGAGGGTTTTATTGCATATGTTCTTGACACTAGGAAGGGGGCTTTACAATTAGTCGATGTTCCTATTGTACGGGATTTTCCTCAAGTGTTTCCTAGTGAGTTGCCAGGGTTACCTCCAGAAAGAGAAGTTGAATTTAGTATTGAATTTGCACCAGGGACAACCCCTATTTCTATGGCACCGTATAGAATGGCACCTACTGAGTTGAAAGAACTTAAGATCCAGTTACAGGATTTACTTGATAGGGACTTTATACAACCTAGTGTATCTCCGTGGGGTGCACCAGTTTTATTTGTGAAAAAGAAAGATGGTACTATGCGGTTGTGTATTGATTATAGGCAACTGAATAAAGCTACAATTAAGAATAAATATCCCTTACCTTGTATAGATGATTTGTTTGATCAGTTACAGGGTGCTAAAGTGTTTTCAAAGATAGACTTGTGATCAGGATATCATCAGTTGAGGGTGAAGGAGAGTGATATTTCTAAAACTACTTTTCGCACTCGGTATGGTCATTTTGAGTTTTTGGTGATGCCTTTTGGGGTGACTAATGCTCCAGCTGTATTTATGGATCTTATGAACCGGGTACTGCATCCTTTTGTTGATTCATTTGTGATAGTTTTTATTGATGATATTCTGATTTATTCACATGATATGGTTGAACATGAAAAGCATCTCATAACTATTTTGAATCTGTTGAGAGATAAGAAGTTGTATGCTAAGTTTAGCAAGTGTGAATTTTGGCTATCACAAGTTGTATTTTTAGGCCATGTTATTTCTGGAGATGGTATATGTGTTGATCCTAAAAAGGTAAAGGCTATTGTGAAATGGGAGAGGCCCAATAATGTGACTGAGGTGAGGAGTTTAATTGGTTTATCTGGGTATTATAGGAGGTTTATAAAGGGATTTTCTTCAATTGCCTTGCCGATGACTAAACTAACCCGGAAAGATGTTAAGTTTGAATGGAATTCTGATTGCGAAAATAGTTTTGATGAATTGAAAAAGAGGTTGGTAACTGCACCTGTCCTTACTATTCCGCATGGTGGAGATGGTTTTGTTATTTATACAGATGCTTCACACCAGGGGTTGGGTTGTGTTTTTATGCAGCATGGTAGAGTTATTACGTATGCTTCTAGGTAGTTGCGTACACATGAACGTAGTTATCCTACACATGATTTGGAACTTGCTGCTATTGTGTTTGCTTTGAAATTATGGCGTCATTATCTATATGGTGAGGTATGTGAAATTTTTACTGACCATCAAAGCCTTAAGTATTTATTTACTCAAAAGGAGTTGAATTTGAGGCAGAGGCGGTGGATGGAGTTAATTAAAGATTATGATTGTACAATTCACTACCACCCAGGAAAGACAAATGTAGTTGCAGATTCTCTGAGTAGAAAGGCTTCGGGCAGGTTATCTTGTATTCGGTGTGCTAGAGTTGCCCACATCATGGAGTTGAGATTAATGGGAGTAGAATTGAAGCTAGCAGATGGGGGTAGGTTATTTTCTCATGTAAGCGTGAGACCTTTATTAGCTACCCGTATTCATGATTTGCAAAGTCAAGATCCTTTCCTTGAGAAGAAACAACAAGATGTCCAAGATGGTAAGTCTGAAGATTTTTGTATTGTGAATAATGGCACTTTATTGTATAAAAAGCGGTTATGTGTGCCTAATGTGGGTGGATTGAAAGAGGAAATTTTAGATGAGGCTCATAATTCCATTTATACTATGCATCCTGGTAGTACTAAAATGTATAGGGATTTAAAGGAGAATTATTGGTGGAATAATATGAAGAAGGAAATAGCTGATTTTGTTGCTAGATGCCTTATATGTCAGCAAGTAAAAGTGGAGCATCAGAAACCTACTGGTTTACTTCAACCATTGCCAATACCAGAATGGAAATGGGATCATGTAACGATATATTTTGTAGTTGGGCTTCCTCGATCTCAGAAGGGGTCAGATTCGATTTGGGTAGTGGTGGATAGATTGACAAAGTCCGCTTATTTTCTAGCAGTTAAGACTACGTATACAGTTGATAGGTATGCTAGATTGTATGTTAATGAAATTATTCGATTGCATGGAGCACCGGTATCTATTGTTTCAGATAGGGACCCTACTTTTACATCCAGATTTTGGGATAGCTTGCAGCATGCTATGGGTACTAACTTGAAGTTCAGTACGGCTTTTCATCCTCAGACAGATGGGCAGTCTGAAAGGACAATACAGATTTTGGAAGATATGCTTAGAGCTTGTGTGCTTGATTTCAAAGGTAATTGGGATGAATATTTGCCTTTGATAGAATTTGCATATAACAATAGTTTCCAGTCTACTATTGGTATGGCTCCATATGAAGCACTGTATGGTAGACGATGTCGTACACCGATATGTTGGGGTGAGGTTGGTGAAAGGAAGATAGAGGGTCCAGAATTGATTGAAGTCACCATTGAAAAAGTGAAGATTATTCAAGAAAGAATGAGAAAAGCTCAAAGCAGATAGAAAAGTTATGCGGATAAACGACGAAAAGATTTGGAATTCCAGAAAGGGGATTATGTGTTTCTTCGAATATCACCATGGAAAGGAGTTATGAGGTTTGGAAAGAAAGGAAAATTAAGTCCACGCTACATTGGACCTTATGAAATCCTTGAAAAAGTCGGGATGGTTGCCTACAAGTTAGCATTACCACCAGAGTTAGCTCGATTACATGATGTTTTCCATGTTTCTATGTTGAGAAAGTATGTAGCAGACCCTTCACATGTATTGATGGAACAACCTATTGAATTGAAGGAAGATTTGAGCTACGTGGAAGAACCACTTGCTATCGTCGATAGGAAAGAACAAATATTGAGATCAAAGGTGATCCCACTTGTGAAAGTTGTGTGGAGAAGGCATTCCATGGAAGAGGCGACATGGGAGAGTGAGGATATCATGAAAATGCGTTATCCGTATTTGTTTGATTCGAACAACCAAGGTATGTCAATTTCGAGGACGAAATTTCCTAACAGGGGGAGAATTGTGACAACCCGAATATAATTATGATTAATTATGCTTAAATCATGCCTAGCTTATGTGATATGATTAGTGTGTTATTAATACATGTGATGTTAGTTTATTATTTTTATTCTAATCCTACCTTCAAAAAGCATAAAATGTCGAATTAGTTACAAATACAAAATTTTGAAGGTTTCGGTAGGAATATTCATGTTTAAGGCTAGTTTTGACCTTTATGACATAACAATTGACTTGAGGTGAAAACTACATAGTTGTATACAAGTGAGTTATGGTCGTAAAAAAACAAACGGTGTGTGAAACGGAGGTCCGAGTGAGAAGTTATACCAAAATTACGAAACAAGGGCAAAATAGTCCATCCGTTAAGTAGTATTTTGTCTTATTATGGCAACAAATGTTTTATTCATTGGTTGGGAAGGGTGGTGGCTTTGGCCGACCTTAAACCCTTATAATTACCTCTTTATTCAGCCAAAATGCATCCATGAGAGATTTTAAGCTTAAGGAAAGATAAGTAGGAAGTTAGGAAGAAAGTGTGAGGAGAAATTGAAGAAAAATTCATAGAAAAATTACGTAAAAGCCCCTATGGTATTTCCATCCATAAATCTTGTTTATTTTTTTGTATTACTTATTTAAATTATTTAAATAATCATTTGTTTACTGAAATTCCATGTATTGATATGTACTTATGGATAGATGAAAGTTTAAGTAAACTTGAATGTGTAAACCCTTGAGATTGTTTCGTTTAAGAACCTTGTTTATTCAAACTTCCATATATTTCTCTATACTTACTTTAATTGATTGATTCCAATTGGATATTAACCTTGACTTACATATGTATGACATATCCGAAAATCATGGGAAAATACCAAGAAATGAGTCCTTGGTGAGAGTTTGAAGTTCGGGTATGAAATCTGCCCTAAGGGTGAAAGTATGCCTACCATGTGTTCGATGTTTTGCTTGACATAGAAAATAAACTCTGAAAATTATGAAATTTTAATCTTGTATTGTTAAATATGTTTACTGATTTTGGGTTGAATATCATATAAATTTATGATGTAGAAAAATTATGGAAATTCCTGGAAGTTGAATGAACGATAAAAGAGCCTATAGGGCAGATTTGCTATGTAATGAAGAAATAGGCTTATTTTGCTCTAGGAAACTCGGAATGATATGCCGTATTTTGTTTTGGAAACATGATATAATAAGGATTGGATTACCAAGAATAGTTAAAAAGGTTTTACGCTGTAATTTGAATATGTTAGATAACAGAACCTGAGTCTGGATGGGACTTCATTTTAATGAATGATTTGAATTGAATAATATGATGCTTATGAATTGAGTTATGATTGAAGTTATTCTTTGGACTATTAATATTCTTATGATGACACTAATATTGTAAGAATGATAGGAAGGGAAGAAGATCTGATTGAACAAATACCGGATAAAGGCAAGGGAAAAGCCAGTTAAACTGTCAAGGTGAGTGTACTTATGATTTGTTTCATATATAAATATGAATATAGCTCTAAGAGTGGATTTGTTTGAATACTTCGGTATTCAGGATTTGTTTGGATATTAAAATATCCAGGATTTGTTTGGGTTCCATGATCCAGGATTGGTTTGAATACTTCGGTATTCAGGATTTGTTTGGATATTCAAATATCCAGGATTTGTTATTGCCAATGGGAAGAATTATTTGGATATTCAAATATCCAGGATTTGTTATTGCCAATGGGCAGAATTATTTGGATCTTATGATCCAGGATTTGTTATTGACAATGGGCATAATTATTTGGATCTTATGATCCAGTATTTGTTATTGCCAATGGGAAGAATTATTTGGATCTTATGATCCAGGATTTTTTATTGCCAACGGGCAGAATTATTTGGATCTTACGATCCAGGATTTGTTATTTCCAACGGGCAGAATTATTTGGATCTTATGATCCATGATTTGTCATTGCCAATGGGCAGGATTGTTCAGATTTTATATTCACATATTCGATATAGAATTGTTATTCTATTGCAGGGAAGGAGTACCTCACTAAGCTTAATGCTTATGGTTTATATTTTAACAATTTCAGGTTGGTACGCTGCCAGCTAGGATAGCATATGACCGGTAACTTTGAGAGTTGCACCGTTAGAAGAGCTGGGGTTTAAGTATAGAGATTTTATCATTGTCACACTGAAGATTTTAATTTACACACACATTGTATATATTGATTTAGGTAGAATTGAGTTGATCATAGTTAATCACAGTATTGTACGTCCGCTTAATTATGACTCTGATGTTGACTTCGTTATGGCACAAAAATAATATTATGTTCATTATGCAGAAAAACATTGATAAATGAGTTAAATTTTCAATGGACTTGAGATTATGGTCCAATTATTCTAATAACAAATGATTAGTATGGATATTGGGTTTGGGGTGTGACAATAATTTTGGTTATAACTAAATTGATCATGTGGAACACGTTACTTGGGCATGTCCTATTGCTCGTCCACTCATGGTATCACCTCCAGATGTCTCGACCATAGCCGAGTATGATGTTGTCTAAGCTGGTCGACCCCTGGTGTCGGTTAGGAGATAGGACGAGAGATGTCATTTGTTGCTCTAGCTCCTTTTTGGGGTCTCGGCCTATTGCACAGTCGAAGTTGCATGTACGAGGCTGACCTTATCTTGGATGAGTCTTGGAGGTGACCCATGAGCTGGTTCACAGGCTCGACTGTTTGGAGTGATATGGCCTCTTCCTGAGACGACGTTATATTTAGGCATATCAGTCACCCCCCGCCCCCAGCCCTCAGTTACCCATGTGAAGAGGTGACTGGGGGATATGAATCGACATGATCCCTTGATGAGGTGTCTTCTAATGCATCGATCGGATACATATTGATAGATAAGAGGGTGACACATATCACAGTTGTGGTTGAGTAGCATTTTGCCAAAGAATGGTGTAAGAGAGACTTTTTGGGTCGTTGTTTTAACTTGTGGGCCGATGGGTCATAAGAGGAGAGACTACCCACAATAGGATTGAGTACCACAGCAGGGGCAGCAAGTGTGTTACCCCCTGCAGCACTAGTCCCACCAACCCCACCACAGTAGGGGAATTTATAGTATGGACGTGTCCATAACATCCGGGATGTAGTCTTACCGCAGGTGCCACTAGTAGTAGAGGGTACATTTCCTATTATTGGGCTTGAGGGTAGGATTTTGTTTGATATGGGGACATAACATTCATTTATAGCTACCAGATTTGCACGTGCAGTCAGCCTATTAGACACAGTTAACAGTCTCCTTATGTGTTTAAAGTCAACTTTGCGCAGTGGGTAGCTTATACACTCGATCGGTAGGCGTGTAGATATTGACGTTGGGAGACTGCATTTAGCCGTTGACCTCCTAGTGTTAGATATGGAAGGTATGATGTCATTTTGGGCATAATCTGGTTAGCAAGTTATAGGGCTATGGTGGAAAGGTTTAGGAGGAACATTGTGTTTTTTATTTCGGGACAGGAGATATTCCTTGTGGCGATGCCTCTTCCCGAGAGAGGGTCGAGCACACACTTATACTATATTGAGGAGGAGACATCATAAGAGGTAGTTGTCTTTTTGGATTCTATTCCAATGGTGAGAGAGTTTGAGGATGTGTTCTAAGAGATACATAGGTTTCCACCCAGTCGAGAGATTGATTTCGTCATTGACTTAGCGTCGGGTACGAGGATGATGGCCTGAGTGCCTTATCACATGGCTCCTTCAGAGATACGAGAGTTGAGGGAGAAAATTCAGTAGCTTCTAGGGTAGGGTTCATTCAATGGAGTACTTCACCATGGGGTGTGCTGGTGTTGTTCGTTTAGAAGAAGTATGGGTCGCTTTATTTGTGTATTGATTATCGGGAGCTGAATAAGGTCACGATTAGGTATAAGTTTTTCTTACCTCGAATCAATGACTTGTTCAACCATCTGAGAGGAGTAGCGTACTTCTTCAAGATAGATCTGAGATCGGGATATCATCATTTGCATATTAGAGAGAGAACGTTCCTAAGGTCATTTTCCTAACACGGTGTGGATCGTATGAGTTCAGGATGATGCCATTGGGACTAACCAATGAGCCAGTAGTGTTTATGGATCTTATGAACCAGGTTTTCATAGAGTTCCATAATCAGTTCGTGATCATATTCATAAACTATATTCTGGTTTACTCTTGTTTTGAGGATGAGCACGTACAGCATCTGTGTATAGTTTTGCAGACGTTACGGGACCATCAGTTGTATGCGAAATTCGAGAAGTGTGGATTTTGGCCATGGAAGGTGCAGTTTCTGGGACATATAATGTTCGATATGGGCATTTTTATTGATCCCAGTAAGGTATCGACGGTGAGGGATTGGGGACATCCCACGACACATCGAGGTTTGCAGTTTTGGGGGGTTATTCGGATACTATCGATGATTCATTAAGGGTTTTTCGAAGATTATGATTAGGTATAAGTTTTTCTTACCTCGAATCAATGACTTGTTCAACCATCTGAGAGGAGTAGCGTACTTCTTCAAGATAGATCTGAGATAGGGATATCATCAGTTGCATATTAGAGAGAGAACGTTCCTAAGGTCATTTTCCTAACACGGTATGGATCGTATGAGTTCAGGATGATGCCATTGGGACTAACCAATGAGCCAGCAGTGTTTATGGATCTTATGAACCAGGTTTTCAGAGAGTTCCATAATCAGTTCGTGATCATATTCATAAACTATATTCTGGTTTACTCTTGTTTTGAGGATGAGCACGTACAGCATCTGTGTATAGTTTTGCAGACGTTACGGGACCATCAGTTGTATGCGAAATTCGAGAAGTGTGGATTTTGTCCATAGAAGGTGCAGTTTCTGGGACATATAATGTTCGATAGGGGCATTTTTATTGATCCCAGTAAGGTATCGACGGTGAGGGATTGGGGACATCCCACGACACATCGAGGTTTGCAGTTTTGGGGGGTTATTCGGATACTATTGATGATTCATTAAGGGTTTTTCGAAGATTATGGGCTCGATGATGGACCTAACACGCAAATGGGTGTTCGGAATGACCACTGTCAGTTAGCTTTCAATGAGATAAAGGACAAATTTACTTTAACACCTGTGCTCACATTGCCTAAGGGAGCAGTGAAGTACCGTGTTTATACCTATGTATCTTTACAGGTACTTAGGGTGTACTATAATAGGAGGACAGGTTTATAGCTCATTCATATCACAAGCTTAAGCCCCAGGAGAATAATTAACACACACACAACCTTTAGTTAGTAGAAGTCGTGTTTGCCTTGAGAATTTGGAGGCATTACCTTCTAGGGGAGCAGTTCTGCTTGTTCTGGACTATAAATCACTTCAATATTTATTCACGCGGAAGGATATGAGTATGAGTCAGAGGAGATGGTTAGAGTTTATAAAGGATTATAAGTTTGATATTTAGTATCATCATGGGAAGGCTAACATGGTGGCAGACGTGTTGAGTCGACGGCCTACTTAGGAGATAAGATAGGTTTGGAAGTCAAAGAGGAGGGAGCTTTGATATGATGATGATATCGCCAGAGCTTGTATGTTCATATTGGTTGTCATGTCACACCCCAAACCCAATATCCATACTAATCATTTTTTTATTAGAATAATTGGATCATAGTCTTGAGCCCATTGGAAAATATATTCATTTATCAATATTTTTCTACATAATGAACATAATATTGTTCTTTTGCCATAACGAAGTCAACATCGGAGTCATAATTAGAGATTATACAATACTATGATCAACTCAATCCATGATAACTCAATATATACAATGTGTGAGTATCTTAAAATCTTCGGTGTGACAATGATAAAATCCCCATATTTAAACCCCAGCTCTTCTAAAGGTGCAACTCTCAAAGTCACCGGTCATATAGTATCCTAGCTGACAGCATACAAATCTGAAATTGTTAAAATATAAATCGTAAGCATTAAGCTTAGTGAGGTACTCCTTACCTGCAATGGAATGACAACTCTATATCGAATATGTGGATATAAAATCCGAACAATCCTGCCCATTGGCAATAACAAATCCTGGATCATAAGATCCAAATAATTCTACCTACTGGCAGTAATAAATCCTGGATCATAAGATCCAAATAAATCCTGAATATTTGAATATCCAAACAAATCCTGAATACCGAAGTATTCAAACAAATCCTGCTCTTAGAGATATATTCATATATCTGTATATATGAAACAATCATAAGTACACTCACCTTGAAAATTTAACAAGCTTTCCCTTTTCCTTTATCTGGCACTTGTTCATTCGGTTCTTCTTCTCTTCCTATCATTCTTACAATATTAGTATCATCATAAGGATATTAACAATTCAAAGAACAACTTCAACATAACTCAATTCATAAGCATCATATGATTCAATTCAAATCATTCATCATAAATGAAGTCCCAACTAGACCCGGTAATGATATCTAACATATTCAAATTACAGCCCAAACAAACTTTAATTATTCTTGGTAATACAATACTTATCATATTAGGTTTCCAATACAAAAGACGACACATCATTCTAAGTTTCCTAGAGCAAGGCATGCCCATTTCTTTACCACATAGCAAATCTGCCCTGTAGGCTCATCTATTGTTCAGTCATCTTCCAAGAATTTTCATAACTTTTATACATCATAACTTTCTATGATATTCACCTAATTTCATAAAACACATTTAATAACACAAGATTAAAATTTCATAATTTTCAGGGTTCATTTGCTATGTCAAGCAAAACATCAAACATATGGTATGCATATTTACTCTTTTGGGACAGATTTCATACCCGAACTTCAAATCATCACCCAAGGTTCATTTCTTGGTATTTCCTCATGATTTTAGGATATGTCACACATATATGAGTCCATGTTAATATACAATTGGAATTAATCAATTCCAGTAAGTATACAAAAAGATATGGAAATTTGAATAAATAAGGTTTCTAAACAAAGCAATTTCAAACACATTCAAGTTTGCTTAAACATGCATCTATCCATGAGTACACATCAAGACATGGAATTTAAGTAAACAAATGATTATTTCTATCATTTAAATCATCAATACAAAAAATTCAAACAATATTTATGGATGGAAATAGCTTAGGGGCTTTTATGTAATTTTCTATGAATTTTTCTTCAATTTCTCCTCACACTTTTTTCCTAAACTTCAAAACTCTCTTTCCTTAGGTTAAAACTCTTCCATGGCTGAAATATGCTGAAGGATCAATACAAAAAATTCAAACAATATTTATGGATGGAAATAGCTTAGGGGCTTTTATGTAATTTTCTATGAATTTTTCTTCAATTTCTCCTCACACTTTTTTCCTAAACTTCAAAACTCTCTTTCCTTAGGTTAAAACTCTTCCATGGCTAAAATATGCTGAAGGAAAAGCTTAATTAAAGGGTTATAAGTCGGCATAAGGTCACCTCCCCTTGATCCAATCAAAATATAACATGTGGCATCATATAAAACAAAATATCATTTAAGGCTAAATGACTACTTTACCCCATGTTCGTAAAAAGACAATACCTTCCCACTCGGATGTCCGTTTGATGAACCGTTTGTTGTGTTACAAACCTAACTCGTATATATAAAAATATCTGGTTTATACCTCAATTCAATTATTATATTTTAATGGTCAAAACTAGCCTTAAACATGAACATTCCTACCGAAAACTTCAAAATTTCATATTTGTAACTAATTCGATATTTCATGCTTTATGGAGGTAGAATTAGACTATACAAAATGACTTAAAATTATATATATTAATAACATATTATCCATATCACATAATCTAATCATAATTTAAACATAAGTTATCATAATTATATTCGGGTTGTCACAATTCTCCCCCAGTTAGGAAATTTCGTCCCCGAAATTGACATACCTTGGATGTCCGAATCAAACAAATACGGACAACGCATATTCATGCTATTCTCACTGTCCCATGTAGCTTCTTCCATGGAATGCCTTCTCCACAAAACTTTCACAAGTGGGATCACTTTTGATCTCCATATTTGTTCTTTACTATCGACGATTGTAAGTGGTTCTTCCACATAGCTCAAATCTTCCTTTAATGCAATAGGTTGTTCCACCAATACATGTGAAGGATCCGCTATATACTTTATCAACATAAAAACATGGAAAACATCATGTAATCGAGCTAACTCCTATGGTAACGCTAACTTGTAGGCAACCATCCCGACTTTCTCAAGAATTTCATAAGGTCCAATGTAGCGTGGACTTAATTTACCTTTCTTTCCAAACCTCATAACTCCTTTCCATGGTGATATCCAAAGAAATACGTAATCCCCCTTCTGAAATTCTAAATCTTTCCGTCGCTTATCCGCATAACGTTTCTGTCTTCTTTGAGCCATTCTCATTCTATCTTGAATAATCTTCACTTTTTCAGTGGTGACTTCAATCAACTCCAGACCCTCTATCTTCCTTTCACCAATTTCACCCCAGTATATGGGTGTACGACACCGTCTACCATACAACGCTTCATATGGTGCCATACCAATAGTAGATTGAAAACTATTATTATATGCAAATTCTATTAAAGGCAAATATTCATCCCAATTTCCTTTAAAATCAAGCGCACAAGCTCTAAGCATATCTTCCAAAATCTGTATTATCCTTTTGTAAGGACATTTTTGTCCATTATCAATTTATATATCGTACGCCGTTACACCGTTGAAGAAATTCAAGATTCATACGCTCATCAACGGATCTGAATATCAAAAGAAGAAGAGGAATCCAGTATGACAACCGGACCGGTCCGCCTTAATAAAAGAACCGATCCGATCAACCGGACCGATCCGGTCTCAAACGGACTGATCCGAAATGCTGAAAGCCAGTATACCCCGCACCGATGGCAAATCGATGAAGCTGAAAGTCGAACCGATCTGATGTCAACCGGACCGATCCGCCTTCAATAAAAGAACCGATCCAATGTCAACCGGACCGATCCGCCTCAGACCCGGACCGGTCCGCGGAGGATAACTTCAATCAGATCGTATTCAGATCGTGTTTCAAAATTTATGTCTCAAGTTCTCTTATTTAATCCCACTACGGGAAGTGGTTTTCTAAGACTTATTTACACGATTTCCAGAGAAAAGAAAGCCCTAAGTCTTCACCTATTGAGTTCCAATACTCTAGGTTTTTTTATTCACACAAATTCCATACCTTTATGAATCACTTTGCAACCCAGGAACGCACTTTTGCTGTTCAACCCTTTGTGGAGGAGACCGTTCTTCTCCATTGCAGCCCTACTAGATAGGGATAGTTCCAGCCGCCGACTACAGAATCCGATACCTGAGGGTAATTCTTAGTCACTTGTATTTTCATTGTAATCCGATTGTAAGCCGTTTTCTTACAAATTATAGTGAAAATAAATGGTTTTTCCCCTGTGGGGGATTTTTCCTCAATTATGTGTGTTTGAATAACTCTTGCATGATTTCATATTGTTTCAATCACACCTTGTTGCATGTTTAGGGTTTGTTTGGGTTAAAAGGTGTTTAAAATATAATTTGATCATTTGAACGTGAGCACACACGTTCTCAAATTGGTATCAGAGCAGGTTACGCTAATCTATCGCGTATTCCTAATTTTCGCAAAAAAAAAAATTAAGATATCAATTTTTTGATAAAATTATTTTTTTGAAAAAGTGCGTGTTCAAATGAAGAAATTTTATAATAAAATGCCTGTTTTTTACGGGACAAATTATGCTTATTGGAAAGCCCGAATGAAGTCGGCTTTAAAAGCCATTGATGAACGTGTCTGGATTTTAGTAGAAAGAGGGTGGACTCCTCCCTCCGTGACTGTTGATAATGTGATTAGTTTGAAACCTGACACTTCTTGGACTGATGAAGAATTTAAATGGTCATCTTTTAATTCTAAGGGTCTAAGTGCTATTTTTGGGTCTGTCACACCTGATGAGTTCAAACGCATAATGACGTGCTCCACGTCAAAAGAGGCATGGGATGTTTTACAACTCACCCATGAAGGAACTAATGCTGTGAAAGAATCTAAGTTGCAAAATTTGACAACTCATTTTGAAACCATCACCATGCATGAATTTGAATGCTTTGATGAATTTTATGCTAGACTTTCTGACATTGTGAATACTAGCTTTAATCTTAGTGAACATATTCCTAATGCTAGAGTTGTTAAAAAGATTCTTCGTTCTTTACCTAAGCATTTTATCCCTAAAGTCACTGTGCTAAATTCTATGGGTAATTTAAATACGCTAAAATTGGAAGAACTTGTAGGAGATTTGCAAACTTATGAAATTGATATGTTCCCTAAAACTGCTAAATCTAAAGATAAGGGAATTGCACTTAAATCCCAAGAGAGAAGAAGTGAGGGGTCGGCTAGAAAAAGGGTAGAGTCGTCTAGAAAGAGAGAGACTGACATGTCAGATTCTGAGTGTGATTTTGACCTAGATGATTTAGCTCTTTTTGCAAAAAATTTCAAGAGAATTCTCAAATTTAAGAAAAATGGCAATTTTAAAGATAAAAAGAAATTTGAGAAAAATAAGTTTGAAAAGAAAAATGAAAAAGACTCCAAAAATCATCCTAAGAAAGAAAGTGAGAGATGCTTTGAGTGCGATGGTAGGGGTCATAGAGCCTTTGAGTGTGCCAATCGTTTGAATAGAGAGAAAGGGAAAGCTGTCCTTAATGCGAACCTTAGTGACGACAGTGAGGTCGAGACGGTGGATTCAGGAGATGAGTCACCGCATGAGTGTAACTTCACCGCATTCATGGCCAGTCAAGTGAGCACTCCTAGTTCTCTTCACGACGATGAAGATGATGCCTCACGGGGACACCTCGACAGTGAGATCGATGAGAGTGAGGGGGAGGATGACTCAAGTGAGAGCAAGAGTGATATTCAACGCGCCTACGCTGAGTTATATTCTGAGTCATTTAAAACTTAAAAACGTAACAAAGCGCTAGTTCTTAAGATCACCGGCTTAGAGGAAGATTTACGAAAGGCGAGAGAAAGAGAGTCCTCCACCGTCACCGCCCTGAGAGAGAGAGAATCTGCCTGTGTCGAGAAAGAGATTTTGTTTAGAGAGAGAGAGAGTGTTTTAGAGAAAGAGAGAGGGGACTTGACCAAACAAGTGGCTAGTCTTAAGAGTCAGCTCCATTCCTCCGTGGAGACTCAGAAGAAACTTGAAGCCCTTGTTGCCCAGCTGACTCATGATCTTGAGAAAGCACGGGAAGTCAAGGTACAAATCGAGGACAGATCTGGGAAGATGGGAAAGATGCTCCTCGGCCCCTCTTTATGTTTTGGTGATCGGCAAGGAATTGGATATGATGGTGCCTCCACGTCCCAAATTGCACCTGGACCAGTTCCTGAGTTTACTACAACTCCTTATGGTCACCGACAAAAACCTCGAAGGAGAGTTCGACCAAGGAAGGCAAACCAAGGTCCGCCTTTGACTGTACTCTTTTGTACTTATTGCAAAAGAAAAGTCCACCTTAGGGAGTCTTGCTATAGCATGGGTCGGACACGATGTACTATTGCTCCACCACGTCATACTGATGAGTTCTCTAGTCTGAGAGAGCGAGTTGAGTTCTTAGCTGCCACGGCTCAGAGTTTAATGGAAGAATTCTGACGGATTTCTTTGCCGTTAGTGAACGCTTCTCACATTCCAGCTAAAACCAACAACAACAAAGGCAAACAAAAGGTCATTCCTGTTTGGGTACCTAAGAAAGATAAAAAGGCCTTCGTTGTTCATGTTGCTCTCAAAGCTCATAATACCTCACAGTGGTATTTTGATAGTGGGTGCTCCAGACACATGACAGGTGATGCCTCATTTTTTACTCTTGAGAACTATCAGGATGGCAGAGTCACCTTTGGAGATGGGAGCAAGTCTAGCATTATAGGACGTGGTACTATCGAGTTACCTGGATTTCCTAAGCTAGAAAATGTTTTGTACGTCAATGGTTTGAAAGCAAACCTTCTCAGCATTAGCCAGCTGTGCGACACTGACTTTGCAGTAAAGTTTGACCGGGATGCGTGTAAAGTCTATAATCAAGTCGATAAACTTTTGATGCAAGGGGTGAGGACCAAGAATAATTACTATTGGACTGAGCCCACATCCTCACTTGTCTGCAACAGCGCCACGATCGCTCCTATGGATCTGTGGCACCAACGTCTAGGTCATGTGAACGTTAGAGATCTTAATCATTTAGCTAAAAGGGACCTAGTACGTGGCTTACCATCCCTTGGAGAGTCAACTTAGACCGTTTGTGGACCCTGTCAGTTGGGAAAAGAAATTCGTAGTCCTCATAAGAAGTTACATTCCATTACCACCTCTCGTGTTCTTGAGTTGATTCACATGGATCTTATGGGTCCCACTCGTACTGAGAGTCTAGGTGGTAAGAGGTACATCCTCGTGATGGTAGATGATTTCTCCAGGTACTCCATTGTAGGTTTTCTGAGAGAGAAATCCGATACGATAGATTTTTTAACGACCAAGTGTCGTGTCCTACAAAATCAATACGGTGTCACTATTAACAGGATGCGTAGTGACAATGGCACTGAATTCACAGAAGCAAAGGTAGACCTTTACTATGATAGCCTCGGGATCAAACATGAGTTTTCTACCGTGAGAACTCCTCAGCAAAATGGGATTGTTGAGAGAAAGAATAGAATGATCCAAGAGATGGCTAGATCTATGCTTCTAGGTCGTAAAACTTCTAGGAGATTTTGGGCAGAGGCAGTGTCTACTGCATGCCACACGGTGAATAGGGTGTATTTACGTCCACACACACTTCAGACTCCTTATGAGTTGTGGGTTGGCAAGAAGCCCAACCTGGCATATTTCTGTGTTTTTGAGAGTAAATGCTACATCCTACGGGATAGAGAGCAATTAGGAAAGTTCGACTCCCGGAGCGATGAGGGAATATTTCTAGGATATTCATCGACTAGCAGAGCGTACCGGGTTTTTAACCTGAAGAGCTCTAAGGTTACGGAATCAATAAACGTCACTGTGCAAGATGACGAACCTTTGACGGTTATTGATCCTAACCTTCAGTGTGAGGATGAGGATTGTTCTGACAGTGATTTACCTGTTCCTCTCTCACACTCTGTGGACCCTACTCCTGTGTTAGGGGACACACCTGCTTGGGTTCGCAAGAGTTATGACCCGTCTGCCATTGTTGGCGATCCCACTCTAGGGGTCAAGACTCGTGCTCAGCTAGAGAACGTTGTTAGCCATCTTTGCTACACATCCAAAGTCGAGCCCAAGAACCATAAAGAAGCACTCAAGGATGAACACTGGATATCTGCTATGAAGGATGAGTTGCTTCAGTTTAAAAAGAATAATGTCTGGGAATTAGTCCCCCGACCTAGCAAGACAAATGTCATAGGTACCCGGTGGATTTTCAAGAACAAAACGGATGAAAATGGTACCATAATCAGAAATAAGGCTAGTTTGGTCGCTCAAGGCTACACACAAATAGAGGGTGTAGACTTTGGGGAGACATTTGCTCCTGTTGCGAGGCTTGAGTCCGTCCGTCTTCTGTTCGCCATCGCATGTCATCTGCGCTTCAAGGTATATCAGATGGATGTCAAGAGTGCCTTTCTGAATGGCATTCTACAGGAGTAGGTTTATGTGGAACAACCAAAAGGTTTTGAAGACCCTCAGCACCCAGATCACGTCTACTATCATAGATTAGCCTTGTATGGTTTGAAGCAAGCACCTCATGCTTGGTACGAGAGGCTTACTTCCTATCTCTTAGCTCGTGGCTTCAAGAGAGGGGGAGTAGATATGACGTTTTTCGTCAGGAGAGATGACGGTGCTATTTTGGTTGCCCAGGTCTATGTGGATGACATAGTCTTTGGATCCACATGCTCCCAGCATGCTCACCACTTTGAGGAGGAGATGAAAAGTGAGTTTGAGATGAGCATGGTTGGTGAGCTTACATTCTTCCTTGGTCTCCAGGTTCGTCAGCTGGAGGATGGGATGTTCATCTCCCAATCCAAGTATGCTAGAGACCTAGTGAAGAAATTTGGTTTAGACTCCGCTAAGTATGCACGTACACCTATGAATACCACTACCAAGCTTAGTAAGGACACTTCAGGCAAGGACGTAGAGCAAACCTTATATCGGAATATGATAGGTAGTCTTCTCTATTTGACTGCCAGTTGTCCCGACATCGCCTTTAGTGTTGGAGTCTGTGCGCGATATCAGGCGTCCCCGAAAGAGTCACATTTACTTGCTCTAAAACGTATTATTAAATACGTGAGTGGGACTCTATCATACGGTATTTGGTATTCCTTTAATACCGATGACCGTTTGTCCGCCTACTCGGATGCCTATTGGGTTGGAGATGTAGATGGTTGTAAGATCACTTCTGGTGGGTGTTTCTATTTTGGTTCTGCTCTTGTCTCCTGGCTGAGCAAGAAGCAAAATTCTATCTATTTGTCCACTACGGAGGCTGAGTACATAGCCGTCGGGAGTTGTTGCACACAACTCTTGTGGATGAAGCAAATGTTGGAGGATTATGGGATTTCACAAGACACCATGATCATTTCTTGTGATAACACGAGCGCGATACACATATCCCGTAATCCCGTCCAGCATTCGTGCACAAAACACATCAAGATACGTGAGCACTTTATTCGTCAGTTAGTTGAGGAGAACACTGTATCCCTGAGTTTTGTTCCCACCGACCGTCAGTTAGCCGACATTTTCACGAAACCTTTAGATGCCCTTAGATTTGAGAGTCTTAGGAAGTCTTTGGGGATTTGCACAGTTGACTGAGGGGTTGGTCTATGTCTAGAATAGGATGCTTCTTCATATTCATATCATATGCTTCCTATTACTAGTCTGTTTATATGTACCATTGCTTAGTTGTACAGCTTGTATTTATTCTTTTTGCTGTGTATATTTCTTTTAAAAAAATACAAAAAGATTTTCCTTTAAGAAAATTTTTAGAAAAAGCACAAAAAGATTTTATTTTGATAAAAATTTTGAAAAAGACCAAAAAGATTTTTATTTTTTTTGCTTCTTTTATGGATGAGCATTTAAGGTAGCCAAGTCACAACTTCACTTCATTTATCCATGTGGCTGTTTGATAGAGATTTGAGACGCTACATCATTTCATCCATGTGCTTTACTTAGTATGGAGTCTTTGAGATGTAATTAGTGATATCTTCCTACATGTTTGACTCCTATATCCTTTATTGCACACATGCACGGCTATATTTGATTATTGCACTTGTCTATCTCATATTGGCTTGAGTGTTTCCATCTCAATTCTGTCTATATAATGTACAATATGCGATAAAACTTGACAATATTGGAATTCATGTAAAAACCGTTTTGGTGAGACTGTGTGTTTTTGTATAACGAGGAGGGGCTGCGAAAGGTAATCATCTATCCTTTGCGCAAAAGCCACCGTTAAAAAGGACCTAAAAAATGGAGGAATTTTAATATCCGAGGTCCAAAGAGGTTAAAAGAGCCCGAAAAATTTTAAGGCAATAAAAAGCAATTCATGCCAAATATGGGTCACTTAGGTTTAACCATCAATTCTCCAAAGTTTGAGAATTTAGAATGCCTCTATTCAATATTATATCAGAGGGAGTTTGGTTGGAGAATCTTTAAACGGGTTTGCACTTCCTTGAAAGTCCTGAAAAAGCATAAAAATATTTTGGACGTTATTGGTGTGAAAATCACTTTGAGCTTTGATTTGTTGATTTGATTGAGTCAATATCTTATATTGTCATTATTTTACACCAAAGGAAGCATTTGAGTTCATTCGCTAGGAATATCCAATATTTATCGTGCACATATGTCATGTTTGTATGCATTGATTTTCCTATCGAAATTGATCACACCACTTCATTCACGCTATCATCGACTTGGTTTCTTTGTGTTCATTCATGGTGTGATTTTATCCGAGTGACACCCGGCACTTACTTATTTGATATATTTCTCTCATTTGTCTATTTGGGGACATCATAAAAGGGGGAGAAAGAATTATCTTATTATGGGGGAGTTTTGAGAGTTTTGAAAGTTTGAGAGTTTGCTCATAAATTGGTATATATGTTCTCATTTAAAACTCGATATGTCACTTGGTATTTTGCTTTGTCTCATGTGTGTAGGTACTACATAAATTATCATTGGATTGCACACCCTGATGAGAAAAGCGTTGAGATTCCTGCAGAATTGAAAGAGCAAATGATGTAGTCTTATTCAATTGTATCTTTCCAGTTTTGGGTTCATGGAAGGGTAGATTTGTATAGGCATTTTCATTTGTAAAGAATTATCTTATTATGGGGGAGTTTTGAGAGTTTTGAAAGTTTGAGAGTTTGCTCATAAATTGGTATATATTTTCTCATTTAAAACTCGATATGTCACTTGGTATTTTGCTTTGTCTCATGTGTGTAGGTACTACATGGATTATCATTGGATTGCACACCCTGATGAGAAAAGCGTTGAGATTCCTGCAGAATTGAAGAGCAAACGTTGTAGTCTTATTCAATTGTATCTTTCCAGTTTTGGGTTCATAGAAGGGTAGATTTGTATAGGCATTTTCATTTGTTTGTTTATTCGGATGTTTGTTTTTATGTATGTACCGGCATAGACATAGGGGGAGATTTGTAAGGACATTTTTGTTCATTATCAATTTATATGTCATACGCCGTTACACCGTTGAAGAAATTCAAGATTCATACGCTCATCAACGGATCCGAATATCAAAAGAAGAAGAGGAATCCAGTATGACAACCGGAACGGTCCGCCTTAATAAAAGAACCGATCCGGTCAACCGGACCGATCCGGTCTCAAACGGACCGATCCGAAATGCTGAAAGCCAGTATACCCCGCACCGATGGCAAACCGATGAAGCTGAAAGTCGAATCGATCCGATGTCAACCGGACCGATCCGCCTTCAATAAAAGAACCGATCCGATGTCAATCGGACCGATCCGCCTCAGACCCGGACCGGTCCGCGGAGGATAACTTCAATCAGATCGTGTTCAGATCGTGTTCCGAAATTTATGTCTCAAGTTCTCTTATTTAATCCCACTACGGGAAGTGGTTTTCTAAGACTTATTTACACGATTTCCAGAGAAAAGAAAGCCCTAAGTCTTCACCTATTGAGTTCCAATGCTCTAGGTTTTTTTATTCACACAAATTCCATACCTTTGTGAATCACTTTGCAACCCAGGAACGCACTTTTGTTGTTCAACCCTTTGTGGAGGAGACCGTTCTTCTTCTCCATTGCAGCCCTACTGGATAGGGATAGTTCCATCCGCCGACTACAGAATCCGATACCTAAGGGTAATTCTTAGTCACTTGTATTTTCATTGTAATCCGATTGTAAGCCGTTTTCTTAGAAATTATAGTGAAAATAAATGGTTTTGCCCCTGTGGGGGATTTTTCCTCAATTATGTGTGTTTGAATAACTCTTGCATGATTTCATATTGTTTCAATCACACCTTGTTGCATGTTTAGGGTTTGTTTGGGTTAAAAGGTGTTTAAAATATAATTTGATCATTTGAACGCGAGCACACACGTTCTCACCTTTCAGATTGCCCATCTGTCTGAGGATGAAAAGTCGTACTAAACTTCAAGTTAGTACCCATAGCATACTGGCAAGCTATCCCTAAATCTGAATGTAAAAGTAGGGTCCCTATCTAAAATAATAGATACTGGTGCTCCATGCAATCGAATAATTTCACTAACATACAATCTAGCATACCTATCAACTGTATACGTAATCTTGACTGCTAGAAAATGAGCGAACTTGGTCAATCTATCCACCACTACCCAAATCGAATCTGACCCCTTCTGAGATCGAGGAAGCCCAACCACAAAATCCATCGTTACGTGATCCCATTTCCACTCCGGTATTGGCAATGGTTGAAGCAAACCAGCAGGTTTCTGATGCTCCACTTTCACTTGCTGACATATAAGGCACCTAGCAACAAAATCAGTTATTTCCTTCTTCATATTATTCCACCAATAATGCTCCTTTAAATCCCTATACATTTTAGTACTACCAGGATGCATAGTATAAATGGAATTATGAGCCTCATCTAAAATTTCCTCTTCCAATCCACACACATTAGGCACACATAACCGTTGCTTATACAATAAAGTGTCATCATTCACAATACAAAAATCTTCAGACTTACCATCTCGAACATCTTGTCATTTCTTCTCAAGAAAAGGATCTTGACTTTGCAAATCACGAATACGGGTAGCTAACAAAGGCATCACGCTTACATGAGCAAAGAACCTGTCCCCATCTGCTAGTTTCAATTCTACTCCCATCAATTTGAACTCCATGATGTAGGAAACTCTAGCACACCGAATACAAGATAACCTGCCTGAAACCTTTCTACTCAAAGCATATGCAACTGCATTTGCCTTCCCTAGGTGGTAGTGAATTGTACAATCATAGTCTTTAATTAACTCCATCCATCGTCTCTGCCTCAAATTCAACTCTTTCTGAGTAAATAAATACTTAAGGCTTTGATGGTCAGTAAAAATTTCACATACCTCACCATATAGATAATGACGCCATAATTTTAAAGCAACACAGTAGCAGCAAGTTCCAAATCATGTGTAGGATAATTACGTTCATGTGTACACAACTGCCTGGAATCTTAAGCAATAACTTTACCATGCTGCATAAAAACACAACCCAACCCCTGATGTGAAGCATCGGTATAAATAACGAAACCATCTCCACCATGTGGAATAGTAAGAACAGGTTCAGTTACCAACCTCTTCTTCAATTCTTCAAAACTATTTTCACAATCATAATTCCATTCAAACTTAATATCTTTTCGGGTCAGTTTAGTCATCGACAAGGCAATCGAAGAAAATCCCTTAATAAACCTTTTATAATACCCAGCTAAACCCAAAAAACTCTTCACCTCAGTCACATTATTGGGTCTCTCCCATTTTACAATAGCTTCTACCTTTTTAGGATCAACACATATACCATTTCCAGAAATAACATGGCCTAAAAATACAACTTGTGATAGCCAAAATTCACACTTGCTAAACTTAGCATACAACTTCTTATCTTTCAACATATTCAAAATAGTTATAAGATTCATTTCATGTTCAACCATATCACATGAATAAATCAGAATATCATCAATAAAAACTATCACAAACGAATCAACAAAAGGATGAAGTACCCGATTCATAAGATCTATGAATACAGTTGGAGCATTAGTCACCCCAAAAGGCATCACCAGAAATTCAAAATAACTATACCGAGTACGAAAAGTAGTTTTAGAAATATCACTCTTCTTGACCCTCAACTGATGATAACCCAATCGTAAGTCTATTTTTTAAAACACTTTAACACCCTCTAACTGATCAAACAAATCATCTATACGAGGTAAAGGGTACTTGTTCTTTATTGTAGCTTTATTCAGTTGCCTATAATCAATACACAAACGCATGGTACCATCTTTCTTCTTCACAAATAAAACTGGTGCACCCCATGGAGATACACTAGGTTGTATGAACCCCCTATCAAGTAAATCCTGCAACTGAATCTTGAGTTCTTTCAACTCAGCAGGTGCCATTCTATATGGTTCCATAGAAATAGGGGTCGTCCCCGGTGCCAATTCAATAGTAAATTCAACTTCTCTTTCTGGAGGTAATCCTGGAAACTCACTAGGAAACACTTCTGAAAAATCCCATACAATTGGAACATCGACTAATTGTAAAGCCCCCTTCCTAATGTCAAGAACATATGCAATAAAACCCTCACAAACCTTACTCAATAATTTCCTCGTTTGAATAGCAGAAATGATGCAACTGGAAATAATTTTTCTTTCCCCCACAAATTTAAATTCAGGCTCACCAAGCATATTAAAAACAACTTCCTTACAGAAACAATCCATAGATGCATGATATTTAGATAACCAATCCATTCCCAGAATTATATCAAAATCAAAAATATCCAATGGAAGTAAATCTATAACTGTATCTCTAGCCCCCACAGTAAAAACACAATCACGAAAAAAATATTCGACTACAACCATATCCCCCATAGGCATATAAATACCCAACCCCACATCTAAATGGGTACACAGTCTATTCAGGTATACAGCAAAAGCATAGGACACAAAAGAATGTGTAGAACCATGATCAATCAAAACATAAGCACTTCTATTAGTAACATAAAGTGTACCTGTCACCACATTTGGAGTAATCTGAGTTTCTTTCATTGTAAAGACTCGTCCACCTGGCCTGGAACTACTAACTTGTCCTCTGCCCATACTTTTCACTACACTGCCTGGAGATAACCCCCTGATTGCTGCTTCACTAGGTGCTGCTGGAGTCTCTGCCAACTGCGGACAATTCTTCTTAACATGCCCCACTCGATGACAATGGTAGCATTCCACTCCTTTAAGCTTAGGACACTCAGATTTATAATGCCCTTCCTCTTTACAAAAGAAACATGTAACACCTCCTATTGGGGCCTCACCTCTCCCTGACTTTCTGAGTGAACCAAAAAATCCTCCACCCCTGGTATCTCTGCCAAATCTCCCCTGACCTCTACCACTATCTCCACCACCTCTCTGAAATTTATGAGGTTCTCTCTTAACAGTTACACCCTCACCTCCCTTAGACTGAAATGCGTCAAATCTACTTTTCTTAAAACACTCTCTACTCACCCCCCCCCCCTTGGTTTATTTGCCTTTCTGCTATCGTGGTTTTGTTTACCAGAGAAGCATAATCTTCTAACTCATAAATGGCCACTCTATTCTAAATAGGCCAAATCAGTCCATCTTGAAACTTACTACATTTATCTTCTTCATTCTCCACATATGTAGTAGAAAATCTAGACAAAGCAGTAAATTTAGCCTTATACTCCCTCACAGACATTTTCCCTTGGGTCAAGTTTATAAATTCCCTCAGCTTCTCCCTCCTATAAACATGAGGGAAATACTTAACATACAAAGATATAATAAATTCAACCCAAGTAATAACATCAGTACCTTCCATCCTGGGCACCAAATGGTTGTTGTCTTCCCACTAATATTTGGCCTCTCCTTTCAACTTAAACACAGCTAAATTCACTTTCTGGTCATTTGGAACCTTCATAACTGCAAAGATAGTTTCTAGATTTCTGACCCACATCTCAGCTTCTTTAGGTTCAACTGACCCTGAATATTCTGGAGGATTCAACTTCAAAAACTTCTCATGTATGAAATCTTTCATTTCCTTCCTTGCCTCTTTCTCAATCCTGGCCACAGTCTTTGATTCTAGATATCTAGCCTGTTGTTCTGCCATTTACGCCATATTTCTTTCTTGTTGCTCTGCCATCCTCATCATTGCCTGTGCCATTATTTGCATCTCTGTAGGCTTCTCTTGCTCTCTAGCCCTTCCAGCAACACTTTGATCTACTTCAGTATTCTCTGTACGAGAAGCCACTCCCTCTTCTCTATGTTGTCCATTCCCAGGTTCCATCTGGAATTATCTGTAATACAACAAAGTTCTAACAACGAATATAAACATTTTATGATACTAAACTATTGGTTAGTACATAAACAATTCATAATATCAAATAAATCAATACTGCCGTCTAACCGTCACACACGTCCAGAATTAATAACCGCGCTCTGATACCACTAATTGTCACACCCCAAACCCAATATCCATACTAATCATTTTTTATTAGAATAATTGGATCATAGTATTGAACCCATTAGAAAATATATTCATTTATCAATATTTTTCTGCATAATGAACATAATATTGTTCTTTTTCCATAACGAAGTCAACATCAGAGTCATAATTAGAGATTATACAATACTATGATTAACTATGATCAACTCAATCCATGATAACACAATATATACAATGTGTGAGTATCTTAAAATCTTCGATATGATAATGATAAAATCCCCGTATTTAAACCCCAGCTCTTCTAACGGTGCAACTCCAAAAGTCACGGGTCATATAGTATCCTAACTGGCAGCATACAAATCTGAAATTGTTAAAATATAAACTGTAAGCATTAAGCTTAGTGAGGTACTCCTTACCTGCAATGGAATGACAATTCTATATCGAATATGTGGATATAAAATCCGAACAATCCTCCCCATTGGCAATAACAAATCCAGGATCATAAGATCCAAATAATTCTACCCATTGGCAATAATAAATCCTGGATCATAAGACCCAAATAAATCCTGGATATTTGAATATCCAAACAGATCCTGAATACCGAAGTATTCAAACAAATCCTGCTCTTAGAGCTATATTCATATATCTGTATATATGAAATAATCATAAGTACACTCACCTTGGAAATTTAACAAGCTTCCCCTTTTCCTTTATCTGGCTCTTGTTCAGTCGGTTCTTCTTCTCTTCCTATCGTTCTTATAATATTAGTATCATCATAAGGATATTAACAATTCAAAGAACAACTTCAACATAACTCAATTCATAAGCATCATATGATTCAATTCAAATCATTCATCATAAATGAAGTCCCATCTAGACTCGGTAATGATATCTAACATATTCAAATTACATCCCAAACAAACTTTAATTCTTCTTGGTAATCCAATACTTATCATATTAGGTTTCCAATACAAAAGACGACACATCATTCTAAGTTTCCTAAAGCAAGATATGCCCATTTCTTTACCACATAGCAAATCCGCCATATAGGCTCATCTATTGTTCAGTCATCTTCCAAGAATTTTCATAATTTTTATACATCATAACTTTCTACGATATTTCACCCAATTTCAGAAAACATATTGAATAACATAAGATTAAAATTTCATAATTTTTAGGGTTCATTTGTTATGTCAAGCAAAACATCAAACATATGGTATGCATATTTACTCTTTGGGGGAAGATTTCATACCCGGACTTCAAATCATCACCCAAGGTTCATTTCTAGGTATTTACACATGATTTTCGGATATCTCACACATATATGAGTCCATGTTAATCTCCAATTTGAATCAATCAATTCCAGTAAGTATACAAAAAGATATGGAAATTTGAATAAACAAGGTTTCTAAACAAAGCAATTTCAAGGGTTTACACATTCAAGTTTGCTTAAACATGCATCTATCCATGAGTACACATCAAGACATGAAATTTTAGTAAACGAATGATTATTTATATCATTTAAATCATCAATACAAAAAATTCCATCGAGATTTATGGATGGAAATACCTTAGGGTCTTTTATGTAATTTTCTATGAATTTTTCTTCAATTTCTCCTCACACTTTCTTCCTAAACTTCAAAACTCTCTTTCCTTAGGTTAAAACTCTTCCATGGCTGAAATATGCTGAAGGAAGAGCTTCATTCAAGGGTTATAAGTCGGCATAAGGTCACCTACCCTTGGTCCAATCAAAATATAACATGTGGCATCATATAAAACAAAATATCATTTAAGGCTAAATGACTACTTTACCCCCTGTTCGTAAAAAGACAATATCTTCCCACTCGGATGTCCGTTTGATGAACCGTTTGTTGTTTTATAAACCTAAATCATATATATACAAATATCTAATATACCTCAAGTCAATTATTATATTGTAATGGTCAAAACTAGCCTTAAACATGAACATTCCTACCGAAAACTTTAAAATTTCATATTTGTAACTAATTCGATATTTCATGCTTTATGAAGGTGGGATTAGACTAAACAAAATGTCTTAAAATTATATATATTAATAACATATTATCCATATCACATAATCTAATCATAATTTAAACATAATTTCTCATTATTATATTCGGGTTGTCACATGTCACTCCGGAGATTGCTATGCGGGTGGAGAAAGTACAAGTCGAGGATCAATTTTTCGTACGCCAGTTAATAGCAGCGGGGGCGGAGTCCTATTCGATTAATTTTAAGGGAGGCTTGTGCTTCAATGGGAGACTCGTTGTCTCAGATAATGAGGATTTGAGACACGCAGTGATGATAGTGTCTCACTGGTTGAGGTTTGCTAACCAAGATATGTGTAGGCAGTACTGGTGGTCGGGGATGAAATGAGATATAGCGGAGTCTGTCTCAAAGTGTGCTACCCGCCAGTTAGAGAAGGTAGACCACCAGAGATCAACAAGGATGTTGCATCCACTAGAGGTCCTAGTGGAAGTGGGAGAGTATCTCTATGGATTTCATTACCGACTTACCGACATCCCAGAGATGTCCCGACTCCATCTGGATGATAGTGGATCATTTGATTAAGGTGGCCCATTTTCTATCAGTTCATATAGATTTTTAGATGAGGTCGTACGCGCATTTGTTCTTTACAGAGATAGTGAGGTTTCACAGGGTTTTGATTAACATCATGTCGGATCGGGATAAGATTTTTGTGCCCCATTTCTGGTAGAGTTTTTAGGAGGCTATGGGCACAGATTTGCATTTGAGTACCGCGTATCATCCACAGAAGGATGGGCAGACGGATCGAGTTAATCAGATGTTAGAGGATATGCTGAGGATGTGTATATTTGACTTCGAGGATGATGGGAACAGTACCTTCCATTATTGAGTTGCTTATAATAACTCTTATCAATTTGCCATCGGTATCGCACTATTTGAGGCATTGTATGGACGGCCTTGTCGTTCACCCGCTTACTGGTTAGAGGTGGGGGATAACAAACTGTTAGGGTCAGAGATGATTCAAGATACGACTGCCAAGATTGAGCTGATTCGAGGGCACAACTGTATACCTCAGGATAGTCAGAAGAGTTACACCGACGTATATATGAGACACATAGAGTTGGAGATTAATGATTAGGTTTTGGTACGGGTGTATCATATGAAAGTATTCATGAAGTTCAGAAAGAAAGGAAAGATAGCACCTAGATATGTGGGATTTTTTTCAATTATCGAGAGTATACGACTAGTTACATATAGGCTGGGCTTACCAGAGCACTTACAGTGGATTCACAATGTGTTCCCCTTGTCGTCGCTGAAGAGGTACTAGAGGAGAGAGAGGTCTCACTGTCACCTTCCATTGGAGGAGAAAGACTTACAGCCAGATATCTCCTATGAGGGGATATCAGTTGTTATACTTGATCTTAGTGAGCATAAGCTACGGTCTAAGGTGGTGCCTTGGTTTGAGCTCAGTGGGGCCATCACAATGTAGACGACTTGACGTGGGAGCGAGAGGATGATATACGCGAGAAGTATCCAGAGTTATTTACCGTAGGTACGTCCAAATTTCGGGGACGAAATTCCCTTATTAGGGGGAAATATTAACAACCCGTATTTTTTAGAAATTAGAATTTAATTAATTTGGTATTTTTAATTACACGTGGGAAGTAATTTAATTAAATAAAATATTGTATGTTTACTAAATATTGATTAAGAGAGCGATCACGATTAGTATTTATGGAATAAATGTACTAAGTGTGTAGTAAATAACAAGTGATAATTATTATACGTCGTAGTGAGTAATATCGAGGAGACTATATCATATCTCAATCGGGAGTCGTGTGTAGACTATGTTAAGGTCGAGATAGAAAATTTATGTAGAGTGACTCGGATGGTGATTTTGAGATCACAATTGATTTATAATGGGATGAATAGGTGGAATAGAGTACCCGGGTGTATTAATTAGGTCCCAGAGAATTTTTAGACCAACCTGGCACTACGTATGGGAGTCTCGATCATTTGGGAGTTTAGGGTTAGCAAAACTTTGAATTTTAGAGATATATATCAACCACTTGGGTAGGGAGGCTAGGGTTACAATACTTGGGAGATAAAAGAGTCCATAAGAGAAGGAAGCCAACTTATACCGTTTTTCATCATAGATGTCACCAGAATCGAGATCAGAGCAAGGAAATAACATCACCATCATCAACTAATGAAAATTAGATCACTCAAACCTAAGGCAAGTGTTTATCTCACAATCTTTTGATTAGTTATAGTACCCATGACAGTGTATGGTTGAATTTTCATGAAAAATATTATTTGCGGGATTTTTATATATGATTAATTCATGTTTTGGAATAGAGATCATGCTATATATTATTCCTATATGATTGCGGCACGAAATTTGAGAATTAATGATGTTACAAATGATGAAAATCTGGGTTTTTAGTGAATAAACTTAAAAAGAACCATATTAGGGTTTATATAAAAGATGGAAGATTTAGCCTTGTACATGATGAATTCTTGAAAGAGTTGATGTTAAACTTACGTTAGAAATTGTCCATATACATGTACTAAATAATTGGTTACGTTATATGGGAGTTTGGGGAGATTTCCTGATGGTATAATGGGGTAAAGATGGAAGAAAATGAATATGAGCGAAGCTGTCACAGCAGGTATCGATCGATCGATCGATGTTGATTGATTGATGGATCGATCGATTGATGGTTTTTGTCTATCAATCAACCAAAGCTGAGAATGGGTTCTTTGTTTATTTGCGTAGTTTTCTTTACCGATAATTGTGAGGAACTTTGGTAATGTGTTATTAACTATATGAGGACTTGGAGAATATCAGTGGACCTATAATTAAATTTAGGCTTAGTGTTAATGAGGGTAAAATGAGATTTGGACTGACGAAATGAAACGATTATGTTAAGTATCGGGAATTTAAAATCGGGTTACGGGAAGTGTAGATAATAACCTAAGATTGATACCAGTAGGTTAGTGATATATTGACTACTAAAATTGCTTAAGGGATAACTAGTACCCATTCGGGTAGTGAGTGATACTCAAAAAATAAGAAAATAATATTGAGTGTGAATCGTTAGTACATTGGGTATTCGAAAAATATATACTACGTACTATATATACTTATAGATTGTGTGTATACCTATGTTGGATATATTTATAGGTAGTGTGTATACCTATTATATATGTGTGAAGCATACCTACGATGCCTGCTATCACAGGAGGTTTCGCGCAGTGGTCGATCCAACCTTGGCGATGCCAGCGAGGTCTGGATGTGTGCCTTTTAACATAGAACTTAGAGCGGCTCACTATTCTAGTGTACAATAGTAGGACTGGCAAGTTATTTGGGTACGTTAGGTATGTACATAGCCCAAAGGCTTATAAATATGTTCGCCTCCATTGTGTTATTTGATTTATGGTTCGAGGTGTCATTCCGAACCGATAGTCCTTGATTGATTACGAGAGGTACATGGACTTGACAGCAGAGTATGCATACATTCGCGGTTCTCAGTCCAGGAATGTTGTAATTGTGTATATATATAGTGTGTATCTAAAGTAACTTAAATAAGAGAAACTTAGTTAATTGTTCAAACATTATTCGGCATAGGTTAATTAATGTTTTACGGTAGCATTTTGTACGGGAGATACGGGTGAGCTAAGCATATTAGTGAGTAATAGATGCCCTGGGACTAGTTAGGCTGGGTAGCATAACTAGGTGGGTAAAATAGGAGACGTTAGGTGTGCACTGTAGTTGAGAGGTGAGGAACTCAAGGGAGTGTGCGTGAAACTAACGTGTGTATCTAATAACTGCTCATACTGCATTTTGAATACTTGCTAAATATTTTTTAAAGGTTTTAGGCTCTGAACCCGTATCAAATCTATTTTCAAAAACTTTTAGGTGTCCAGCCACAGGGACGTCAAATATGATAATTCATTTCAGGGATGTGTAGCTGCAGCACCTGTGGAGGCATGCAGGACTTGAGTAGACACTTTTCATTCCTAGTTTATGATTCATTTTCAGTTATTTCAGTTGGGCATGTTGCTTGTTCAGTTTAGACATTTATTCAGATTTATATATTTCAGTATGAGACTATGTATTTAGATCATTTCATTTCAGTTAGACCTGTGATTTAGATGTTAGATTTGGAGTCGATGGCTTATTCAACATTTATTATTTAGCTATATTATCCTGTGATGTTTCAGACTTCTATTATTGTATTGATGGTTTACATTATTCTATTTCCGTACATTACTGTATGATTAATGAAAGATAAAATTTGGCACTCGCGTAATTTTAACATAGGTGATTAGTAATTTAAAAAGTTTCGGCAGTGATGCTAAGAATGAACCAAATGAGATTCCTGTTTATTTTGATAAAGGACTGATCACCCGTGGTTAAAATAGGCGAGGTATCACAATAAGATTACAAAAGGAAGAAAAGTTACGTAAATAAGATCTCGCACTACAAGAATATAGATTTTTCCTGACATAATTAAAATGCCACTAAAGATATTATAAATTCCGCGCATTTCAACTTGTGCCCTAATTGCCAGTGTGGTAAAAGAGAAACGACATTTACAAAGATGCCATGAAAGATTTAGCGGCACTTTCCTCTACATATGTTTAAAATCACGTACTATAAACGGTTTTGGACACGTGTATTGTCATTGTTTTCACATGCATTTTTACAACTTGTTATGAACCGGTTACTATACAAACGTTTTTTTGACAACTTGAGTACTGTAAATACGTGAAAGGGGTCTTAGACTAAATATGTTTACAATCGGAGTGAATACTTCAACACATTTGTCTACAAAGCAAATTTGAGTTTGTGTGTCATGTTCCTGTTCAATTAGTAGTGAAAGAGGGATCATGTTACTTCTGTTAAATAAATATTGTTTTGGCCACCGTATTTCACATTGAAAATAATTTTCTATTCGTTCGTGATGCAAAAGAAAATTGAGTTACATAAAGTCGAAGATTACAAAGTTTGGACCAATGATTGGTGACGGTAATTCGGCAAGAACAAGGTTGCAGATTATCAACATTGGTCAAGCAACAAAATTTAGCCTTTTAGGAAATGACTTTTTTTAATTACAGAATGTAGGGTTAAAAGTATATTTATTTGTGAGGACCACTTATATAAAAAGTTGTTACCTCATTTACTAAAATTAAATAATAGCTTTACATAGTTTCCTCTTCTTTTCTTTTTTTATGAAATAAAAGTTTCCTATTCTTTTATAGCAATACATATACAACAGAATCAATTAATTTTGCAACGGGAATTCGAACAGTTTTAACTGTTTTTACTCTAAAGTGCAGTGGTCAACATGCTTCGGTAACAACGGTACATTATAAGTTGCTACTAGTACCTCCTCACTCAACCGCCTCCAATGACGCACGAATATATAAAAATTGTTTAGAATTGTAACTTGATATTGGACTGCTTACCCCAGATTTTGTACCTTGCAAAGGTTGCACATCATAAATCCCTTTATGATTTCCATGCTCTCCGCCCAAGTCCAATACAGCACCCTCTGCAAATTCACGTGAACTGACATCATTGGTCAATGTCTATTTTAGGCAAAAAGAATATAAAATTCCATATATGTTCACTGGCTAATTTTGATTGAACCCATTTGAAGGCAATGTTATTTTACATTATACTTGGTAGTATTAAATGTTGCAACATGTCTCTCTAACTCAGTCCAACATTTTTTGTAACTTCAAAGAACTTGTGATATCATGTAAATATATTTTCTTCAGTTAAATTTGGCAAAATTGGCACTTCGAAAGTTTATGCATTTAGGAATTGACCATAAACAATACATCTGTCTAATGATTATTTTAGATTTATGTATAATCTTATAGATATATGTAATTTAAAAGTATTTTGAAATCTCATTTCTAACATGAACAAATATATTTCCAAAATTATTTAATGTTCATGTTTTTAATAGATATCTTACATCTAAATTAACTATGGAATTTGATTATGTGTTTTCAGACCCAAAAGTCGACTAAAGATTTCTACATTAGAAACTTGGCTATTGACGCATTTTAATTTTAATTAGAAATGATCTTTGTGAGCGCAGAAAAATTCACAATAAAAGATTGTACGAAAACAATTACAATTGACAGAAAATAAATGGAATCACACACACAACAACGATGTACGTAGTTCGGCAACTTGCCTACGTCCACGGAGAGCTTGTTCTTATTAAGTGTCTCTCAAAGTCTCTCAAGTTTTCATCATTTTGCCCCAGGTCAGGTTGTACAATTTATATAAGTTGTTATAGAGATCGAGTTGATTAAGGAACTTAATGATAGGGTGCGGATTGCCCATGAGGTACTTGAATATCTCGTTCGAGTTTCTTGGTACCTAATTTGACCATAAATGTGAGTGTCATGCTTCAACTAAACTAACCGTGTAGAAATTAAGTCATGATTTGTGCCGGGCCAAATACTTAAATTATCTTGGTCGACTACTCTCATGGACTTGTAAAAAATGGGCTCCCACAATTGTCCCTGAAATTTTTGAGCTAATAATTATGGGTCAATAGATTTCAACTGGGCTGAAGGCCCATAGCCTTAAATATAATAAAAGACCGCCATGACATGTTCGTAATTATAAGACTTGCACAAGGGGTACGCTTGTCTAAAAAGAAATTGAAGCACCAAAATCTTCCTGGGAAGATGAAACTAATCATTAGAAGTTCTGGTGATCAGTTGGGGTATACTCAATCGTTCGTTCACTGTCTCTGGTCGTTCTTGCGCATACTGCGCTCCTAAGCTTCTCTTCTGCTTCAAAAGTCAAAGTCTTTCTTCTTCTGTGCTTTCCCAAAGCCTTGTTACTACCTGTAAGTTCTAGTCTTTGCCCTCTCAGTTCTTTTTCTTTGCATTAGCTTGTTACTACAATTAGGATTTCTTCTTGCTTGTACGATTATGGCGATGCTAAATAATAAGTCAGTAGATGAGTTTAGACGACAGTATAATCTTCCTGATTGGGTGATTATCGACTGTGCCCCCCTTCCTCAGAGTGTTCGTGATGTTGACGGTAGCACTAGATTCACACCCTTCTGGTAACTTAAGGGGGTTTGACATTCCTCCCAAATAAGTTGCTTCTTAGATTTTTTAGGTTTTTTACCATCGTGCATGCCCAGTGTGCCCCCAATGTGTGGAAGATAGTAAATGGAGTCCACAGAATAAATACAGTCTATGGGATAAAACTAGGTCTTGCTGAGATATGTTACTCCTATGTGTTCTTGAGGACCAAATAAGGTCTTTTATATTTGAAAACCAGAAAAGCCAAGCGAGTTCTGGTGGTAAATCTTTCGGATTCCCATAAAGATTACTGGGAAAATGAGTTCATAGCTAGGAACTGGCAGTGCCCTTAATCATTAGAGGGGGGAAGACCGCGACGCCCTACGATTTTTGAATATGGAGAGGTCGAAATAGGTCGCTTTTTCCTTTTCTTCTCTACTGACTTCTTGTGATTTTTCCCCATTCTTGTGGTTAATAGTCCTCTTCTTTGTTATTGCAGCTCGTGCCAAAAATCAGGAACCTGATATTAGGGAGATTAATGTTGACGAGCTTGTGAAGGCCTAGAGAATCAAATAAATATTGGCAGATGATGAATATCCAAGGTTGGTAGCCTTTCTCTTAGAATATAAGAACACGGGCACTAATTTTATTGCTCGATCGGTTGATAAGGTCCCATCTTTGAAAGCTCCTTATGATCTAATTGTTATTAAAGAGGAGAGTTCTGAACAAGTGGAAGAGAGCGAAGAAGAAGAAGAAGAAGAAGAAGAAGAAGAAGAAGAAGAAGAAGAAGAAGAAGAAGAAGAAGAAGAAGAAGAAGAAGAAGAAGAAGAAGAAGAAGAAGAAGAAGTAGTAGTAGTAGTAGTAGTAGTAGTAGTAGTAGTAGTAGTAGTAGTAGTAGTAGTAGTAGTAGTAGTAGTAGCAGTAGTAGTCGTAGTAGTAGGAGGAGGAGGAGGAGGAGGAGGAGGTCTAATGATGAAGACGACCATACGGTCCTTTCTGACAGCATTCCATCTTTGAATATTCTTGCAACAGATTCTTATAAGGGCAGTGGTTCTAGCCCATCTAATAAAGGAATAGAGCAAAAAAAAAGAGAGATAAGAAAATAGAAGAAGAAAAGAAGAGACGAGAGAGAGAGGGAAGGAGAGAGAGAGAGAGAGAGAAAATAGGAAAGAGAATGAGAGGGTAGAGGTTAAGAGGAAGTTAGTCCTACAAACCTCGGGGGTGCCCACTTTCCCTAGTCTTGAAGGGACTAGTATGGGTGATTCTCCCTCTTTGGCCTCTGACGTTCTAAAAAGGTATGTGCTCGCTACTAATCATGAGCATTCCTCTAGGCTGGGGTCAACCCAACTCGCCCTCAAGATTGCACAAGGGATGGCTCTAGTTAGTCTTTCCTACTTATTTCCTTTCTTTTACTCTTTATGTATTTGTTCTGATTCGCTGTCATTATTTCCTGTATGCAGATGCTATCTGACTTTACTACTCTTTTGGATAACCAGGCTGATAGATTTAGAAGGGAGGAGGAACTGAAGATTGCCCCGAAAGTTGAGAAGGAGGCCTTTGTCAACACTGGCCAAGAGTGGGAGCGTGAAAAGAAGGAAATGTCCAAGGCCTATGATACTCTTGGGTCTTCTCAGAAGGTGATAATTGCTGAAAAGTACGAACTGGTGGAGGCTAACAAAAATTTATCCGATAAAGTTGCTATGCTGGAAAGTGTTCTTCCTCAAGTGAAGGATGATAGGTACCGTGAGTGATTTCACAAAGCCTATGAGGATGCAGAGAACCAAATGGCCTATGGTTGCAATGTCTCCTTTAAGAATGAATAGGACTAAGGTTTGAAGGTTGCTGAAACTCCCGTAAATTCTGAGCTTTTCAATCTTCATTCTTCTAGTCTCGACCCTTATCTTGAAGAAGAAGAAGAAGAAGAAGAAGAAGAAGAAGAAGAAGAAGAAGAAGAAGAAGAAGAAGAAGGTGGCGAACTCTTCTCCTTTTTCGCATCTATATACCTGATTTTCCATGTGCTAATATACTTGCTTCTGGTCTGGTATGTATCATTTGTAGTCTGCTGATTTAGATCGCTATATTTCTCCCAACTCTCAATTGGAGAGAATTCTTAAGCCTGACATCAGCTTACATGCTCACAAAGCCTTTGTAAAAATCTGCAAGTCACTAAGACCGAGGAACGAGCAGTACAAAAACCAGACTAAAGTGATTGCAAAATTGAAAGATGATCTCCAGGAAATGGAAGAAATATGGACCTCCATTCAAAAAGAGGTAAATTCTTTTAGGGCTCAACTGTTGGAGAGGAGAGAGGCCGGTCAAGTGGGCGAGGTCCTACAGTCTAAAAATTATTCTTTGAGAAAGGAGGTTTCTAGATTGAAGTCTTTTATAGTTGTGCTTAAAGACAATGTTAAGAAACTGAGATATGCATTCAAGGTGGGATCCCAAGAGGTCTGGGGAGAGGGTTACAATGATGGTTGGGTAGATCCCCCTACAAAACTTAAGGAAGCCGAAAGCGTTGCCTTTTCTCAAGGATGGCTGAGTGCCCTTAAGGAGGCAGAAAATCCAAATGAATTCAAGGTTTAGTATAAATACCAGATTAAATGCCCTACCTCTATCAATAACCCCTTTTTGAAAGATAATGATTGGATCCCAACTAATGTTATTCCCTCCCAACTCTTGGATCATGATCTTAATGAAGATGTAGAAGAGTTTACCTTAAAGCTAGATGATGGTCAGAGAGCGATTGTAGCAGAATATCTTGTACGTCGCCATGGCCCTTCTTAGGCCTTTATGTATTTATTTTTGGTCTGTAGTTGTAACCTTATATTTTAATGAAGAATTTTCTTATGTTTTGAGCATATGCTGGTTAAACACGTGTTGATTTTGTCTGCTCGAAGGTTACTTAGTATTTTTATTAAACAAAGCGATATTAATTGACCAATCTTAGGCTTTAGGTAGGCTCATACTTAGTTCGAATATTTTTGGGCTTTTGCATCTGATTAAACGATGTTCAAGTATTAGCATTCAGCCTTTTATGTATTTAAACATTCTTCCAGTTCAATATGCCTAAGCAATATCATTCCATTCACTTTACCTTTTAGGTCGTGTCGTCACACTCCCTTAGGCCTAAGTGAGATGATGGCAAGAATGTACGTGGCTAGTGGGAAATCCACCCGAGCAGGATTTTTTTGTAAACGAAAGTTGGCGACCAACCGGAGTTAGATTTTTTGCCTAAGGATCCCTTGTAGGGATTTTGTTATTATCGGGATAACTCATGAGGCCTCTTGTGTTTACAACAAGGGCCAGAGGGTAATTTGAATTACTTTTAGTTGACTTGTTAACCCTGTTCATTAGGTATTTAGATATGTGCGAAGTAGTTATCATTGGAAAATGTGCAAATTGACTGGATATAATTAAGATAAGTCAAGCAACCAATGCAAAATATGAAAATAGAGGGGCCAACTAGGCTTTATTAATTGAAAACTGTCTATTAAACAACAAAAAATAAAAAAAAAAATTCTAACTTAAAAGATAATGAAGAAGATCTAGAATTAGAACTTCTTAAGATTGGCTACGTTCTATGCTCTTGGTATCTCCCTGCCCTCCAGCGTTTCCAAGTGATATCCTCCTTGAAGATCAAATCTAATTATTTTGAAGGGTCCTTCCCAGTTTGGTCCCACTTTGTCGTTTGATGGTTTTACAGCACTACCGAGGACTTTTCGCATGATATAGTCTCCTATTGAAAACTTTCTCGGGTGGACTCTTTTGTTGTACTGCTTGGCTAGTTATTATTGGTAAGAAGCCAACTTGATCAAGGCTATCTCTCATCGCTCATCTGCCGGTCAAGTTCAGTGCGTAGTGATTCGTCGTTAAGGCCTTGGTCAACCAGAGTGGTTCTCATAGTGGGAAGACCTACTTCCAGAAGGATGACACCTTCATTCCATAAGCGAGTGCATTTCCCTAGTTGGTCTCCTAGGCGTTGTGTGATAATACCATAAGACATGGGGGAGGTCATCCACCCAAGTGCCCTTAGCTCTTTCCAAGCATTTTTTTCAGTCCATCGATCATGATTTTATTGGAAGCTTATGCTTTCTTGTTGCTTTGGGTATATGCCACAGAACTGAAGTGGTGCTTGATGTTGTGCTCATCACAGAAATCTTGAAAGAAACCACTTTCAAATTGTGTACCGTTGTCCTTGATTATGGTCCTTGGAATCCCAAGTAAGTTATGATGTTCCTCCATATGAACCTTGTCATGTCAGAATCTCAAATATTTGCCAATAGTTTTGCCTCTACCCATTTGGTGAAGTATTCTGTGGCGACCAACAGATACTTGCAAATTCTAGATTCAGTAGGTAGTGGTCTCATGATGTTTAATCCCCATTGAGCAAAATCCTAAGTGACTTTAGGTCGCTGGCGGGCTGGTGAACCATAGGTGAGTGCTTTTGTCACTTTTCACATTTGCAAATGTATACACCAGCGTCTTTCTACATGTGAGGCCACTAATATTCTTCTTTGATCGCTCGAAAGGATAATAATATTCCACATACATGACTCCCACATGTGCCCTCATGGAGTTTACTAAATACTTGCTCGGCATCTTATGGGTGAACGCACTAGAGGTAGGGGACTGTGAATGATTTTTTAAAAAGTTTCCCTTCAGGGTTGAGGTAAAAACGAATAGCCTTGACCCTAAATTGATGGGTCGACGTTCTGTTATCTAGCAGTAAGTCATTTCATAGATAATTAATGATGGGAACCATCCAACTTGGGGCTTTATCTGTAAGTAGGACTTGCTTGGCTACGACTGTATAGTTGATTCTGGGTTGCGCGAGGAACTCTATCTGAAGTGTTCTCCTTAGGTCAGAGTCGATTGCTGGGCTTAGTTTTGCTAAAGCCTCAGCGTGACTATTTTGTCCTCGCGGGAACTGTTGAATTTCCACTTTTTTAAAGTCTCCCATGAGTCCTCTTACTATATTGAGGTATACTGCCATTCGACTATTTTTTACGTTGAAGTCTCCACTTACGTGCTTAGAGACCAGTTTGGAATCACCGAATACATGGAGGTATTTTACCCCCCAGTAATTTGGCTTTTTGCAAATCGGCGATCAGTGCTTCATACTCAACTTCATTGTTGGAGGCTTCAAATCCTAATTTAATTCCCTACTCAATTATTGTGTCTTTGGGGGTGATGAGAATAATCCCCACTCCTACCCCCTTCAAATTTGAGGCTCCATCAACATACAGTGTCTAATCTTTGGATGGCTCTTCACATCCGATCAATTGATCTTTATTCAGCTGATCTGCTGGTCGATATCCTATGAACTCAACAATAAAATCTGCTAGGATTTGTCACTTGATTGTCATTCTGGGCTGGAAGTGGATGTCGAATATCCCGAGCTCGATCGACCACTTTGAAAAATGCCCAAAGAGGTCGGCCCGGCATAGAACGACTTTGATTGGGTAAGAGGTGATTACTGTTATGGAGTGGGCTTCGAAGTAGTGCTTCAACTTTCTTAAAGCGGTCACTAAGTCATAGGCGATATTTTCTAGAGGTAAGTACCGTTGTTCAGCCTCCAGGAGCCTCTTGTTGGTGTAGTAAATCGAGTGTTGTTCTCTCTCCTTTTCACATACTAAGGAAAAGCTCACGGCATGGTCTAATACTGCCAGGTAAAGATACAGTTGTTCCCCATTATTCGAAATTACCAGCAGTTGAGGATTGCTAAGGTAAGACTTCATCTCTCCCAGAGCTTGCGAATAATCGTCATCCCGTACGAGGCCTTTGCCTTTTTAAGAGAAGGAAGAATGGTCGGTAGCATTCTGAAGACTTGGAGATGAAATGATTGAGCGCCGTGAGCATCCCAGTAAGCTTCTGAATATCTCTCAATGTCTGAGGAGGCTGGACCCCTAGTGATAGCATTGATTTAATCTAGGTTGGCCTCGATTACCCTTTTACTTACTAGGTAACCTAAGAATTTTCCTGACCAGACACTGGATGAATACTTAGTTATATTAAGCTTCATTCATCACTTCCTGATGATCTCAAAGGTTATTACTATATCTGAGAGGTGATCGGCCTTATCCTTGCTTTTAACATGCATGTCTTCGATGTACACTTCCATCATTTTTACCATTGGTTTGCTAAACATCGGTTACCAATCTTTGGTAAGTTGACCCTACGTTCTTGAGGCCAAACGAAATGACCTTGTAGCAGTACAAACCAATTGAGGTTATAAAGGAGGTATTATCCTGGTCGGGCCCATACAAGGGGATATAATGATACCCTCAGTAAGAGTCAAGGAAACTCATTCTCTCATATGTCACTGTGGCATCAACCAGCTAAACTATCTTCGAGAGAGGGAAGTTATCCTTAGGACATGCCCGATTGAGGTCGGTAAAATCGATGCACACCCTCCAACTTCCATTTCTTTTAGGTACCACCACTGGGTTGGATAACATACAGGGAACTGAACTTCCCTAATGGAACCTGCATCCAGTAGACTCCCTACCTCTTTCTCCATTGCCTTAGCCTTCTCGGGGGATATTCAGCGAGCCTTTTAAGTGATGGGTTTAAAAGTGGGATCAATATGCAGGTAATGGCATGCCACACTAGGGTCATTCCCTGGTAATTCGTAAAGCTACCATGAAAAAATATCTATGTTTCTTTTAAGAAGTGCAACTAACTCCCTTTTCTCTTGATCGGTGAGAGAATACCCAATCAATTTCCTTGCCATCAAGTTGTTATCGACTACAACTTCCTCCATGATTTCTATGACCCTGGTGTCGGGGTGGACCTTGGTCTCTTCCACCCCTGGTCGTCCATACCGTAGTTTATATTTGGAGAGAACAACCTATCATGGGATTTCTCTTGGGTATTATCAGGCCCCTTCTTCTTCTCTTTTTTTGGTTGAATAACTGCAATAAATCACTTTCTAGCTGTAGCATAGTCATCGCAAATCTCGACTACTCTATAATTTGTGATACACTTCAGCTTTTGATGATAAGTGGATGGAACATCCTTCATGGAATGGAGCTAACCTCTGCCCAAAATAGCATGATATGGGGACTTGATGTCCATCACTAGAAACTCGATTAACTTCAAGATGTTTCCTGACCGACAAGATTATCTTTCCTGACAGCATACTGATCCTTCATGTGAAGCCGACCGATGGAATAGTGGCCTCTTTAAGGTCGGCGACGTTCAGACGTTCAACTTTCATTTATGGAACAGTTCTAGATACATCACTTCGAATGAACTCCCCTGGTCCACAAGTAGTTTGTTAACATCCCATTTATCAATTTTGAGTGTGATCACCAAAGCATCATGATGTGGGGTCCTCACCCCGACCAAGTCTTCTTCAGTGAACACGATATGCTTGGTGTAATCGAAATCTTCTGGTCGCTGACACTTTCTTGCCTAGGTTTTGGCAGGATTAATCTAAAAAGCTTCCATCACGGTAGTCACCTTCTTGAGTTCCATTCAAACGGTATTGCCCTGGATCTTCATGAGGTCCGACGTTCCATGAATTACTGTAAACTCGTGTTCTGCATCATCATCGAGAACATTGTCTGGCTTTTGGTCGCCGTTGGCTGCGACCTTCTCTATTTTTTTTTAATACACTCACTGAGGTGCCCTGCCTTAACTAGCTCTTCCAAATGTGACTTCAGAGCTTTGCAATTCTCAGTTCGATGATATCCCTCCTTGTGAAATGCGTATCTCAGCGCGTTGTTCCTTCTAGTTGGATTGTTACCCATCTTCTTGGGACATTTAATAAAAGGCTCATCCTTAATCTTGCTAATAATTTTATAAATGGGTTCCTTGAAGACTATATTAACTGCCTGAAACGCCTTAGAGGGGTCATTCTTATTTCCACTCTTGGAGACATTCTTGCCCCCATTCTTGCTTCCCTTCTTTTAGGTGTCATTCTTCTTCGTCCCTTTATTTGATTTTGCTCGATCATTGTCTCCCCCACTAGAATGGACCACGTCTTCGACCTTAGCATACTCCTTGATACGATTCATAAGATCGTCGATGCTGATGGCTTTCTTCTTGGTGAGGGATTGGTGTAGTAGAGAGTTAGTCGGCAAGCCGATTTTGAAGGACAATATGGTAACCTGCTTCGAGCAATCCTTGATCTCATTAAAAACTTCCCAATATCTTTTGGCATAATCTCGGAGGTTTTCCTGTGGCTTCTTCTTCATAGTGAGCAGTGCATCCATCCGCTTAGGATGGGAGCTGCTCGTTATGAATCGTGCCGTGAAAGCATCTGCCACTACTGCAAAATTTCTGATCGACCTGTGGGGAAGCCTTTCAAACCACTTCTGTGCTACATCTAGGGGCGGGTACGGTCCAGTTCGAACTAGTTTTTGGTCATTTTAGGTGCCGCACAGAATCATTCGGTCTAATATTTGAGAAGATCGAATTCTGATCAATTTAATCGGTTAGCCTATTTAATCAGTCTAGGCTATTTTCGGTTTGATTCGGTTAATAATCGGTCCACTTTTACATTTATTTAATTTTTTCAATAAAAACTTGTTAATTTTTTGCTGTTTGTACTATTTAAAGGTTGTTTTGAACTTTTTAGGTGTTATTTTGCACCTTTTAGGTGTTGTTTTGCCACTGGAATAGTGTTGTTTTGCACCATTTAAGGTGCTATTTTGCACCATATAAGGTGTTATTTTGCCACTTCAAAGGTGTTGTTTTGAACTATCTAAGGTTCTATTTTGCACCATCTAAGGTGTTGTTTTTTCCTTCAAATGTGTTGTCATGTCTTGCCCAATTTTAGTAGAATAAAATATGTTGTTTTGCACCTTTAAACGTGTTGTTTTGTACCTTCAACACATACAATAATATGCAAACATTAAAATAGCTTCAAAAGTAATACATGTCCACCATAAGAAAATATTACATGTCCAAGTAAGAACCATAAGAAAATATTACATGTCCACCATAACCAAATTTAAATTTAATATGACAAGTCCAATAGTTTATAATAAAAATAAAATAGCTTCAAAAGTAAGCTAAAACAAAGTCCTCAAGTCTCCTCCACCTCCTCCAAAAGGCGCATCAATCCACCACAATAGTTGAAATTGGGGTCTTGAATCTTTCTCCCAATATTTCTACAAAAAATACAAAACAAAGATTAGGTTAAATAAAAATTCAATAACAAAAGTTTAATATTTAAATTATGAAAAATAAATATTAAAATTTAAAATTAACCATTATCCGCATCGAGTTTCTCCATTTCTTGAATTTCATACATGGTACCTCTAATGTTGATAGGTTTTGTTGAAGATTTGAGCCAATTTTTTGCACAAACAAGTGCCTCCACCGTTGTAGGATCTAGAGAGCTACGAAAAGGATCAAGCACATGACCACCCGTACTAAAAGCAGATTCGGAGGCAACGGTAGACACGGAAATAGCTAATACATCTCGAGCCATACGAGATAGTACTTGATACTTGCCTTGATTATTTTTCCACCAACCAAGAATATTAAAGTTATCATTTTCCACTTCACAAGTTTCTAATAAATACTTTTTCACCTCCGATTTTGCACCTAAATTATCCTCTGACTCTAAATGCCTTTTAAATTGAGATGTTAAAAATACACGACCATCCTCATCCTCATCAACCCCAACGACATTAATTGGTGGATTCATATTGTTTTAAGACGCATTAGATGATTTATGACCATCATACTACTCAAACAAATGAATTAATGTATCTTTAACTCTTCTTGACAACTCCATTGATTTAACATAACCATACAACTCCCTAAACCAAAACTCAACCTACTTTTAACTTGTAACGTGGGTCAAGGACAATGGCAATAAACAACAAGAAGTTTATTTTCTCTACATTCTAATACTTTTCAAATTTGGCAATCATTTTCTCGGCCATTGACTATAAAAAATCATCACCATAATTTTTCAAATGTACCAACTTACTTTCAATAATCACAAGTTCATGAAAAAAAGAATTGGATGTAACATATAATGACCCCGAGAATTTTAGGGTAGCATTATAAAAGATTCGAAGAAACTTCACAAAACTCTTAGCTTTTTCCCAATCCTCAATTTTTGGAGGTCCTAAATTTCTACCAAACACCGACCCTCTTGCCCTCTCATCACCATAACCATCATTTTCCTCCTCTACACCAAAGTAGGACAAATAATCATTGTCATCTTCCTCCATCCTTTTAAATGCTTTCTCAAATTTAATGGTCGCCTACAACATCATAAATATGGAGTTCCATCTCGTTGAAAAATCAAGATATAACAAACCATTTGATTCTATCTTTTTCTTCTCACAATAATTTTTAAACTTTACCAACCTAGAAGGTGACGATTTCACATATTTTACTACCCTGTGCACTTTTGAAATTGATTCATTCATGTCCCTTAATCCATCTCCAAGAATAAGATTGAGAATGTGTGCGCAACATCTCATGTGCAAATATTCGTGTTCCAAAATGGTACCATTCAATATTTTGTCATTCTTTTCAAATAACTAATGGTACCATTATTAGAACTAACATTATCAACTATGAGAGTGAAAATACTATCTATCCCCCAATCACACAAACAATCCTCAACAACTTATCCTAATTCCTAACCCTTATGAGTTTTGACTTGACAAAAGTTCAAAATCTTTTTGTGTAGTTTCCATTTTATATCACTATAATGTGCGGTGAGACACATGTAATTTACATTTTGAATGGAAGTCCATGTATCGGTGGTAAGGAAAATATTTTGACCTTTCACATCTTTTTTTAACTTTTTCTTTAAATCCACATATATGTTTAGGCAATCTCGTGCAATTGTTCGACGATTAGGAATGTAATGACCCAACTTGTATATGCTCATATAGTTTGTTTTTACAATTTTGTGTTACTTCTTATCTTATAACCGTTATATTATTACATATGTGGTATTTTGGGTTCTTAATATAACAAATCCCATTTTTTAAATATGAAGAATCAACTATAAATTGGATCAAATTAAAGTTTTATGACATATACTAAGCTAAATGATAAGTTTCGGGGTAGAAAATGTAATTTCATGAAACTTTAGGGACTTGATTTTAATAAAGAAAGTTTTAGGGACCAAAATGAAAAATAAAAAGGGGCCTTTTCATAAATAAAATATTTTTATGGACCTCTAAGAAATATTGAAAATATATAAAGTGAAATTACCAAAATGCCCTTCATGTGTAAAATGACCCTTATACCCTTAATACCTTCCCACCTCATGCTCGACACCTCGTGCTTGGTTTTGACACCTCCACCATACCCGTGTCGTCATTAGAGGAGAAGCCAAAACACCTGTCGTCATTAGAGGAGAAGCTAAAACACGTGTCGCAATCCGATGAAATAAGACTGCAAGACGCCTCCGTTACACGACACGTCAACGCTGACTCGCCGTTGTACAAGCTTGTTCAGCATGGACACGTGTCAACGCCGTGATATCTTTGGAAAACTATAAATAGGGCCTTAGGGTTCATTTGAAACTCACACCAATTCCTTGAGAATTATAGTAAGAAAGAGTGATAGAAAGCTTGGTAAGTATCTTAAGAAGGAGTTCTATAATTTCGAAGAAAGAATTCATTTTGTAGGTATGATTTTATTTAAATGTTATAATTCATTTTTGTAGTTTTAATTTCGTATTTTATAGCTTTACTTAGTAGTTATGCGGGTAAAATACACTAAAGACTTTACTAATCAAAACTTAAAATTTGGAAACAATCTAAATTGATTTTATTTTCAAAATATGTCAACTTGTTTGAAAAATATATATATATATATGCTTTTTAAAATGATTTTTGTAAGCAATTGCTCGTATTATGGAATCTCAATTAAGTAATTCCAAAGTCAGGCCCGGTGAAATTCTGTGTAGTTGAGATGGTATTTAAGTGGTGCCCCTGTGACCCTCCATCTCTACTGGTAACCGACTGATTAGGAAGAACTATGAATTGAATTCTTTAAATACAATGAATGAATATTAAAAATTGAGAAAATGGTTTTAGTAACCTTTTACAACAAATTATTTTAGGATTAAAACACAATATTTAGAATACGTAATTAAACCTTTATTGTATTTATTAGATTAACGTGTGATCCAAGACTCAATATCTGTATTTTTGAGCCTCTATTTTAGGTGAGTACTCTGACATTCCTTGTGTATTTTGATTATATGATATGATGCAAACTATATATATTTTGTGAACTGCTTTTATTCTCAAAATTCATGTGATACCGATGATTGATTCAATTTTGATATGTTTATATTTGTACATATAAACATACCGATTAAAATGATTATTGAATAGGGTATCGAATATTGAAAATCTAATTCGGCCTAAGGGACCTCTTTACTGACTGACCTTCCCAGCTGGGTTATCGCTGGTGTGCCCTAAATAAGGCGTTGTGACGAACTAATTCGATTGGCCCTCAACTATCGGGGTAGAATATGGTAGAAGAATACGGTATTAGAGTGTACTTGGCCATCAAAATGATATAATTGAAAGAAAAAGACATCACATTTGATTTGTTGCATTCGTCTTATTTTGAGCTATCCAATTGTGATATATATACTTACATTTCAAAATATATATATCTATTTACTGCAAGTTCCTATCCATATATGTATATGCCTTCTCTTTTGACTTGAATAGGTATCTATTTTCTGAAAATCCTGGAATGTCTGGAGATTGAACCTCATTCGGCTTTTAGCTGATGTTGTACAAATAACCATTTTTCAGGAAACGTTTAGGCTCATGGACGAAACGAAAATGGACTATATTGAAGATTTAGCTTTTAGAGCTCTTTTTGTAAAATGTTTATTTAGAGCATGTCTGGCTCTCTTGTAATAAGGTTTAAATTTTCTCTTAAGTTGTAACTCGTTGTTACGTTTAATATATACGAAGTTTCCTTTAGAAAGCTCTGATGACGTAATTCCTTTACTTTCAGTATTTTACGATTCATAACCATGTGATAATATTTATGTTGCATTTATTTAAGGAAACAATTAAATCGGAATATTTGTTGCCTTGGTGGCATGTCAAGACACTCGTTCCCTAGTACTATTTTGGGTCGGGGTCGTGACAGAGGTGGTATCAGAGCATAGGTTATGAACTTGTAGATTAGCTGAAGATGAGATAGGTTAGATTGTTCCTAAACTATAATTATAAGACGAGATCCTGTCGGAACTGCTTGTGCTAGGGGATTACTTAGTGATTGATAATTTGTTTGAAGATATAAGAGGATTTTATTCGTATTTAATTTGGTGATGCATTAGATAGTGATAAAGATAAGATAAGTAGAGGTAGATTCTAAGGTAATATTTGATTTTTAATCGATATTTGATGTGAAATTTAGGATTTAATTATATGAATTATTCATTTGGTGGAATTCTAAGAATTACAAGGATAAGGTTTTACACATTCTTTTGGAAATATGATCAATGGATAGAATTCTGAAATCGAAAATGATTTCTTTTTTGTCGGTACTATTATTAGTGTATACTAATAGAATTGTATTATCATAATACCTAAGAGGTATAAATAGTATTATATGTCTTAAGGATTCCATTTAAGTTATATCATTTTGTTTAATTGATTTATATCATTTCCTTCCCTTAAAGACTTCTAGTCCTTTAGACAATCGAGCGAAATAGTATATTCGTAGGATTATTTGACTTCACAAAACTTCGAGATCAATTAATTATAATCGTGATGATGTTTGTTTAGATTCTAAGAAAAGTTTTCTACAACCCATGGAATGAATTTGAAAGTTAAATTCTTAGTATATACGAATAACTATTTTATAAAAATCGTCTAATACAGATTAATGTATTTTTCACAGATTAGATGAAAGAAAGATGTTAGTGAAAATTTAAAAATTAGCATAGGCCAAGTTTGGGGACCAAACTTCTTATAAGGAGGGTAGGATGTAATGACCCAACTTTTATATGCTCATATAGTTTGTTTTTACAATTTTGTGTTACTTCTTATCTTGTAACCGTTATATTATTACATATGTTGTATTTTGGATTCTTAGTATAACAAATCCCATTTTTTAAATATGAAGAATCAACTGTAAATTGGATCAAATTAAAGTTTTATGACATATACTAAGCTAAATGAGAAGTTTCGGGGTAGAAAATGTAATTTCATGAAACTTTAGGGACTTGATTTTAATAAAGAAAGTTTTAGGGACCAAAATGAAAAATAAAAAGGGACCTTTTCATAAATAAAATATTTTTAAGGACCTCTAAGAAATATTGAAAATATATAAAGTGAAATTACCAAAATGCCCTTCATGTGTAAAATGACCCTTATACCCTTAATACCTTTCCACCTCATGCTCGACACCTCATGCTTGGTTTTGAAACCTCCACCGTACCCGTGTCGTCATTAGAGTAGAAGCCAATACACGTGTCGTCGTTAGAGGAGAAGCTAAAACACGTGTCGCAGTCCGATGAAATAAGACTGCAAGACGCCTCCGTTACGCGACACGTCAACGCTGACTCGCCGTTGTACAAGTTTGGTCAGCAGGGACACGTGTAAACGCCGTGATATCTTTGAAAAACTATAAATAGGGCCTTAGGGTTCATTTGAAACTCACACCAATTCCTTGAGAATTATAGTAAGAAAGAGTGATAGAAAGCTTGGGAAGTATCTTAAGAAGGAGTTCTATAATTTCGAAGAAAGAATTCATTTCGTAGGTATGATTTTATTTAAATGTTATAATTCATTTTTGTAGTTTTAATTTCGTATTTTATAGCTTTACTTAGTAGTTATGCGGGTAAAATACACTAAAGACTTTACTAATCAAAACTTAAATTTGGAAGCAATCTAAATTGATTTTATTTTCAAAATATGTCAACTCGTTTGAAATATATATATATATATATATATATGCTTTTTAAAATGATTTTTGTAAGCAATTGCTCGTATTATGGAATCTCAATTAAGTAATTCCAAAGTCAGGCCCGGTGAAATTCTGTCTAGTTGAGATGGTATTTAAGTGGTGCCCCTGTGACCCTCCATCTCTACTGGCAACCGACTGATTAGGAAGAACTATGAATTGAATTCTTTAAATACGATGAATGAATATTAAAAATTGAGAAAATGGTTTTAGTAACCTTTTACAGCAAATTATTTTAGGATTAAAACACAATATTTAGAATACGTAATTAAACCTTTATTGTATTTATTAGATTAACGTGTGATCCAAGACTCAATATCAGTATTTTTGAGCCTCTATTTTAGGTGAGTACTCTGACATTCCTTGTGTATTTTGATTATATGATAAGATGCAAACTATATATATTTTGTGAACTTCTTTTATTCTCAAAATTCATGTGATACCGATGATTGATTCAATTGTGATATGTTTATATTTGTCCATATAAACATACCGATTAAAATGATTATTGAATAGGGTATAGAATATTGAAAATCTAATTCGGCCTAAGGGACCTCTTTACTGACTGACCTTCCCAGTTGGCTTATCGCTGGTGTGCCCTAAATAAGGCGTTGTGACGAACTAGTTCGATTGACCCTCAACTACCGGGGTATAATACGGTAGAAGAATACGGTATTAGAGTGTACTTGGCCATCAAAATGATATAATTGAAAGAAAAAGATATCACATTTGATTTGTTCCATTCGTCTTATTTTGAGCTATCCAATTGTGATATATATACTTTCATTTCAAAATATATATCTATTTACTGCAAGTTACTATCCATATATATATATGCCTTCTCTTTTGACTTGAATAGGTATCTATTTTCTGAAAACCCTGGAATGTCTGGAGATTGAACCTCATTCAGCTTTTAGCTGATATTGTATAAATAACTATTTTTTAGGAAACGTTTAGGCTCACGGACGGAATGAAAATGGATTATATTGAAGATTTAGCTTTTAGAGCTCTTTTTGTAAAATGTTTATTTAGGATATGTCTGACTCTCTTGTAATAAGGTTTAAATTTTCTCTTAAGTTGTAACTCGTTGTTACGTTTAATATATATGAAGTTTCCTTTAGAAAGCCCTGATGATGTAATTCCTTTACTTTAAGTATTTTACGATTCATAACCATGTGATAATATTTTCGTTGCATTTATTTAAGGAAACAATTAAATCGGAATATTTGTTGCCTTGGTGGCATGTCAAGACACTCGTTCCCTAATACTATTTTGGGTCGGGGTCGTGACAAGGAATATGCAATTTTTGTTGTGTGAGAGCCATAAACCTCCTAAACCCCTCATTCTCCACAACTTTATACGGTAGCTCGTCAACTACAAGCATTTCTTCCATCCCCTGTCGACATGCTTTCGCATTAAAGAGATAGCCAATAAATTTGAACTTGACTCATTTTCGTTTGGTTCTTTTTCCAACATAAATGACAACTTTTTTTCCCCATTTTCCTCTAATAATCTCTTATTAGCAGGTAACTGTTTGCAAGAAGGAGTGTGTTGTTTCATATTTTTAGAGTCACACGCATAAGAAATGCCACAATTATTACAAATAGCTCTAGGCTTTTTTACATCATTATTTCTATAGAAGTGATCCCATATCGTAGATGCATTTTTCCATTTGTGCTGCACGGGATGAGTTCTTGGCGATGCTGGCGAACCACGTAAAGCAGCATTAGCCGGATCTTCACTCACTCCATCCAACTACACATGGAAAAAAATAACAATCTGTAAAATCCACAAACTTAAAAAAAAATAGCAAGTTGTAAAATCCATAAATAACAAACTATATGTGTGGATTATAAACTAAAAATATAAGTGTATGAATGGGTATGTTAAATAATTTGTATGTATGGGTATTTTAAACAATTTCAAATCTTAACAATCTAAGATAGAACTTCCGATCTTAACAATTTCAAATCATAAAGGTTTCTATTATTTCTCTTCATCCTATCTACTGCCACAAGTTCACACATTTAAATCACTACCATAATGGGTATTTTTGGTTCAATGAATAATCACTGCCACAAGCTCACACATTTAAATCACTGTCTTAATCACGAGAAATAGTAGAACCGAAAATCACTGCCACGGATTGGTTTCTTTAATCACTGCCACATATCGGTTTCATTAATCACTACCACATATTCCTTAATCATTGCCACACATTGGTTTCTTTCATACCATAGACTAGTAGAACCAAAAATCACAAGAAAAATCATGAAGAAGAAAAAATAGTGTCGGATCTTGTGTTTATACCATTGGATCTTTAGTCGCCGGTGTCGAAATAGTTGCGGTGGAGTTGAGGCTTGTCGAACCTTGCGTTGAGCTGCCAGATCTTGTGTTTATGGCGCCGGATCTTGTGTTCATGATGCCGGTGCCGGATCTTTCAAACAATGAGGAGCAGCGGCGCTGTGTAGTGAAGTGAGGAGCAGCTGCAGCGCTATATAGTGAGAGATAGAAAGAAATTGAGAGAGAAAAAGAAGTGAGGCCGTATATAGGAGCGTGGGTGTGTTTTTAGGGTTTGTTTAGTTATTTACTAAACTTTAAAAAAAACATATATGATAGATATATTTATATGAAATTAAAATATATTATATAATATTAAATTAAACGGGTCGGTCCGCTCCTAAGACCGAATTTAAAATGATTTTTTTAACCGAACCGAATATTTCGGGTCTCTAAACTTAGGACCGAATTAAGACCGATTTATTAAAAAAGCCTATAAAAATGGGTCTAGTTCGGTCCGATCCAGTCGGGTCAATCGAGTCGGTCTTTTTTGACCACCCCTAACTACATCATGTAGGATAGAAGGGAAGATCCTGCACATAAGTGCATCATTGTGGCTGCATAAGGTCATTGCTTGCTGATATTTCCTAACATGATTTATAGGGTCTGTTTTCCCGTCACAGACCTTGAACCTGGGGATAGCAAATTTCTTCAGGGGATCCTCCCATTAGATCTCCCTTGAAAAGAGGGACTTTATCTAAGAGTTGAGATCTCTCCTGGCAAGCTCTCTAGTTGATCTGGATCCTCGGTGCGTCGGGTGTTGGTCCATCTCCCTACGTAATAAAATTCTAAAATCCTCACTCAGTCGATCATTGTTAATGTGGCGCCTCTCCTGCTAGCCACGTTCTGACCTGTCACATTCAGTTCTCTCCTGGTCATGCCTAGTGCCCATTCCTCAGTTGGGGGAATCTCCCCCTAAGGGTTAAGAGTCCTGTCTCGGCATCGCCTTGTGTTTCTGGGGAGATCTATCTCCATTCTTTCAAGTTCCCTCTTAAGGTGAGCATTCTCATGCATTGCCTCTTTGTGTTCTCGAAGTCTGGCTTCACAACCATTGACCAACCTAGAAATCTGGGTGGACCTTGGTCGTCCATGGCTTTTTCTTCAAAAGGTTGCCTTTCTTGGCGAAACCTTGGGTTTGTATGTTGGAGAATTTCAAATCTGACCCTAGGAGGAGCTCGGTCTTCCTGAACAGCCGGTTTATGGAATGTTATTGCTGTGGTGAGACATTGCAGGATTTTTGGTAATGAATGCTTTCGTAAGAATATAAGTCATTTTCCACAGACGGCGCCAATTGTGAGTGCAGAAAAATTCACAATAAAAGATTCTACGAAAACAATCATAAATGGCAGAAAATAAATGGAATCACACACATAACAACGATGTACATGGTTCGACAACTTTCATACATCTATGGAGAGGTTACTTTTTCTTATTAGTGTCTCTCAAAGTCTCAAGTTTTTCATCCCTTTTCCCCAAGTCTGGGTGAACAATTTATATAAGTTATTATAGAGATTGAGTTGCTTAAGGAACTCCATAATAGGGCGCAAATTAGACATAAGGTACTTGAATATCTCGTTCGAGATTCTTGGTACCTGATTTGATCATATCTGCTAGTGTCATGCTTCAACTAAACTACCCGTGTAGAAATTAAGTCATGATTTGGGTCGGGCCAAATACTTAAATTATCTTGGTCGGCTACTCTCATGGACTTGTAAAAAATGGGCTCCCGCAATCTTTCAATTAAATTTGTACACTTTATAACAATAGTCGACTATTATCATCCTTTGAAAATGCCATGCATTCGATTAAAATTATTTACTTCATAACAACAGTCAACTGTTGTCGTCCTCTGGTTTACTTGTAAATAAAATGAATCATGTATTCGATTGTGACTTTTTAAATACTCGACTAACAACTTGAAATTAAGAATTGAAGAACTCCAAACTGTTACTTTTGGCGATAATTATATATATATATATTTTTTAAGAGGATTAAACCCTAAATAGCATAAAAAGAGAAAAATAGCCTTTCTCCGGGGACTTACATCAAGTACAAGAAATAGAAAAATTCAAAATAAAAGATTTTAAAAATCTTGACAAGGGACCTTTATAAGGCCTAGCTTTGAAATAAAGATAAATATCGTCATGGATTGCAACAATAACTGAGTTAGCATTCATATCAATTCCTTCAAAAGTAGCTTTGTTCCTTGCACACCACCAAATGATATTAGGAAGCAATATGCACAAAAGAGCCCGAATATTCTTCCCATTAGAGTTCAACCACCACAACATAAGTCGGGATCTAAATCTTGAAGTATGAAGATTAAGACCCATAAGATTTTCAAAATGAACCCAAACAATATTAGCCACCTCACTAGAACCAAATAAATGTTGGGAATTCTCCATACAAGCAAGAGAACAACACCGGCATCTCGAAACAAAAGGAATATTAATCCGTTGTAAATTTTCATCAAGAGGAATAGCATCATAAAGAACACGCCACAGAAATGTAGAAACTTTCAGAGGAAATCTAGGATCCCAAATCATAGTAAATGAAAATTGAACACCATGTTTAGGTCGTAGCAACTCCCAAGTGTGTTTGAAAGAAAAGTTATCCAAATGCCAACCTTGGATGGAATCTTCCCAAAAATTATCTTCAACAATCTCATAAACCGCTTGCATTCTTTTCCATGGGAAACTCGAGAATGGAGGAATACCTCTAAAATTCAAATGGGCTAATTTTTTATACTTTAAGTACATGAATTTAGCCCATAAAGAAGTATTTTTAAAAAACCAAAACCAAAGTTTACAAGAGGAAGTTAAACTCACATCTATAATTCTAAGAATACCCAAACCACCCTCATTTTTTGGTCTGCAAATAATATCCCAAGAAACCCAATGATGTTTAAATATATCCTCCGAACTCCACCCAAAAAAATTTGCACAAATACGATTATATAAAACAATTGTATCTCACTCCCAACTCATCCCAGTGATTTAACTTGAATATTTTACCTTATAAGAGCGTTAAACAAACCTTAATCTACTTTATTTTGAAACGGTAATGCTAGAGTAACACAAATGTGACATTTTTGGTATGTTGCGTTGACGTGTCATACCTGTATTGGCTCGTGTTTGGGCTCCAGTGTTGTTGATCCCGAACACGAGGCAATGCAGATACGAAAAGTCAACGTGTCCCTCCAAATGTGCCATATTTTTGTGTCGACGTAGCATTACCCGTTTTGAAATCAATATTAAGTTAAGATTCTCTCTTGTATTAATTTATTAATTTTGGAGAGAAATACCCTCACTTGAATATAACACTTTGTAAGAGAGTAGTTTCTTTTGTACTTACGGAATAAGTATGAGGGGAAACCTAATCTTAATGGCATGTAGTAAGGTAACAACAGTAAAACGTAATGAAAAAGGTCTCTGATGGAGTTTATTCAGAGGGACAGAGGGAAAACATGGTAAGTAGGCATTGGTTTCAAAGTACTAGTATATTCTTTATGAAAACAATGTGATAAATGAGTAAATAACCAATGATTCGTTTTAATAATCTTTGCAAAATGTGTTTTTTGGACTAAAAGCTTGGTCTTAAATGCTTATAAAATGTTTAATATTATAGAGTTCTGAGTTGTATCAACATACAATATAGCGTTTGATGCTTGTCCACCCTGACCAAACCTCACATGTCAAGTGCATTAAATGCTATGAAACTGTCAATCGGGCTACGATGATGCCTCTTGACACAACCATGTTAGGAGACGTGATAGGGTAACTAACAGTTAGTCCAAGGTATGTTACTAATTTTACATGTCATATTTAGAAGATCTTTGGTTGGACGTGAATCCAAAAGATTCGTTCTTTTGGTGTTAAAAAGTATATTATATTGAAAATGCCAACAAGTTGTATAAGATGACCTCCACTATGGATCCGTACAATATACCTTAGCGATTTATAATTTTATGCTTAAGTGTGTAACTTAATGTTGCCTCACTCCTTATCCTCTCCCGGTAAACTTCAAGCTTATTCGATAGAGTTCATCAAATAGCTCACTCAAGTTCTGCCAAACTTGGTTCATCAGTGATACTAAAGGACCTTTTATAAATACTGATCATTTATGCTCTAAATATGCTATTGATATTTGTGTCTTCAATTTTCCTCTTTAATCACAATACTATATTTTAATCCTCGTTGTGGCTTGGAGGTTCATTGTTAGACCCATCCTACATTTTACCCCTCATAAAAAAAATTGTGTTAATTATTTTGTTAGCAAAACATATACTTCCAAAAAATCTTGGGTTGATATAAATATTTTATCTTGTTATTTCATATTCCCACGTGTGTCTGCGGAAATCAATATGCATTTAATGCCAACCATCGCGTCAATCTTCGTTTCCCTTCTTTGCCACCATTAATTTCCACATGAGACATTTAAATGATGCTCTGTAAAAAGTTTCGTCAGTGACATCATTATGCCATTTGCATGTTACAGGTTAGTGTGTGAATGATGAGTCCCAACACTTCGTCTTTCTCAAATATATTAACCCCTTTTATTTTAAATTTCAAATTTTCGAGCCTCCTCAATAGCGAAGAAAGATTGAGTATCCATTTTCTTCAAATAAATTCATAGTCTGTGTTATTTTCTTTATTGTGTATAAACAAAATTTCCTCTCAACCACTTATATAGATGACTCCCATCTTCATCGATTATAACTCTCTCTGCTCGTAAATCGGTGGCGGAGAAGGTGGTGCGAGCACCTCAACTAAAGGATAAAGCATTAGCGTCATGAACCTTTTTGTGTTAAAGATTGCTTTGTTGATAATGCTCAAATGTTTGAGCAACTGACATAAGTCCTTGACCACCCCTTTTGGCCTTAGGGGAGCCATTGGATCACACAGACGGAGCTCTGGTGGATCCTTCTCGTGTTATTTTCTTTCGGTTGAAAATAAGTGGATTAACCCATTCCTGGGTAGATTTTGAAGGACCAAGTGGTTATCAAGATGGTTTTTTCACATGGTATAAGTACATTAAAGGAAAATACTTTGATACTTCAATAAACATAGGATTAGTCAGGGCGGTAACATGATTTGGTGAATTTATTTTATTGAAGAACAACAGTGCACTTTAACTTCTTGTGTTTTGATGGAGCATTATGACTCATACCTTTATTACTTCATGGGGTGAGTTCACGATTACCCTCGAGGATGTGTGCGAATTGATAGGCATGGAACCATACAGCTAAATCTCTTACACTCAATGATCCTATTGACATAACGGAGAATAAAGATTACAATCACTTGGATCAATGGGTGAGAGATAGCATCAAAGGTTCCTTGAAGGAAACATTTGGTCACTTTATTAAGTTCTTCTATAGAAACCTCTCCAATGCTTATTGAAAAGCAAATAAACTAAGGAGTTGTTGTGAAGTACTTCTTTAGGAAAGGATATAAATATTATTATGAGTTATAAGTGTATATCCTTGTATTACTTTCTCATTTTTTATTCTCGTTGGCAAGCCTAATGATTAGTCACATCATGACCTAGTTAATTTGTCTGTTAGGTTGCACATGGTGTCAACATTCTCATTAGTGCACTTACATTGGGCACTTTATACTCCTGGTTGGTTCGTACCCATATATAAATAGAGAGGTCTATGGGGAGGTTTGATGTCAATAACTTTTCCAACTCTATTCTCTTAATTGGTTTCCTATATGTTAACTTCCCTTTTCTGGCTCCAAATACTACTCCTACAAGAAGTATTCTCGTGTGTCGTCTATGTATTTATCAGTGGAATAACTGGCAGACGAAAAAATCCCTTTATTATTTGATTGATGATGTTGTTGCCTTTATCTTTCATACATATCAAGCAATACGATCCACACTTGGTCATTCTTTAAACTTCAATCAAGAATCATTCGAGATGTTACCTCTGAGGTTGAGGTTCAGGCAGATCCATCGATGGTCATTGCCATGGTTATTAAGCCCAATTGTCTTCCTCTTCATAGTGAGTGTGACTTAATAAGTGAGGCCTACAACCCTCACTGTTGTTTGGGATAATTTGGGTTTGACCAAGGTATGACCAAAATTATTGTTGTTATTGACAAAGAATATTGCACGTTTATTATTGCTTTAGCGGAGTATACTACCAGATCCATCGTTCAATACACACCTTATGTTACTAGAAGAAACATAGTTGGAATAGTTCTACCTTTGGACATCTCAACTTAAAAACTTTGAGAACTTCTTCGAAACAGACCATGTGCTCCCTTTGGTTGAATGTTTTTACTTTGGGATAGCTTGGGATCAATGGTCATTCTCCCATTGGCGTAGATTGGCCTTTAAGTGAAATAGGGAAGTCTAAAATAACTAGTTTTCCTCCATTAGTAGTTGAGACTTCTTCCTGGGAACCCAAAAATAAAAGAAAGAGGAACATTATTGTGTTTACCTCTCATGATATCGTTACCAAATTAAATTTTAACAAGAGGTCATCTTCCTCGGGTGATGAAAGTTCTCATGCATAAAAAATAACTAGTTTAGGTTTTGCACATCCTTATATCATTCTTATTAACAAGGCCGCTCTTATCAATCCCGAGTTGAGAGAGAGTGAGTGTTATCTACTATGGCCCAATTCTTTTCTTCAATGAAGGGATGACCTGAAACAGTTGAAGATGTTATCGTTGGGCTCAGTCGTGCCCATCCTCAATATGAAATGGGAGATTCCTACCCTATGCAAATGAATAAGGCCACTCGTCATTCTATGCAAATCTTTATACATCGATCGTTAACATGTAACGTCCCCTGACCTACTTTATTTGGCCATGAACATTGGGTCACTTTTTCTCGTAGTCAATTAAAATTTAGTTAATGATGTAATTCTTTACACAATCATAAACTTCAAATAAGGCCTCGGCCTCATCATCAAAGTTGACAGATTTGATTCATCCTTATACTTGAATAAGATTCCATAAAAAGTTTCAATAAATGAACACTACTTCCATTAATAATTGTAAGAGTCTCTAAATATAAGCTTTAAAAGATAATAAAACATTTATCTCCTCATAAGTGTCTTTTCAATATGAATTAAAGAATATTATAACTTCAAAAATGGAAAATATGTAAAGTCCTCAAACTTCAAGCTACAATTTGTCCATGGCTCCTGCCACTCTACTCCTCGGCCTCTACCACTTCACAGCTTCTACCAAGGGAAATAAGGAATATAGAAGGGATGAACTCAAATAGCCGAGCAAGGGTTAAATCATGGTCCTCGACCACCTATCAAAGTTAGTATTCACAAAGATAAAGGATACTCAAGCAAAGCAATGCAAAAAGAGAGAAATCAATAACGTTATACTATGTAAGCAAATATGAAAGGAAATAATAGTGTTTACTAACCCATCATATATTCCCAATGACCTATAACTCAATATCCCAAAGCTCATAAACTATTCAACTTCCCCTAAGGCTCTATCTCCCTTGGTTCACCTTGGCTTCCCGTACGGCTCAATCTCCCATGACTCGCCCTCTTAGTCTGCTGCCTATGTTTTATAACCTTGAACTTATCAATCTCCACGACCTTATTCTAGGTGTCTTTAACCTATTTATGCCACGGGAAATGGCCTCCTCTCTTATCCAATTTCAGGATGAGTGATCCACGGTCTGCTGTTAACCCTATACCTTGGTTGAGCTCTGCCGTAGCATTAAGCCCCATTGTTATTCTAGGCTCAATCTCCCTAGATTAATCATTTTGACCCCAAACATTGAGAATGAGGTACTCAAATAGACAAGATGCCTTGGCCTAGATAATTAATGTCGTGGCCTCGGCACTGAATCCCCAACTCAACTCCTAAGGCACAACATGATACTGCCTCCCAACTCCACAACCTCTTTTAATATGCTAAGGCCTCAAAGATGTTTTAAAACTCGAATTTACTCCCAACCCGAATGCTCCAAAGATCAAAAGAAAAACCCTAAATAAGTCTCCTAAGATCAAATAACATCATCCTCAAAATTCCATTCTCTAAATCTAAAACCTCCTTAAGAACCCTAATAAAAAAACTAAAATCACAGATATCCTTAATGAACAGTAATATGTCTAGGTCTCCAAATCACCATGAATAGTAACACTCTTTGGCCTATAAACCTCCATAAACAGTAACGGTCCATAGCCTATAAAAACCCATAAATTCATATGAACAATAGAACTCCATGGATACACCCAGATTTCGAGCAAGAGTGCATCTCATTAAATAAACATAGAAAACTACAATTTTAACAAGCAAGAAAAGGGTGAGTACAAATCTTTACCATTGTGAATTCAATCCGATGAAAAGTAGCCCTCTAATGGAGATAGCACATCCTTATTCTCCGGTAAATAGTGGATGTCTATGGCCTCATTTCGGTAATACCTCCTCCTCCATGAATAAGTTTCATTTTATCTCTCAAAAGTGGGTTTAAGATTGCTAAAATCATTTAAAAGTGTGCCAAAGGTGGGTATTTATAGGTTTTAATAGGGAATCTTAGGGTTTCCTCTTGTACACTCTTTTTCATAATTACCCTTTCAAACGGCTTCCAGAGTCCTCTAAACTTTCTCACTATGTCATGACATAATGAAGCCACATCATCACCTCACATTCTAAGCACTCGAAGCTCCACATCATTAAACTCTATAGCCATTATCCTTAGATCATAGCCTTCATACACATTTCGCAACCTTTAAGTCCAGGGTCGTGGCCTTATTGCCAGAACACCTTTTATGGTCGTGGCCTAAAGTCTCCAATTATGATATTTGCTATTGTTTGTAACTTTTGTCCTCGGCAGTGACCTTAACAACATAACTCTTCTTCTGTTTGGATCCCTATATGATCGTGACCTTATATAGTTTTAGGGTCATTACAAAAATTGATAGTCTTTAGTGGTGGATGCAAGAAATGCCTTGTGAAGAAGTATGCTAAGCCATCAGTTGGACCTTTTAGTCCTATCAGGAGTGAGCATCATAAAGGCAATATCGTTGTTCACAAAATATGTACTACTATTTTTCCACTTCCATTCGTTCTTGTTGCTGAAATGGTAATATCCTTATTATCTTTCCCTCTGAGATTATTTTATAACAAGACTCACATTGATTCCGATTATATATTTCTTTCTTTAACACGATGTTTCTCCTAGTGTCTCCATTTGACAAACTTTTCTATTTAGTCACACTATGATGTCATTGTTCGATGAGTCTTCATTACTATTTCGCACCACTAATTCTCATAATGAAGTTTAATTGAAGAGACCTATAATATCTCATTTCCCTTCATCATGAGCATTTGTTGTGAATCCTCTTTTCTAAGATGAATCGGTGGAATATCAAATTGGTAGTGGTTTAGCTTCTTATCCAATTTCCACTGACTCGTCTCCCACCAAATCACCATCACCTTTGATAACAGTGGCTTAAATATCATCGTTACCAACCCAATAGTTTTGAATGCTTTTATAATACTTGAAATAATTTAATTTTTGCTTTGTTTGGTAAGCTGGTTATATACTTCCAGGTCCTTCGATATCAAGTCCGTTAATGTAGTTGATAACTCCTATTTTTATTAGGATGAGCTTTTATATCTTCCTCTTTATTTCACTCAAAAACTTAAATTGTTTTGAGGCATTCTCTTATTAAGGTAATTCTAGATAAATAATTTTATTGATAATCTTTATGCATATTTTCTCATGAAAATGACCTCTCTCTTATTTGTTCCTCCGTGTTATAATTACGTTCATTGAAGGTGCTTCGAATGCGGCTACTTAACTAATAGCTACACGGAGGTTAATGAAGAAGCTTGGGGGGAAAATGATCTCACCTTCACTCTTTCTGTCACTTTCATCAGGGCCCATCTATAGGTATGCCTTTTTTTTTTAATTAGCATCAAGTTTATTTGAACATTTCAACTGCCTGACAGGTGTAACGAAATCCATGCACCATATTCTCAATCAGTATGATAATACATTATGCCATTTTCATTAATAAATATGATGAAAACTTATTTATGCATCTCACATATCTGTTAGGCGAAACAAAATCCATAACTCGTTTTCTCAATCAGTATGAAAAACATTAAGGGTCTGGTAACCCAATTCCAAGTAATGGAAATGGAATTGGAAGTCCAATTTTAATTCCACAAAATTGAATATGGTCTTCCAATTCGAATTCCAAGCCTTGGAATTGGGTTACCAAACGGACCGTAAGGAATTTTTCATCAATTAGTATGATGAAAAATTACTCATACGTTTCACCAATATGTTAGGTATAACAAAATTCGTGCACTATTTTCTAAATGAGTATGAGAAAGCATTAAGACTTTTTTCATCAATCAGTATGATGAAAAACTATCCAAACTTTTCACCATTCTGTTAGCTATAACAAAATCCTTATACTGTTTTTGACAAGATATTCTTTTGTTATCTTCTTTCGAGGTTATTTTTCAAGCTCCTCCTAATGTATAGGTGTCAAATTATTTGGGTCCTCAATCAATTCATGCAAACTCTAATGGAGCTTCCCACAATATAGAGATCAACCCTTAAAAGGTAAATTAGGATCCTACTCAAGAGATGCCCAATCAGATAATATAAATGAATTTGGAAAAGTATCCTGTTGATGCCGATAAGATAACATACAGATAAAAATGAAGGTATGAAGATGATGATTAAAGATGAAATGGTGATCACATCAAACACATAAGAGACAAAGGTTTTTTAAAGTGGTTCGGCTATGAATAAAGCCTACGTCCACTGTTATTTTATTTCCAGGGGTTTACAATAGCACAATATGGTGTAGAGAGAGAAAGAATGTGTATCTTGTGTATGGTGTTTCTTAGTTGTCCGTAATCCTCTCTTCCCCCCCCCCCCCCTTAGCTAAGGGAATACATGTATTTATAGTGATGGGAGATAAAGAGATACAATGTCTTTATACATTCAGACATTTATGTCTACATACAATGAATCTAATTATTGGCCTTCTATGATGGTTGATCCTCCTTGAATTGCTTGGTATGCTATTTGTTGTCATCTATTAATACAGTAGAAATGTACATTAAGGCTCATTAAATGCATTGTCATCTGCATTTAATTCACATTAAATGCATAGTTATCCTTTGATCTTCCTGGTTGGTATGCCGACCAACTCTCCTCGGGTGCCGACTATTTCTCCTCGGGTGCCGACCAACTCTCCTCGGGTGTCGACTAACTCTCCTCGGGTACCGACCAGCTCTCCTCGGGTGTCGATCAACTCTCCTCGGGTGCCGAATATTGCCACGTAGGATGACATGTGTCCTATTCTGATTGGTCCTCGTAGATGGAGAATTTTTGCGTCAACAGAAGCCCCCAATGCTCCATGCTTGATGGTTCACTGAAATGATGGAGTATTGATTATGCAGTGTTGCTCGGTGCTCGTGAAATTCTTGATCTACCTTCTTGATTTGTTCAACATAAAGTGCACTATCTCCTGGATGACATATGATGCAGACTGATCGATGGTTGCTAATATCTCTTTTGAGGAACTCCGTTCGTCAAGTGAACGTGTGCTATGTATCACCCCTGGGAATATGGATGAAGCCATGCCATAGTATGCAGCTTGTAGCTTGTCATAATCTTCAAGTATGTTGATTCGTTTGCTAGCCGGCCAACTGCCTTCTGTGCCGAGCAACTGAGTGCTAACTTCACGTGCTTGATTTTTCTAATTTATGCTCCTCTGAATACTTTGTCGAGCAACATACTAGCTTTTGAACCCAACTCTTCAATCTGATTAGTACCAAGTTAGTGGTGGACTTCGAAACATTTTCATACAACTTATTCTTCATTATTGGTCAGGACAGTAGTAGTAAAGATATCAGTGTTGTAGATGTTGAATTTGACTCCTGAACTTCAATAGCATGTGCATATCCTGAATATACCTCCTGAACTTTCAACAACACAACTAACTCTTGAATATGCCTCCTGAACTTCTGAATACGCCTCCTGAACTTCTGAATACGCCCCCTGAACTTCTGAATACATCTCCCGAACTTTAATATGCCCCCTGAACTTCAATATCGACACTAATTCCTGAGCAAGAAAAATAACTTCTGAATGATAATTAGTTGGGGCCCCGACTATGTAAGTTTGTGGAGTTGAATTTGATGCTCGACTGCATGAGAATGTGCCATTGAATGAACAATTGAATTTGTAATAGAAGCCCCCAAGTGTAGAATATGAACTTTCAATGCTTTATTGGCCTTGAAGTATGTTCGTCTTGCTAGAAAAATAAAGCCGAGGAAATGTTCCATGAAATGACTCCCTGAGATCTTGGCATGTTTGCATTTTCATTTTCTTGGAAATACTTTGTAAGATGCTTTCCTCGTTGTTTGTTGATCAATATATATATGTAGAAAGACAAATTGTCCTGTTTTGCATAAACAATGAAACTTGCTCCACCTGCTGTATAATTATAGTGACTTGTCACTCTTTGGGCCTAAGCAATAAAATAACTTTCATCCCATGATCCTACTTAGTTTAACTAACCGTAGTTGATTGTAAATTGATTTTCCGACCAACCGGAGTTGGTGGAGATTGATTCCCGACCAATCGGAGTTGGAAGAGATTTATTCCCGACCAACCGGAGTTGGAAGAGATTTATTTACCGACCAACCGTAGTTGGTGGATTTTATTTTACCAACCAACCGTAGTTGGTGGATTGACCAACCGTAGTTGGGGAATTTTATTTTACCAATCAACCATAGTTGGTGGACCGACCAACCGTAGTTGGTGGATTTTATTTTACCGACCAACCGTAGTTGGTGGATTTTATTTTACCGACCAACCGTAGTTGGTGGACCGACCAACCGTAGTTGGGGGATTTTATTTACCGACCAACCGTAGTTGGTGGTAATTGATAATAAATGATGGAGACTTTCTCGGAACTAACCAACAGATTGTTGGGAATAAGATATAATAAATGCTGGACACCTCCTCGGAGCTGAATATATAGAGAGAGAAGAAATTCTCCGAGCTCCATGTGAGCTCCATGTTGAGATGAATAAAGAATATGAATCCCAATGGATATAAAGAATAATTTGTGCTTGAGCCGATATCTGGGCCTGAATATAAATAAGAATTTCCCCGACCAATTATGCGTTGGGGTGAAATATAATAACTGTCGTAGCTTTTCCTCGGAGCTGAATATGATAATAAGTATTTCGACGAGCTCCATGATGAGATGAATATAGAATATGAATCCAAACGGATATATAGAATAATTCGTGCTTGAACATATATCAGAGCATTAATAAGATTTCCAAACAATCACGGCCGAATACTTAGTCGAGACTAAAAAATTGTACCTGTAAAAATTAATAACTTGCTCTAACATGTGTGTAGGCTGAATTAATTAGTCATGAGAATAATTTAGTCATCTAATCAATATATATGATATGTATATGATCGGGCAATAAAAATATTAATTTCAAAATATGAAATAATATATGTTGGCTAATATGTCGAGGCAAGATTTCATAATGTCGAGCAATAACAGTTTCCAGAAGTTTAAGATTATGGCCGAGCTTTCGTCGGGATTGAATCTTGTACCTGTGGAATTTTCATAAGCTGCCCGAGTCCTCAAGATTCTACTGCATCAGATAGTTAGTTATGACAATAATTCAGCCAAACAATATGTGATGTGTATTAGCATAAGGCAATAAAAATTTCAAAATATGAAAAATATGTTTGTGCCACACGTGTGTCATATGGGCATATATTTTTTTTTTATCAAATATGCTAGACATGAGATTTAATTTGGATTTTTTCAAAATAATTTCAATTTTAAGCAAATGCCTAAATTTAAGTTGGTTTTTTGAAAAATTATTTTGAAGTATAACTTATGTAGCTTTAAAATTTTATTTCATTAGAAAGGTATGAATTAAGAAATGGTAGGGGGTGAATTTGCCTTTTTAACACCATGGTGATGATTTGGACAAAGTCAAAATGAGAAATCTGGGGGAACACAATTTCCATCATTCTTCCATTTGTGGTGAGCGAACTATCGTCGACCAGCAATAGTTGTCACCGACCAACGATGAGTTGATATCGACCAGTGAGACGTTGACGATGATCTTCTTCGATCCAGGCAAACCTGTCACCGACCTGTTGCAAATCAACTGCCGACCAACATTTGATTCCTCCGACCAACAAGTGATCCCATCGACCAAGAGTAGAATTTTTCAACTTGTAATTAGATGATAGGGACCTCCTCCCTGTTGCAACATACAGAAGCTGTCAACTCGACATCGCCGACCAGCAGCAGGTCCTGCCGACCAACAATAATTCTCTGATCAAGTTAATATGGTCCAATGGAGTTGTCGACCAAGAATATATATTGCCGACCAACCTGTCGACCAATGAATACTGCCGATCAGTATCAGATGTCTCCGATCAGCATGAGGTAGAGCCGACCAGCATTAGGTGTAGCCGATCAATGCCGACCAAAAGTAGATGGTCAGGAAACCTTTGTTTTGTATAACACTTGTTGTCGACTAATAATGGCTTTCACTCCTTAGACCATCAATCGAGGAAACCTTCTTCTTGTACAATTTTTATTTTCAGGGAACTCTGGTACATAAAAATGTCTACGACCAATAGAAAAATCTTTCTGACCAACAAAAATGTCTCAGAACTGACGTGAGCATCTTCGACTAACAATTGATCCCTCCAACCAACATTTGGGAGTTCTCAGGTTATAGAATACATGGTGCCGACCAAGAATCAAGTGGTCCCCGACCAGCATAGTGATTTTGCCGACCATCAAAGCAATTTCGTTGACCAGATTTGTTCGTGCTGACCAAGATGTTTGCCAACAACAAATTGATGCCGACCACATAGTGGTTTGATGCCAACCAGAAATAGATGATCTTCAACCTATTATAAAGATATTTGATGGGGCCGTTGATCTAATCTATTTGTTAATGGGTCTTCGCACCTTGCCTGCGTCTAATAAAAATCGTCCAGTGGAGTTGTCGACTACTAGAAGATGAGTCGGTGATGGTGTTGCTGATTTCGAAGCCAACCTCCTTGCACCTCTGGATGTCGATATCCTGTTCTTATTTGTCAGCCGACCCAACAGATCTGATGCGACATATTGTGAATCCATTGACGATTTGAACACAAAATCCCATTTATTTGACTGTGTTGATGCTCTGTATCACATCTCAGATTAGAACCACGAATTTATATTATCTGATTGCATTCAACACTGATTGTTGAATCAAAGAAATTTCTATCCAAAATTTATGCACTAAGCTTCATATCTGGGCAGTTCTTTCTGGTGATCAGGAGAGATAATTATCTACTTTTCTTTGATTGCAGAAAATATCATATATAAATACAATCACGTAATATCAGGTATTCAGGAGTTATGAGAGACTTCTCAAAATAAACAATTAAGAATTTGATAAGGTTATGCAGATCAATAAGTGACTCAACAATGAAAATTGACAGAGTTGTGCAGATCTATAGGTCAAATAATTCAATGTATAATTCACCAATACAAATAAATAAATAAAACGATTAAATCTCAGATTGCACATACAGAACAATATTATGCGGATTCATAAATATATTGTTCGTGAATGTAGACACACAAGATACTTGTTGATTGAAACGATATGTGTATAAAGTGTGATTGTTCACATAAAAATACAGAAAGACTTTTGCTTTTGATGATGACCTTCATCTCTTGTAAAAAAGGAAAGAATTCTTGTGTCGATGGTATATGATCCAAATTAAGTATATAGCTCATAAAAATGAATGCAAAGAGACTCAAACTTGAAGAGAGAGAAAATAGATCTGGGTCACGATTTTCATGAGAAAACTTTTTATTGTCTTTAAACTTTTCTCATTCTTTGATTAAAAATATGATGGGAATTTTAATAGACATTAAAGATCTTTTATAATGAAAATTATCAATGAAAATTATCAAATCTTACCACCGTCGTAATCATTTAAAATATTTATTCCATGATATAAAATTGAAACTTGAGAATCAATCAAAAAGTTATGGTTTAAGAAATCCACTATTTTTCAGATTTCTAAATAAGAATTAATCTAACAGTTGTGATTTAAAAATCATGATACGCAACATTTTGCAGATAAAAATTGGACAATTAGTTTATGTATATAAACATAAAAATCATGATTGAATCAAAAGATGTATGTATAATTGCTTATATGTAGAGAAAATAAAAACTTAGCTTTTGATGGAGAACAATGGTTGTAACACGTTCCCACAGACGCCGCCAATCTGTTGATGACTAGAATAGCATCCATGTTATCTTATCGGCATCAACAATAGATAAAAATGAAGGTATGAAGATGACGATTAAAGATGAAATGGTGATCACATCAAACACATAAGAGACAAAGGTTTTTTAAAGTGGTTCGGCTATGAATAAAGCCTACGTTCACTGTTATTTTATTCCCAGGGGTTTACAATAGCACAATATGGTGTAGAGAGAGAAAGAATGTGTATCTTGTGTATGGTATTTCTTAGTTGTCTGTAGTCCTCTCTTCCCCCCCCCCTGGCTAAGGGAATACATGTATTTATAATGATGGGAAATAAAGAGATACAATGTCTTTATACATTCAGACATTTATGTCTACATACAATGAATCTAATTGTTGGCCTTCTATGATGGTTGATCCTCCTTGAATTGCTTGGTATGCTATGTGTTGTCATCTATTAATACAGCAGAAATGTACATTAAGGCTCATTAAATGCGTTGTCATCTGCATTGAATGCACATTAAATGCATAGTTATCCTTTGATCTTCCTGGTTGGTATGCCGACGAACTCTCCTCAGGTGCCGAATATCTCTCCTCGGGTGCCGACCAACTCTCCTCGGATGTCGACTAACTCTCCTCGGGTACCGACCAACTCTCCTCGGGTGTCGATCAACTCTCCTCAGGTGCCGAATATTGACACATAGGATGACATGTGTCCTATTCTGATTGGTCCTCGTAGATGGAGAATTTTTGCGTCAATATATCCTATTTTAAGTAAGCTAAATTTGGTTATGTTACTCTAATGCTAAATGTTTGACCATTGGAGTATTGTAGTTAGCTTCTTCAAGCTAACAGTATTTTCCCATAAGGTTTTTGCATGGTGGTGGATCACTTGTTGGATTCTCACCCTAAAACTTTTACTCCATAGAGTTTACGTATGACTGACATGCTCATATTTGACTAATTGAGGAGCGTTGTTTTCTTTGTTGGTTCTATCATTAATGGGTAAGTTACAAATTTAAGTTAAATCATTGTGAACCATCTTTATTACTTGGGTGACTTATCCAAAGATGGCTTCAACTTTTCATGGTTGGTGGATCGTCTGAATCAATTAAAGCATCTCTTTATGCTGCTATTTCGTGAGGAGCATTTGTACAATATTGAAGATGTTAAATTTGTTGAACAAAATTGAACTTCTTGACCCCGGAGCTGGAGCATACCACTAAAGACCTAGAATTTACTGAAAAAGATTTAGTTAAAACTAGGGAATGTCATGAAGCCACACTAAAAAGGCAAGCCGATTTACATTCTCAACTGGATTCCATTAATGAGATTAAACGAGGAGTTTCTATTTATATATCTACCGTTTTGGGGGAAAGGTTTTTTAATAACACAAACTTGTGGTTCTTGGTAAGTTGGGTAATTTGAATATGTAATATGGGATAGGTCCCCCCTTTTGTAATATCTGAATATTAATGCAATATATTTCTTTTCTATCTTTTTTTTCCGAATCAGTATACATGAGAAAGTCATTCTAAATTCTATCCTTATAAATAAACCATGACCATGCATTACACTAACAATTTCTTAAACAAATATAGAAATTAGGAAATATAATAACTACTAAAACTTCCGTTCAACATTATATTTCGAACTTAAATAATAAATAATCTAAGTTAATTTGAATAATGTATTAACCATTTGTTATTAACCTTGAAAGGTCTAGCGTCCTCAATCTTTGTAATCAAGTAATATCGTGATTCATATGCTTTAGTGATTATAAATGGATCCTCCCAATTTGCAGCAAACTTGGGTAAATGTAGACCTCTGATGTGGTTGACAACAACCTTAAAAGTTGCTTTATGTATACTTGGAAGTGTCAATATGCTTTATTACGATGTTCATCCAAGGTTTCAAGTTGTACATGTTTATTTTCTGGCAGCCTATTTCTTCGTAAGGCATATCCTATTGGTATCTCGAGCATCCACTGGCAATATTGCTTTAACTCCATACACAAAGGAGAACGTTGTGTAGTCACTTAGTTTGTATTTTGTCATTCGATCAGCTCATAGTATTGTTAGGAGCTTGTCATCCCACTATTCAGGAACACCTTCCATCATTTTGGCCAAGATATGAATTAACATCATGTTTGTAGCTTTTTCTTGACCATTTCCTTTGAGCAAGAAGTATCGAGGTTTGCTTCTTCGACGTGCTATAACATTAGATTTTTCATTATTTTCAACTTCATCGTTAAGGAGGTTTGTATAAGGTTGACTTCTATCTTATTGTGCTTCAATGAAATTAATCTCATTAGGTTAGATGAAATCTTGACATTGTATGCACTACTTATGTTCTTATGTTGCATCTCGCTTCATCCTAGGCCAACAATATCCCTCTTGTTGGATCCATTTGTAGAGAGGAATGCCCATTTTTCATTATGGTCACTGTGTGTTTGATTTAATCTCTCTTGTGATTCTTTAATCCCCACAAACCTGGATATCATGCCCCCAGGATTCCTGTAGTACAATGTTCCTTGTAGTATAAAAAAATTATGCTAACTTTGTAAGATTCATCGTTCCTTCTCTTTTTTAACTTTCTTCTAAATAGCAAACCTTTGGTCTATTAGATGTTCAGTTGGGAACAACGTCAACGTCGAGGAGGGGGAGGTTTGTCAGGGGATTACCACTATTTAAGGGTATGCTAATCGTTGTGGGTGTCTTTCCACCCTAACAATAAGGAATTTGTGTAGCAACCTCTATATGATGGTTCGATATGGTGCCACTAAGAAATTTTTTAAACCATATTATATATCGTTTGTCGGACCACCATGTTGGAATATCTTTTTATACAAAGTGAACGTATGCTCTTTCGTAAGTCTTCTAGTAAGCCTACGATCAATTCTTCATATTACGCCTAGTTGTTGGACCAAGGGAAGTCCAAATTGAATGATAAAGTTATTTATTTTTTCCTCTCGAGAGGATAATTCTTACACCACCTTTTATTTTGGCATGCGAAACATCAAATTCTATACACTATTCCTCCAGATCTACTTCACACGTGTTTACTTGTAAATCATCACCCGAAGATTTTTGTGTGGTGGTTCAAAGTCTTGAAATGTAATGTTAGCCCAAAAAATTTGTATAAGCTTAGCTCTTAATAGATGGTGGGACCACACACGTCATATCATATTCTGAAAGTATGAGGAACCACCTTGCCTCTTTCCAAATTAATAGTTGAGGGGTATTTGATAGGGATCACATTTCGTGACAATATGAATGGTAATGGAAAGCATTTAGTGTCTTAACTTTTGATATAAACACTAATGCTAAACAATTCATTTCAAGCTTGAATATTCTGACATGACGCCATACACAAATAGTTATTGGAGTGAAAGTGATATAGAGCAATAAAGGTATACCAACTACTTATGGGATCATTGTCTAAGGAGGGACCCATTGGACTTTTCGTTAATTGACCACAAAACCTAATAATTTCCCACTAGTGACCCTGAAAGTATTCTTTAAAGGATTCATCTTGAGCTTATACATTCCATTATGACTTAACACCCTTCGGGAGGTATGTTAGATGAGCATCCTCCTAATTCAATTTAACTACCATATCATTCATATAAATTTCTAATGCATCATGGAACAAATCGTGAAAAATAGATATAATTATTTTTTAATATGTTAAACCTTTTTTCTTGAACCAAATAACATAATCGTGTAATGAAAATTTCAAAATATGGGTTATATGGATTCACTATATAGTAGATCACACACATACAAGATTCCATTTTTAGCCAAAATTTATTTTTGATAATTTTAGGTGAACATGAAAGATAATTTCAAAGCTAAAAATCATAACCAAATATTCAAACCAAAATAGGAAGAAGCCTTTTCGCGAAAAACCTATATTTAACATTGTTTTAGACACGACAAACCAATACAAACTTATAGAAGACTTAGAGTTTCAATAAGTTTAATGCATTAGAGTTTCGAGTTTTCCACAGAAAATGATTCAGTCTAGAGTCTTCCACCGCAAGCAGCTCTTGTCTCGGTAACCACCAATCAGACTCTGAAATTGGAGTACCTTTCTTCTTTAGCACTAAAGATAAATATCCACAAAGTCATCCATAGATCAACACTCCACAAGGGTTGAATATGGATTTTGTATCTAGGGTTTGAAGTAAACTTAACAAATCATTCAACGAGATTGATTTGGAAAATAAAATGTGTTTTTCACAAAGGGTTGTGAGAATTTTAGGACTCATATGGGAAATTAATTTCGTCAAAAGTTCATAGTAAAATAGTCCACAAGAACCCCGTTTATAGAAAATATGAAATTTGAGGTGACGGAGTTTATTTGAACGAAGATAGGGGTTTGTTCGAACAAAAACTCAGTTCCGTTCAAACGAACTCTAGCCTCGTTCAAAAGAACCAAAGTTCTTGTTCAAACGATCTTAAAACGAGCTTCTAACGGATGGACTCGTTCAAACAAATAACAAATCTTGTTCGAAGAAAAATATGTCTCATTCAAACGAAGCTTAAAACTCGTTCGAATGATCGAAAGCAAAAAAAAAATTATGTTAAAAAATCATTCTAAAAATTTGCCTCGAAGAAATTTTAAAATCATCTCACAATAAAATGGATAAGTGCAAATCAAAACCTTATACCATATACCTCCTTGATAGTGTAGCGACGATTTCAACTCATGAGATCATCGATTTGTTGTTCGAACAGTAACTTGTCTTCAAAGTTCTTGGTAAGTACATAAAGATGTGGTTTGTAAGGGATACTCCAAAATAATTAAAATGTTTATCAATCATAAAACTTTCTCTTATAAATCTCCCCCTTTGGCTATTCTCGTACAAAATATAAATCGAAAATAAAACCCCAAAGACAAGTTCTACTAAAGACCTCCCAAACATGAAAAAGGAAAGACACTCGAGACTTTGTCTTCAACTAAAAGTCTTCATCGTGTAGTCATAGATATTACAAAGGTGGAATTACCTACACAGATGAAGCAAAAGAAATACCGTGACACATACGAGAGTTTAAAGAAATAATAAAAAATTACCTTTAATTTGTTCTCCCCCTTTTTTTCCGTAATAGATAAAGGGGTTAGAAACTAATACTGAAATGTTATCATCACCCGAATGCAAATGAAATATCATCATAAATATAAATAATTAATCATATGTAATGATATTCCAAGGAAGTAACCAAATATTTCTAAAGATTTTTTTCAAAATTTTGAGTATATAAATATACAAAGTTATCAAAATATATGTATTGAAAAGAACATATAAATACAAATACAAGCACACCATGGAATAACATGAAAATATTCGAATCATGAAAGCGAAATGAAATTGTGTGAAGTTAAACCATGGAAAAATTAATATAGACATACGAAACAAAGTTGTACGAAGTCAATGAGATACTTTTAAAGAAAGAACTCAATGTCAACCTTAGGTGTAAGAATTTTGAGCAAAGGGAAATTGACTCGACTTATGTAAAATGTCATGAATATTAATTCTTCTCAAATTAATAGCGTCAAACTATTTATTGTTTATCAAGAAAATTCATTGTGCAAACCCATTGATCTTCAACTTATAACACCTTCAAAATCTCACATTTTTAATCATTCATTCTCAAAATTTTGAAGATTTCATAATGCTCATAAAAGCGAAGCATCAATGAAGTAAAAATGGCCTTGGCATTTATATTTTTGTGTGCCAAAATATTTTTTAGGCTCTTGCCAATAGTTGCCTTTAACACAAAGAGAATTTTCTCTTTCGTAGCCTATTTCCATTCTTAAAATATAAAAAAAATCTAGGAAAAGAGATATAAGCAATGGCTCTTATAAGAACAATTTATTTTTAGTACATTCATTTCGTTATTAAACACTATTAAGATGAGAAAACCATATTTGACACGTGACAAATAAGTACAATATTCAAAAAGTCCATGCATGTGTGTAATAAAGACAATAAAAAGTCTAGTATGAAGAAAGTAATCATTAATGAACAATAAAATGCTAACCACATATTATTAAGAACACTAAAGAAACGTAGCCATGTATCCAAATACCATGAAAATTTACATGAATGGATGGAATGTAGTAAATGCTCATCCATCTATGGTGAAAAAATCCAAAGGTTTTATCAAAAATAAAATCTTTTTGAAAATTTATAAACTTTTTCTAAAAGAAAGGAAAATCTTTTTGGATTTTTAAAAAAATATATAAACATAAGAATACAATCTATTAATAGGGACAAAAGATAGCATATGGTAAACGCCTTATACAAGAAACAAGTCTTGACGACAATCATTGGTCCAGGAGGTTTTCTCAAAAGGAGTAGACATCCTTTGAAATTCCTCCATTAAACATTGAGAAATCTTGACTAAAAATGCCACTTGCTCTCGAACACTATTAAAATCTCTATTGTGATGTGTGGGAACACGTATGGGAGCATGTCTCCCTAGCTTAAAACAAAACTCCCTAAGGTGACATCTTTGTTTATAATGGGAACAAACATATACATGTTTGGGTTTACATTAGTTAAATAAATTAGGAAGATATCTTCTTGGTGGGTTAGGTCGAGGCCCATAAGGATCCATCACAAACTCAGGAATCGGTTCAGGTGTAGTTTGGAAAGTGGATGCACCATCATAACCTATCACTTGCCTCTTGTTAAAATCTAACGCATGGCTGAGGAATATTTTTCAACCTTCTTAGATATGTCTTCTAAAGTGACCTTGACCTCCCGATCACATTAGAGACCTTTCTTGGGTTGCGAAATATGGGATTCAAATTTCTCACGAGTCTCTATTGGAGCTTGAAGTTCTTTCGTAAGATTATACGCTTTGTTGATCAAATCGTTTTTTTCTACCAACCACAATAAGTTGCTCATACGAAGAAACTTTTAACTTCTTGACTTGACTCACCGAGGCCTCACACCCTCTCAAAACTTTCAAATCCTCTTATAAAACTAACACCCTAAGATTCAAATTTTTATTTTATGTTTTGGCTTAAAAAGACTCTTTGTAAAGATCGACATAGGCACGTTGGATGCCATTTTCCCCTCACTTAAATTCTCATAATCATCCTCAGTCTCGTCGAAATGATTTGAAAAATTATCGAGGCTATCATGTTTTGAAATGTCCTGACTAGTGTGGGACGAAGTAGAAGTACTAACGTGACTAACTATGAATGCACATAAATTAGGTTCATGTCGTGATTCATCTTCGGAATCCACCGACTCGACATCTCTATCGCTAAGAGTAGAATTATATGTAGCTTTGCCTTTGCCCTGTCTCTTAAGCTTGGTTGGACATTCATGAGCTTTATGTCCTTTCCCCTTACACTCGTAACATCTCTTTGGTTCAACTTTCCTAGGGTACTCTCCTCTCACTCTCTCTTGATCGTTCTCAAAAACATTCTTGCCCGCATTTACTTTTTTTTCCTCAAAACTTTTATGTTATTTGGAAGAATTTTCTTTGCTAAATTTGATTTTTTTTTGAAAAAAGAAAGATCATCTAGCACAAAATCAAACTCGGAGTCAGAGTCAAAAACCTTTTTTCTTTCTTTTTTTAACTTTAAGGCTATTCATTTATTTTTCTTTTTAGCATCGGGGAACATATCTAGTTCATAAGTTTGAAGGTCTCCTACGAGTTCTTCTAACCTAAAAGTATATGATATTTCCTAAGAATTAAGGACAATAACTTTAACATTAAAACACGATGGGAGAAACCTGAAAATTTTCTTAACCAATCTCGTCTTAGGAATTTGCCCACCCAGATTATAACATATGTTCACAATATCAAATAAGCGTTCATATAATTCATCATAGGAGTCGAGCTCATTCATGCATATGGTCTCAAATTGAATGGTGAGATTTTAAAACTTTGAGGCTTTCACAACATTGGTACCCTCATGTGTGAGTTGGAGGATATACCCTGCTTCTTTAGACGTGATACACATCATAATAGGATGAAACTCATTGGGTGTGACAGTACCAGAAATTGCACTTAAGCCTCGGGAGTTAAAGTTGCTCAATTTAAAATCATCCCCAGTACAAGCAATTACTGGTTTTTGACTTATGACATCATCACGAGTCAGAGTGGGTGGTGTCCACCCACTTTCAACAATAACCCAAAATCTCTCGTCAATCGATTTAGAATCGACCTCATTCAAGCTTTCTAGTATGCATAGTTAGACCTATAAAAAATGGTACCCTATTATACACGTTATCCATACAATCCCAATATAAAAATCACACAATAAATTAGTATAACCTGTTCTGATACTAATTTGAAAATGTGAGTTATATGGATTCATTGTATAGTAGGCCACACACATAAAATTTATTTTTAATCCAAAATTTATCTTGATTAATTTGGGCGAATATGGAAGATAACTTCAAAGCTAAAAATCACAACCAAACATTCAAACCAAAATGGAAAGAATATTAAGGAAAAATCCCTTTCAGGCAAACTTTATATGCAACACTGTTTTAGACACGACAAACCAATATATACAAACAAACAACTGAGAACTCCACTAAGTTTAATGCGGTAGCATCTTTAAGTCTTCCACTGAAAATGATGCAGTCCAGCACCATTCATAGTAAGGATCTCTTGCCTTAATATCCATAAATTAGTCTCAGGAATCGAAGTTCCTTTCTTTCTCAGCAGAAATAAAGGCAATAATAAATACAAAAGTTGCGATCAATAGTGTAGGGATCATCAAAACACCAAATTATCTAATGTAAAGACGGTTTTCAGTGCTAGTTATCTAGTTACACAAGCGACCCCATAGGCTTTCGCTTTCGCGTCTATATAAAATTGCAGCAATAGAGATAAATCTCCACGTAGTCAGTCGTAGAGCAGCACTTTACAAGGGTTTTAATATGGATGGTGTATCTAGGGTTTGAAGTAAACCAAATAAATCATTAAATGGGATTGATTTGGAAAACAAAAAGTATTTTTCACAAATAAGTATTGTGAGACTTTTGGGACTGATATACGAATTTTATTTTTTCTAAAAGTTCTAAGTAAAATAGCCTATAAGAACCCTAATTATAGAAAATATAAAATTCGAGGCGACAAAGTTTGTTCGAACAAAAACAAGGGTTCGTTCGAACGAAAACACAATTTCGTTCACACTAACTCTAGTCACGTTCGAACAAACTAGAGTTCTGATTCAAATGAGCTTCGAATGACTGGACCTCTTCTAGACAGAGAAACCCCATTGGATATTCATTTGAAGTCCATGCCAATAAAATCCCAATCTCGTTCGAACGACCGAAAGTAAAAATATTTATATTTTAAAAAATCATTTTAAAAATTTGCCTCGAATAAATTTTAATAGCATCCCAGAATAAAATGCATATGGGTAAATCAAAACTTTATACCATATAACTCCTTGATAGTGTAGCGATGATTTCAACTCATGTGATCCTCGATTTGTTGCTCAGTCGCTAACTTGTCCTTAAAGTTGTTGGGACGTACATGAGGATGGGATTTGTAACAGGAACCCCAAAATAAATAAATTATTGAGCAATCATAAAATTTTCTCTTATAATATTTTCCCAAAAGTGTTTAAAACATTGTTAGATGGGTCCATTTTGATATGATTATAACCCATGTAGCTATCTATTATGCTATACATCTCATAATCAGTCATTGAATAAATCAAACTATCAATCGATGATAATTGGAGCTCATCCTTAGGACATGCTGAGTTGAGGTCACGAAGTCCATGCATATCTCAATTTTAGTTTTTCTTTCTTTCCCACTGAAAGAATGCTTGAAAATCAGATTGTCTGTTGAATCGGTTTAATAAACTCTACTGCCAATAGTCGTCATACTTCTGCTTTGATCTTTAAGTCTAGCTTAACCTTGTACATTCTTGTGGCTTGTTTCACTTTTAATCATACGTTATTTTTATGTTGGGACATAAAGCTAATTTTTTATACGGGTTGAATTTGAGTTAATTACTAGTAGTGTGGAAGCCTTTGTTGAATTTTAGTATCTCCTCTTCTGTTTACATTGTGATTTGGTTATGTTAGGATGAATATATTAATTGTTGTTTTTTATTGTGATTGATTTACCAAGTAGACTAATTATTAAAAGGATATTTTGGTTTGGCAATTAATCACCAATTGTGGTGGATATTTTTTTTTGAGTTTAGTATTATGACGGTTAATTTGTTGAATTTACTAAATCTATGACAAGTTTGTCAAATTAAGGGCATGTTATCAATATAAACCTTATGGTGAATATCATTTTCTTTCTTGTTTATTGTTATCATTTTTAATGATAAATGTACCGTTTTGTAACCTACTTTTTATAATTTTTCGAAAATATATTATTTATTTAAAAAAAATTTAATTGGATTATCATGTAGGTCGTGTTGAATCATGCCCAATTGACATGAAATTAACATATCTTGCTACTCATATCGTATCGTATTTTTAACAACTCGTGTTCATATAATGGGATAAAAAATCATCATGTACAATCGTGCCATGTTAGGTCAAACCCAAAATCGACCCATTAGCTTGAATTGCTACCCCCACTACATGTTCAATAATAGAACTTAGCCTCGCTTGTTCATCAATAAACTTGTACTTTATGCATTGGCCCACGTATAGCTTATGCATGCGAGGGTAATTCTCATTATTGAACAACCAGGAGGTATTTCTAACAACAAGTAAACAAATTAAAGGTTTAGTCATTTAGTTACGCCCCAAACTTTTATTTTTGACATATTTTGAAAAAATCAATAAATATAAGGCTTATATATATATAACAGTTTTAGCCTTTGAAGCTAATTTATTTGTATCTTTCAAGTACTTACTTATTTACATTTAGATGCATAAACTTTTTTATAAGCAAAACATAAATATCTTTAAATCTTTAATCTTCATCCTAAACACAAACTTTTATTTTGTTATATATACTTATTTTAACTTTCAATCTCATTTAAATGTGCCTCTGAAGATTTTGCTTATTTACATTTAACCCCTCAAAATTACATAAAAAGGTCAAATGTGATAAAATTTCAAGGGCCAAACTTAATTATCACAAATAAACAGGAGTGAATCCAAAACTTGATGTTTCAGTCAAAGATTATTTATACATGAGATTATTCAAAACCCTATTGTGGCTGTATAGCTGCCACACCAACTCATTACCCTTATTACCATAATTGTCCAATCAAAAAACCAATTCAATGGCGCCCTTTTATTTTTTATTGAGAGAGAGTTTTTTGGCGGGTGGGACTCCTTGATCAAAAAGTTTTGTAAACAAGGGCATTTTCGTCATTTGAAAACTGGGCGCCTAGGGTTTTCCGGACTCCCTTATAACGTTTATTTTTTGCCGCTATATCAACCACGAGTGTGTGCTACCAAGTGTGTATGTCGGTTCTCTCTCTGCATTTCTCTCTGTCTGTCTCATTTCAGTGATTCGGTCTTGCCAACATTCCTAAATATAGAGTCTACTGTGATCTCCCCTAGATTTTCTATTTTCCATTCTGGGCCTTGCTTGAATTTGAAATCTATACGATCTTGGGTTTTTACACTAACCCAGTTAGTGATTTTAGTAGAGAAGTTACTTAAAAGAGCAGTCTCTACTTATTTCCATCTGGGTACAAAATTAGTGGTTCAAATGATGGATCTGAGTGACAAAGTAAGTGATCACTTGTCAATGTTTAGTTTCTTTTTATTTATGTGATTATTGATTTGATTTTCTTGGACAGGGATCGGACTCTGAAGGAGTGATTAGTTGCAAAACCGTGGATGGGCAGCTTAAAACATGTGCTGATTGTGGAACAACTAAAACCCCTTTGTGGAGAGGTGGTCCAGCTGGCCCTAAGGTAATATTTCATTATTCATTTCACCCAACAGTAAATCTTTGATATGATTTTATTTAGGTTGTGATGATGTGATTCGTGTGTGTGCAGTCACTGTGTAATGCTTGTGGGATCAGGAGCAGGAAAAAGAGAAGGGCGTTATTGGGATTGAGTAAAGATGATAAGAAAACGAAGAAAAGCAATAATCATATGAAGGAGGGTACGAGTAATAGTGGTGATAAATTGGGGGAAACGATGAAGAGGAGATTGATGGCTTTGGGAAGAGAGGTGGTTTTGCAGAGGCCTAGATCGATGGTGAAGCAAAGGAGGAGGAAATTAGGGGAAGAGGAACAAGCGGCGTTTTTGTTGATGGCTTTGTCTTGTGGGTCTGTTTATGCTTAGATAATAATAAAGATTAGTGGGTTTGTGGTAATTAGTGTTTTTAGTGAAGGGGTAAGGGAAAATGAAATATGGGAATGTCAAATTATCAAGTGTAACTTCTTGTTGGGGGTTGTGAAGTAAAATTTGCTTTCCCTTTCGATTTATGTTTTTTTACTATTTATTTTATATGTTGTGGTGGTGGTATAAGAATGGGAAAGAAATCAATCCTTGTTCTGATTTTGGCAAAATTTGGGAATATGATGATTGGGTTTGTGTCTTTAGATCTTATTATTATTATGGTTATGATTTATGATGGCGATGGTCATTGTCGTCATCATTACCACGGCAGAACGAGACTCTTAAAAAGGATTTGAACATGAAGATCACGCGCGGATTAAATATTCTGTGTACAATCTTAAAATTGTTGTTTACACCCAATTTCATGTCATTCAATCCTCTTAAATTGAAGTTTTATTTTAATATAAATGTATCAAGATTTATAAACACGAACATGAAAAAGTGGTGATGCGGTTCATGATCCCGCCTCCAAAATAAGTTATCATGGGTTCGGTTTATCACTTTCGGGACCCCATCTACTACACTGTAAAACAAGGAACTTTCGGGATAATTTGTTGAATAACGATTCACTTATCGAAAATTATTACTCATTTTAATATTAAATGTGCTTTGAGGGTATTTGATATTATGGTGTGGATACAAACCTTTAAAGTGCATTAGATATGAAATAGATAAAAAAATTCGGTAAGAATAACATTATTCTAATTTGTGTTTCAATTTAATGTCATGAATAACATTAGAAGGTTGTGAGTACGAAATGCAAACATGATTCACTTAAACATGACGTAACTGATTCAATTTAATGTCACAAATATTGTAAGAAGGTCGTGAGTATGAGATGCAAACATGGTTCACTTAAACATGACGTAACTGATTCAATTTAATGTCATAAATATTTTAAGAAGGTTGCGAGTATGAGATGCAAACATGGCTCATTTAAACATGATGCAAGTGGTTAATAATTTTTCACAATATAAATAATACGAGTGAAAAATTGACATGTGTCTAGAATGGTCACCCTTGGTCTTGAAAATTTTGACAATTGGTTTGATCATTGGTCCAAAAAATTAAAAACCATTGCAAATTGCAATTGTTTTGGATTGAGTTACACCAGACTAACTCTAACTAATATTATATTTATACATATTAGAGGTGGGCATGAATCGGGTTAATTCAGTTCCACGACTAAATCGCAACCAAAATTAGAATTAGAACTAGGTCGGTTCTATGATTTGGAACTCTAATCACATTTACAGCCAATCCAGTCCTTTTGGTTCGATTATAAGATGTTTGTTTTTACTTCTTAAATCTGAATTTGAATCATTCAGACTCGAGAGGTATAAAATAATGTTTGTTTTTTTAAATGATTAAGAGACTAACAGTTATATTTGCTTCTGAATGATTAAGATGTAGAGTTATGTTTGAAGTATGAATCTGAAATTTGAATCAGTCTAAATACATTCATTCAGAGATATATTCAGACATAAAAACAAACATATTTTTCAGATTCAGATTTCAGATATCGGATTCAATCTTCAGATTTCAAATTCAGACATCAGAAAATTTACGCAACCTAAGTTCCACTTAATGTTAAGAACTTATAAATTGTCATATATTTGATCGATTTTTTAAAACAGTAAAAAAATCATTTTGATATGATTTTTTGTGGGTTTCCTGAAATGTTTAAATGCTACACAAAAAAAGCAAGTCAAAAATATTTTTTTTACTATTTTTTCAAAATTAATTTACATACCTGGTCTTCAAACTTGAACCTCACGGGAGTGTGACTAGTTATGTTTATATGTATTTATTGATATGTATGTGTAGTGGATACAAACTTCTACTTAAAATAAAAGATAAAAAAGAGGGCCAAAACCGAATTTAACCGAACTGAATCAACAAAAGTTGGGATCAAAACTTTTATTTAAAATAAAAGATAAGAATGAAAACTTGGACCTATTTAAACTAAACCAAACCGATAAAAATCGAGACCAATTAAACAGGGTAATCGAAAAAATTGTTCAACTCTCAGTCCATATAAATTCAAGATTGAATAATTTGGATTGGTCTAAAAAACAGGCAATACTCGGATTAATTGGACCCTGCCCATCCCTGTGTGTTGGATGGAGATGGAGGACTCATTCAGGTTCTTCCGATGCATGGACGCTTTAAGGATTACTACGTAGTGAGACAATAATCAAGTCACATAAAAGATTATAATTGAATCAACAATCATGTACGATTGGTGTCTATCATCTACAATGCATAATTACCTTGTCATGCTTGTCATGGGCTGATACGGCATAATGCGACAAGAGTATCTTGGACAAGAAAATGACACGACTTCGTATTTTTTTATTTGACAAAAACACAAACCATAAGAAACATGAAAAGACACGACTGATATAAATTCTAAAATATTACACTTAACTAAATATAATTAAATACGATAACTCGAATAAAAACACGATGGACACGATAAAATACTATAACATGACTTATAATTTTGACACGAACATGACTTGACACGACACAGTACGATATAATGTCAAAAAGACCTGACACAAACACGGCATACCATATTAATTTTGTGTCATTATTTCTCTCTCTCTCTCTCTCTCTCTCTCACACACACACACACACACACACACACACACACATATATATATATATATATATATATAATGCTCTTGTAAATGCGGACTGTACGTGTGTCACCTAGCGGTGAACATAAAAATTATAGGCTAAATTATTGACACGTTCTCTCTCTTTTCTGGGTCACCGCCAGGTGACACATGTACAGTCCCCACTGTTAGAATGCGAGACAGTACGCACAGGAGCAGTACTATGTGTGTGTATATATATACATACACAGTACTGCTCCTGTGCGAATTGTCTCGCATTCTAACAGTGCAGACGGTACATGTGTCACCTGGCGGTGAGCCCAGAAATTATTCGCTAAATTATAAGCACTCTCTCCTTTTTGGGCTCGCCGTCAAATGACACATGTTCAGTCCGCACTGTTAAAATGCGGGATAGTTCGCACAAGAGCAGTATTGTATATATATATATATATATATATATACATAGGAAGTCTTGTGTAAGGGCTCCTTATAGTGCAGACCCCAGTACATACAATTTTTATAAATTACTAAAAAAATAATTTTTTTAATGAAACTTCATGGATATGATCTTCACGGTCAGAAGATCATCTCCAATTTTTTTCATCAAAAAATTCAATAAAAAAAAAATCATTGAGATGGGGTGATATGTAAAAAAAAGGTATAAATATGCATTTTCAACCGTTCAAATGTTGGGTTAGCGGCAGTCACTTTATTGATTGATTTTTTTGATGAAACTTCATGGATATGATCTTCTAACTATCGAGATCGTATCTATAAAGTTTCATAAAAAAATTAATCAAAAGTGGATCAGATTATCGCCAACATTTCAACGATCGAAAATGCATATTTATATTATTTTTTTACATATGACCTCATCTCAACGGATTTTTTATTGAATTTTTCGATGAAAAAAATTGGATATGATCTTCCCACCGTGGAGATCATATTCATGAAGTTTCACTAATTTTTTTTTTACTATTTAAAAAAAATGGTATATATCGGGAGTTTGCATCATAAGGATTCCTTACAGGACAGCCCTGTAAGGACTCCTTATAGTGCAGACCCCGGTACATACTATTTTTTTAAAATAGTAAAAAAATGAATTTTTTGATGAAACCTCACGAATATGATCTACATAGTGAGAAGATCATCTCCAATTTTTTTCATCAAAAAATTCAATAAAAAATCCGTTGAGATGAGGTGATATGTAAAAAAATGATATAAATATGCATTTTCGACCGTTGAAATGTTGGCGATCATCTCATCCACTTTTTGATTGAATTTTTTGATAAAACTTAATGGATATGATATCAACAATGAGAAGATCATATCAATGAAGTTTCATAAAAAAATTCAATCAATAAAGTGGCTGGTGCCGACCCAACATTTCAACGGTTGAAAATGAATATTTATACCATTTTTTTACATATCATCTCATCTCAACGTTTTTTTTATTGAATTTATTAATGAAAAAATTTGGAGATGATCTTCTAACCGTGGACATCATATCCATGAAGTTTCATCAAAAAATTCATTTTTTTACTATTTTAAAAAAATGGTATGTACCGGAGTCTGCACCATAAGGAGTCCTTACAGGAAACTTTCTGTATATATATATTATTTTGTAGTACCTTGTTATTTATCACATATAATTTAATTGTTTTATATAGTGTTGTTTTAATTCTTAGTATTTTGTTATTTTGTTTTGCATTATTTTAAATGTATATACTTTAATTTATGTGGTGTTTTGCTTTTCTAATAAAATAAATGGTACAAATATGTGCAACTTCTCACAAGATACTTAATGTGTGATGGTGTAGCTTAACTTATTTGGATAGATTGGCTGCTAAAATAACAACCCGTAATCCCATTTTATGCCGATTGAGTATATTTTCAGAATGCATATATAAACTAAATTTGATTAATATATGTTCTACAAGCACATATTGATAATTTACTTTGAAATGGATAAGATGAGATTATATTTTAATGTGTCTTGTTTGATCGTATTGTTGTTACTTTAATATAATTTTCAATTAAACGTGTGCGTATAAACATAGTGTTAATTGGGAGGATATGATTATGAAGTTAATTGAATGTGATTTTAAATAACTTAATACAACCTACGGTTTTCTTATATATATAGCAATTTGAACATTTGTATTTGTTATTGTTAAGAAGTACTTCATGATGATGTTAAAAAAGGAATAAGAAAAAAATGAAGTGCTTCATGATGGTGTGCAGGAATACTGGACCGGAGCATTTGTTAAATTGTTAAAGAAGTGTTGCTTTCATAATTCTAACATTGAATTTGACATTTTAAAAATGTTTTGTCCATCATAGCATACATTTTGAACCACGTCTAAACTTTAACGTGTGTTATCGTATTGTATAAACGGTCGTATGTGGTTCGGAAACAAGCCAATGCGAATACAACACGTTAATGTGCCTTATCTAATGCGTCTATTGTTGGATAAATTTCAACATTTATTACAATATAATATTTAATTGTTAATTTTATTATGATAATTGGTGTTTTAATTTTAAACTTAGTTTGGACGTTATTTTAGAAAGAAAAAACATGAGCAAATGGATTACCCCAAAAAGTGGTGGTATATCAACTAAAGGACAACTAAGCTTCTTAGTTGACGAGTCAAATAAGGGGCTATGATCCCACGCATTGCGATGGTGCTTAAGCACCGCCAATCGCGACACGCAGCGGGCGAAAGGGAGATTGGACGACTTAGGGCGCTTTGACGCGCACTTCGCTTGAAGCGTGGGACCCTAAAGTTTTGACAAAGTAAAACAGATCAACGATTGTGATTAAACGATCTGATCAAGAGGTTCAAAATTCAAAATGACCTAATCTGAGCCGTTAGATGAACTCGTAGCATTTCGTGTAGGGGGTATCCATTCGCTTACGATGGGATGCCTAATCTGAACCATTAGATCGAAGCTATTCCAAACATGCACGATCCAACGACTACTGAGTCGCTACACAAAAAATCGTGACTGTTGAAGAGCAGTCACAAAAATAGCTATAAAACGAGTCCCAGGCCTCTGTTTTGGACATCGAAAATTGCTAATTTCTCCTCTCTCCATCATCTACATTTTGGCATTATCAGATTACTCATTCAGAGTGTTCTCGATTTGATCAAACAGTACATAGTTTGAATCAAACAATTGTTCATACACTGCATTGTATCCTGAAGGCAGATTCAATAAATCCATTGTGTACTTGCGGTTCATTCTCAACCGGATTGAGAGAAATTTTTCTTAAAAGACAACGTTCCCAGAATGTGCCTTGCAGATTTTAATTAAAATTTTTCGTTCTTTCCATAGTAGAGTTCCAACATCTATTTTGTGCGCCGGTCTAGAATTATTCATTGTATGATATGTTCATAGTACAACACGCAATATAATTTAATGCATATTTAAGATATACTTTGTAGGTCTCTAGCAAAATCGTCTTGATAAAATAATGTACCACGTAAAGCAAATCAACTTTGGTGATTATCGCGCTAAACTTATTTTTAGACTAACCATCTCCCCCCCTCTTCGACGAGAGCGGGGAGGATCCTCAATACCTCGATCCTAATAATGAGATGGATTGCCATGTCTCTTATTTGTGAGAGTTTTGTTCCTATTTTTGTTAAGATTATTGTACCTACTTTTGTTAGGATTGTGCGTGGGAGTATATCTCCCTTTATTGGTATATTTTGGGTTCATGGCATCGTCCTCGTTGGACGTAGTCTCATTGTAAATCTTTGATTAGTTCTCAGATTTAATCTGATAACGCCTCTCTTTTTACTAGTGTTTCCCCTATCCATATGACAATCTTGACTAATACAAATCGATATTGACTCCCACTCTATTAACAGTACTTATGATACCTATTGTGAGTGCAAATAATCATGATTACTGATTCTAATAGTAAAGAAAATAAAGAGCAATTAATGTTATGACACACAAAATTTATATGGTTCAACAACTGCTTACATCCACAAAGAGTTTCTCAAATTTTATTAATTCTTTTAAAGTTTCATAATTACATGACCATTGCCCCGGGGTAAGGGTTTTATTTATCTTCCAGCTGCTAATTTGCTCGTTGGTTGATCCATATTTATCTCCTCTGAAATTGTAGATAAGAATAATGAGCCTCCATAATTATCCATGTGATATTAAATCTGACTTGAGTAGCACGTTGGGCGTATTTGTGTTGCCGAATACTGGGCTGTTATGATTTGCACCTACAATTGCCCCTAAAATTCTTTGTCAATGATATGGGTTGAAGGATTTTACATGTTCTATTGGCTCAACTTTTAAGTACAACTTTGAGTTTTTGCGTATGGGCATATCCTGTAATTACTTGAATAAGGCAAGGGTACATTGATCCGATGTTCAAAAAATGAACCGCCAATTTCATTATTGGGCCATGTTCCATATGATTAACCTCTTGGAATTCGGCCTTTGCTTGTTTCAAATTATGTACCGTCATTTTGCATACCCTTTCTCTTAATAAAAAAAATACTTTTCGGAGTTTCTGTCCTCACAATCTACGTTGCTATGTTGTAAGTATTCTTCATCATTGTTTGTTTTTTATATTTTCGCAACTCCTTTTTATTTTCATTGAATAGTCTCTTTTCCCCCACTTTTCTTCTTCAAAAATAGTTTACACTATTAATGCAAGGACCTTAAGGGAATTTAGAAAAACATACTCAATTCTCCCTTGGGTAACGACTGATTATTCCCCAGTGCCCAGAAACTACGTCGCTGTTGAGGGTGGTCATCAGATCCACACTCTCTCAGTGGCTTGGGGGGGTGGGGGGAGGGGATAACATTTTCCCCAAATCAATTTTTTTTGGAATTTTGTGAATTCTTTGATGTAGTTCCCGCCCAACGTGTCCCAAACACATGACGGATTATTAGTGGAGTCTATAAAATAAATGAATAGTTGGGACCAATATAGGAATCCCAGAAATAGGTATTATTATTCATGGTCCCGTACTATATACGATGTTTTGTACCTAAAGGTAAGGAAAGTTGACATGATTTTGGTAGTCAATATCCTTGATTCCTATAAAGAGTATTTGAGATCAAGGTTTTATTGCTCAAAATTGACAATATTCATCTCTTCCATAGGCGAGCAATATCAAGGGTTTCTATGCCCAGAGTGGGGGAAGTGATATAGGTTCACTCTTTCTCTAATTACTTTGATATTTTACTTAATTATATAATTAGTGATGAAATTTTCCATTTTCTAACTAGTTCGATTGAAGAAGAAGGAACCGTCTCTTTTCCACATCAATAGGGATGAACTACTCAAAGTTTGGAAGTTTACTAGGCTTTTGGTTCAAGGTGGTGAGCATCCTCGTTCTACCTCCTTCCTTTTTGAATACAAGAATTCTACTAGCAACTTCATAGCTCGCCCGGTAGACACAATTCTTGACCTTCCACTTCCTTCAGCAAGTGAGGAAGCTTCCACTTCTTCATTTGAATCTTTGAACCTTGAGTCTATCCTTTTCGAGAAAGAAGACTCAATGGCTCCCAGAAAGAGAATTCTATTAATCAATGATGATGATGTCAATAATGCCTCCCCCAAGATTAAGTCCCCTAAGAGGACTGAACAAGAGGTCCCTTTTGCCCTTGAATTGGACTTGTCAGTTCGAGAAAAAGGGTAGGAAGGAAAAGGCCCCTTTTTTGATGTCCCTGCTGCCCTCCAAGAAGGGTGATGCCCATACCTCTGGGAGAACGCAACATGTGATGTCAGTGGCCAGTCACCCCTTTGTGACACCCTGCCTATTCTAATACCGGGTGGCTAATCTTTTATTAAAACAAAACAAGAATCCATTATGATTTCATTCTCAATATCACCGTCTCAATAAGCAATATAAATATAAAATAAATAAAATCGTACATACAAATGAACAGATAGAATAACTGACAGCATAAATAAATAACTGTGAATCGAAAAAACATCGGCCATTACAAATAACTATCCAACATAAATGAAAACTATTAATACTAAATATCGCTGACGTAAATAAAATCCTATCAAATTACAGGCAACACGCACAAAAGGAAAATATAGGAAATGAAATAGAATCATATTTAGATAAAAAGATGCCAAGGTGGATAAATTAGTCTCGTATCATCCACATCTACTGCTCGCAACGACATAAAAGATCTAACGGTTGTCCATGCTGCAGCTGCGTACCCTGAATTTTGAAAACAAGAAAATAGATTTGCCAATGGGTCAAAGCCCGAAAATGTTTGAAAATATTTGCAAGTATTTAAATACTTTAAATAAATAAAAACACGTAGCATATTACTTTCACAATTAATTTATCGATTGCACTCACTTGAGACTTATCCTCACCTCCCATCGATAGTGTGCGCCTAACGAATTCATTTTATTATCCTAATTACACTACCTAGTCTAACTAGGACAATAGCCACTATCAAAGTCCATCCCATTAGTAATCACCATTAGCTAATAAATACTACCCTCAATAGGTATATGTTCATGAGTAATGACATAGCGACACACATGCTATAAATAAATATACACACAATACAATAACATGGCTGCATCCGTGCTATAATAGATATACACACAACATCTTCGTATAAACATACATATATCACTCATTAAATACATATAAGCCGTATCCCCATGGCATGAACCTTGCGAATTTATCCCTCGTGTGCTATCGTGCTCCAGGTATACCACGTACCACAATTGGGCCACCGAATCAGAATCTCACCCCCAAATCCAAACGTAAACACAGTCAAATGGAGGCGATTATAAACATACGTCCAAGGGTCGCAACCATACCATGTTGCACCCAATCGGTCTCCAAACCAACTCTTATCCTCACACATGAATAGTGGCTATGCAACAGTACTATGACCCAGGGAATCAATCCAACACATGTTCGTCAATGCCTTGGTGGACTTCCCACTATGCGCAACCTCATGATGATAGCACTACCAAGTAGGTATGTTCAAACAAATACATATCGATCACATGTATATATATATATATATATATATATATATAAGTATTCACTCACTTGAATTCTCAGCCCGTCTCACCTAAACCCATCTAACCATTGTCCTAACACACACGTACCAAACCATGGAAATGTTCTCCAATAGTCCCACTCTATCTCGGAAGCCCATACGTCCATTCCCTAAGCACTTATGGGTCAAAACAGTGCATAACAAAAATCTGAGCAGGCTAGAAAATCGAACCGGTTCGACCAACCAAACTGGTTCGATCAATCGAACCGATTCACTCCCCCACCAAACCGGTTTGATTTGTTGGGCGGCTAATCATCTTCTTCCTCGGGTTTTCACTTTAAAACCCTCCAATGGAGGTACTAAACCTCCCAAACCTCAAATTGATTTCCCACATCATTATATAACTATCCTAGACGCATTATAGCTTCGAAATATACCTGAATTCATAATCAAAACCCTTGGATTCCTAATCATTACTCAACTCAATCAACTCATAATTAATCAAACTTTGAAATTTCATTGATTCTAACACCCTATAAATGTTCTACATATTCTTACTCATAAATGCATAATTAAACCACTAAATTCTTACATATTAATCACCATTCAATATAAATTACGATCAAAGGTTAAACACATAACTTAAATCTCTTCATTTAATTCTCAAAGTTTCAATCTTTTAATCTAAGATTTGGTTGCTAATCAATTATGAATGTAATTGACTACAAAATTTGTAATCTAAAGCAAGTAAATACTTTCCTTTTGGATATAAATCAGAAGTCTCAACATGTAGGGATACATATGAATTTCGAAGATGCTCTTCTCATCTCTTCTTTAAGTTCTCTTCCCCCTTTCTTCTTTTTCTCTTCTATTAAGCTCCCACTTAATATAAATTATACAAAGGACAAAATTGAGTCTTTCATCTACCTCTATATCCCTTAGATACCCATTAATCACAAAATAATCCCATTTAAGAGTAAACCCTAGGTGTATAAAGATCACTATACCCCTATACGAGTCCTACTATGTCTAAAAAGCCCCTGGAATCCAACTATAACACCTGGATACCTATTCTGGACTATTCGACCCATTCTGGATCACCAATGTACTAAAAAAGGTCCTTCGAGTCACCTAAATAAAAGCATACTAAAATATCATAAATCGGGCCTGACACGTGCATATAGTACGCGTCGCCCATAAAATATACAAATCCGACGATGTAACTCTCTATCGACATAATATAATAAACCGTCACATTTCACTCATATATGACATATAATAAATCACATCCCTATTTACTTATTACACACAAGTAAATAATAATAATAATAATAATAATAGTAATAATAATAATAATTAATCCTTAACTCGCTAATTAATTGATTCGTATTGAATATTGCACTTTATACCCTTTTAACTTATGCATTTTAGCCCCCTCAGGTACTTTAATACCTATAATTATGCTCATTAATCAGACAACCTCCGTTTTATATGCTAACATGTTATTTGAGGTATTATTGAGTGTTTGTAGGTATTAAAGTGCTAAGTGTGGAGTTTGGATGCGTTCCGATAGAGATTCGTCGAAGTTCGCACGTTCAGGTGCAGTTCGGTAATTTCACACTTCGGGATTTTTGCCTGAAGTATCCACAAAACTTATATCTCTTAGGACAATCTTCGCATGGCATTAAACGGTGCTCAAATCGAAGTTCGAACGAAGAAAACACGGATCTTTAATCGGGGAAGAAATATAAGATATTATTTAATTATTATTTTATTTATTAACTAACATTCTATTTAATTCCCTCCATGTCCCCTTTTGCATCTTTTACAGCAAACCTCCAAATTCAGAAATGGCAATTTTGGCTTATGCTTAGGTTTGGCTCGGGTTTTGGTTTTGCCCGAAATTGGAGCCTTTCATCCGAAATTAAAGCTCTGGTTTTTGCCCATGCGCATGGTGGGATTGTTAGTGGTGGTTGGCATGGTTTTTGGGTGCACCCATATGGGGGTTTTGGCCCTTAATAACAATAATGGAGGCTTCGGTTTTAGTGTAGAAGTTGCAGCGGGTTGTGGTTATATCCATTTGGGGCTGCGTTTTTAGCAGGAAAGTGGCGTGCCAAATCAGTAGCAAGGTTGCGATTTCTTTGTGTGTGATGCTATGGCCGGTCGACCGACTTTAATCCCGTGGTCGATCGGGGTTTCAATTTTTGGCCTTCGTCCGAGACAGTGCGCCTCTCCCTTATTCATCGGTCGATCGCGAATTGGCCACCGGTCGATCGGTCCCCTGTTTTTACCCTACTTTGCTGTGTCACCTCTTTTTCTTTTCTTTTTCTATATTCTTTTATTTCTTATTAGAGATTTATCCCTTTTTCATTTCTTATTTCTTTTTCTTTATTCTCTTTTTGCAACTTACTATAAATACACCACTTAGTGTATTTTTTAGATAGATTTTTTTTAGTTTATTTTTAGGTTAGGGTTTGGAAACTTTGGGGTTTATTGTGGAGATCACCCCTCTCCTTCATTATTGTTGGGTTTTCACCCATTTTATGTAAGTCTTCCTCTACTCTTCTTCTTCCTTGCTTTATTTATGCTTTGTTCCTTTAATTTCCATGCCTAGTTAAATTTGTGTTGATTATTTATTTCTTGTTTTATTTAGTAATTAGTTGTTTTATTAGTTTATCCATCTTGTGTGAGTAGTTAAATAGGGCTAGGGTTGCGTTTCCTCCATTAACGGGCGTCGATCTTCGAAAGTTAGGTTTCGCATAAAATTACGTTTAATTGAAAACTCGCGTATCAAAGTCGGATTGTTATGCATTTAACTTTCTTTGTCATGCAATGTTATTGTTTATAGCAATAATCCGAATTTAATCTGCGTGTGACCATTTTTCGTTAAACGTTTAATCTCGCAACTTTGGGAATTTTTTTTTATTGTGTGATGTGTATGCTTAATTGAATATGCGCGGTTAAATGTTTTCGAATCGAAATTCTAATTATTAGTTGTTTAGCCCGTGTGGTGGGAATGCGATCCCGACTCTTGCTTTTATATTGTATAGAGTTAACTTCTTATTTTCTTTTTTACCTTTTCCAACCTATCACCTTTTACATTTTATTCTTGAAGTAATAAATCAATTAAAATCTATACGATATTCCTTGTGGATTCTCGATACCCGACTTACCGCTATACTTGTATCGCAAGTGCCGTTGTAATTTAGGTTTTTGTATTAATGCAGTTCAATGAGTTCAACGAGTTCAACGATTATCGTTTTGACGCGACACTACTTTTCACCCTTAATCAAAATGGCGCCGTTATCGGGGAATGTTTTGTTATAGATTGTAATTGTCTTATTATTTCATAGTATTTTTTCTCTTGTATTTGTATTTTTTGTTTTAACCTTTTTTACAGGATTTGCACATTTGAGCGCCAAGAATCGCTTGAATTTTTTCCTCTGCACATCACTTTGTGGAATTTGTTTTCTTGAGCTATTTTTGGGGTAAGCATATCTTATTATAATTTTACTGTAATCGTAATGATAATTCTCAAAATTCCCCCACCCCTATGACTTTTAAGGAATACTTAGAGACCCAAAAAATTGCAAATTCTAAAATGACTTTGGGTGAGTATAACAAAAGTCAAGCTTTGGAGTCCGTGTATTTTAAGGATGATTGTAACTATTTTGGGCCTCTAATTCCTTATGATAATAATTTTGAAACTAAATGCATTAGCTTTCAAAATTCTTATAATAATGATTTTGAGTATATGTAACACCCCGACTAATTAAATACCGGGTAGCTACTCCTTTATTAAATTAATACCAAATTTCAAGTTGGTTCAGTTCATAGCATCACTGTCGAAAACGTTTTAACAATTACTAGCCACCTAATATTTAAAAAGTGAGTTGTCAATTTTCATCATATCCGATTAACATACAATAAGTAAATTATAAAATGTTAACATAACCACCACAACATAGTCACAATAGAATAACCATCAAATAATAATGAGTCTGGAGGAATACTCCTCACAACAATCCGAATACTGAAATCAATAAATACCAAGTCCGCATCACTAAATTTATTACAACCCAAAGTCTGAAATAACTGAAAAGTAATATGTCTCTAAAAGGAATGGGGGGACATGCCCAACAAATGAGAAAATCTGATAATGGAGTCAAGATCGGAAATGGAGGCGTCTACTGTCAAGATCCTGTAACTTCCACAGCAGCTACATCACGTCAGCTGAATAGAATTCCTATGCATGGTGTCCTTGCGGATGGGCACCTAAAAGGTTTTTACAAAATTAGATTTGAAAGCAAACGGGTCAGAGCCCGATTGTGAAAATAGTTTAAAAATTTGCAAGTGTTTAATATCATTAAACAGTGAATATAAAGTACATGATAGTGGGTGCACTCACATGAGTTCCTCACGTCTCAACTAATTGTGCACTCCTATCGTACCCGTACCTATGCTAATTATTCCCATATTTAACTAGTCCGATACGAAATCTAACATTACTATATGATATCCAATTCAATTCCCAACATCTTCTATTTAACAGAGTATTATACCTTATTACACAGTTTCCCATATTAGTACTACAAATTATTAGAAATCTTCCATTTTCACTTTACAAACCGTTGCTATTATTTATACTCACATTTATTCACGATAATTCATTTCAATCAACAGTATATTGTTCTCATCATAAATATACAACACTAGCACCCCGAGACTAAACTGCGGTACACACATACTCTGCTATCCAATCCCGGTACATCACGTACATAAGGACCACGTATTCCGAATCTCTCAGGAATCGTTTCATTAAACAATAATCACAAACAATGGAGGCGAACATTGTTCACATCACATGGGTCACGCATATACCTATGCTCCCATGATCAGCAGACTTATTAATTTCACAATAAGTCCTTCTCTGACCTATGTCCTCGAGGTACCAATCTAAATCCCCCCCGTAGGCACACAAAGATTTGATGGCCCTGATCGAACGCCGACCTCCCATGATAGCAAGTATGGTAGGTATGTTATACACAGATAACTACATATACTAAGAATTCACACATCTTAGATATCACAATATTTTCTGAGTGGTATACCTCTCGTTCTTATACCAACATTAAGTGTTATACAACTCACAAGTCCCCGGTTTATATGTATTTAAGTTTTCAACTCTTCTCACGTCGTAATTAGGTACTCGCTTCCCAATCCACAAATGTCATACGGTTTACTACAAGATCCTAAGTTTTACTCATCAATGTACCCCAATCTCCCAACTATACCCACTAGTTAATAAGGGAAGGTTATCTCACCATTTAAATAAGTCTACGGGACACTAAAAATAAAATCAGGCCTAAAAGTCCATTCTGTCAACTCGTTAGAAATCTCGTTCGAACGAGGTCGTTTAAACAAAAGGCTTCGAACGAACTACCAACTCGTTAGAAGGGATACTGTCATCTCGTTAGAAGTTCGTTCGAACGAGGTCGTTCGAACGACTTGGGCAGGTCTTCTAACGAGATGGCAGATTCAGCCCAGAAATTCTTAAATTCGTTTTTCTATATTCCTCTCTTCTCTAAATCCACATTTAGGTCACCTCAATAACATTTTAATGATTCTAAACCACTCTAAATCCTCTTAGGTCGTTTCTTAACATCTTTATGGGTTCAATTACTCCAAATTAACATACAATTTACATAAATTCCCAATTTCTCATTCCAAACCCTATGAACATAAACCTAGAGTTTAAGTGCAATTAGAGACCCCTTATTAATCCATTTTCAGATCATCAAAAGTTATGTTTTGTATATTGAAATCGTCCATTTATCACTCTACATGCAAATCCCTACCCAAAACCACAAGTTTCACAATAATTCTATTTGGGTGTTCTTCATCAAAATTCCAAGACATAAACAGTTTTCTTCACTACACATGGAGGAAATATTCAATGCAAATAACGACATCAAAACACTTGCCTTAGATTGTTCTTTCGAATTGATGTTGTTGAATGAAGGTTGATTTCTCCTCTTTTTCTACAGATTTTTCTCCCGAGGTTGAAGATGGTGGTTGGAGGTTTCTTTTGGAATCTCTTCAAACTCTCCTATAACTCCCGTAGCCCTCTAACTCACCTAATGCAGATAATGGGCTTAGTGGGTTCATAAATAATATAAAATAAACCTCTAAAATTCGTGGGTTTTAATTCCCAGATTTTTAAAATTACCAAAATACCCTTTTAAGTTGCCGGTATGGCCCAAAAATTCCCCGGGACCCAAACTAAACCCCCGGCTAGTGTTTTCTGACTATTTCGACCCTTTCGAACTCGTTGGCGCACTCAAAATGACTATTCGGTTGATAAAAATAAAATTTACTTTTTTATTCAAATAATTACATTCCTGACGCGACTGACATGCGCGTCCCAACTAAATTTCTCAAATTGCCGTATATCTATCTCGTGACAATTTAGGTATCATCAATACTCATGTATTACCATACATACTCGAAAATACTAAATTTTTAACATCATAATCAAATACCAACTCACATCTCGTTAGTATTTATACCCGGATTAATTTTTAATTTATTCTTATTTAATTCAATTAATCCCTTAAATAAATATCCATAAAATTACGGGGTATTACACACTTCCCCCCTAATAACATAATTTCGTCCCGAAATTCGGAACTAAAGAATACCTGGTAAAAAAAACTTTGGATAACGCTCTCGCATCTCATCCTTGCGCTCCCATGTGGATTCCTCGACATTATGATGCCGCCACTGAACACGTACCAACGGTACTATCTTTGACCGCAGTTTCCGCTCGCTTCGATCCAAAATAGCAATTGGCCCCTCCTCGTAGGAACTATCGGGCTGGAGATTGATATCCTCCAAAGCAATGTGAGTATGGGCCAAATCGTCCCTAAGATATTTCCTTAACGAGGAAATATGGAACACATCATGAATCCTATGCAAGTGCTCCGGTAACCCAAGTCTATACGCAACTGGCCCAATCCGCTTGATGATAGGAAATGTCCCCACATATCTCGGTGCTAGTTTCCCCTTCTTCCCAAAATGCATAATCCCCTTCATAGGAGATACTCTGAGTAAAACCTGGTCCCCCACTTTGAATTCTCTGAAGAACCTCTTGGCATCGGCATAGCTCTTCTGCCGGTCCTGAGCTACTCGAATGCGACTCCGTATCATCTTTATCCTTGCCTAAATATCCTGAATCACTTCCGGCCCAAGTAGTTTATTGTCCCCCACTTCTAACCAACATGCTAGGGAACGACAAGGTCTACCATACAACACCTCAAATGGAGCCATACCAATGGTGAACTGATAGGAGTTATTATAAGAAAACTCCACCAGTGGAAGGTTCTGCTCCCATCCACCCCCAAAGTCTAGTATGCACATACGCAACATGTCCTCCAACATCTGATTTTTTCGCTCGGTCTTCCCATCGGTCTGCGGGTGATAAGTCATACTCAACCGCAATTCAGTGCCCATGGCCTCCTGGAAACTCTCCCAAAGCCGTGAAATAAATATATTATCTCGGTTAGACACGATATTTAGAGGCACACCGTGAAGTCTCACTATTTCCAAAATGAAAATCTGGGCATACTGTCCCGTAGTGTAGTCTGTCCTTACGGGTAGAAAATGAGCAACTTTGGTCAACCGGTCCACAATTACCCATATGGAGTCGTGACCCCTTTGTGACGTAGGTAACCCCGTGATAAAGTCCATGGATATGCTCTCCCATATCCATCTTCGAACCTCTAATGGCTGTAGAAGTCCTGTCGCTCTCCGATGATCCACCTTTACCAGCTAACAAGTGGCGTAATTAGAAACAAACACAGCAATATCTCTCTTCATCCCGCTCCACCAATACTGACGTCTCATGTCTTGGTACATTTTATCCCCACCAGGGTGTACCGCGAATCATGAGCCGTGCGACTCTGCCATTACCTCGTGTCGCAATTCCTCCCCTTCCGGAACGATCAGTCTCCCATTGAAGCGTAATCCCCGTCTGAGCTAACGGTATAGGACTCGGCTCCCTCTGCTAGTAATCTAACTATCTGCTCCTGGTAGAATGAGTCATTTGTCTGGGCCTTTACCACTTTCGTAACAATCTGCGGTGTAACAGTCATCACAGACATGAACGATTGGGCCACTGCATCCTGGTGTCCCAACTCCTTCCACTTTGCTTTCCACACCTCAGCCACTTCATCTAATGGCCTACGGCTCAACGCATCTGCTACCACGTTAGCCTTCCCTGGGTGATATTGGATATCAAACTGATAATCCTTCACAAACTCAAGCCACCGTCGTTGACGCATATTTAACTCTTTCTGCGTAAAGAGGTACTGTAGAGACTTGTGGTCCGTGAACAACCAAAACTTCTCCCCCAGGAGATAATGTCTCCAAATCCAAAGGGGAAATACAACTGCCGCTAACTCCAAGTCACGGGTGGGGTAATTCTTCTCGTGAGGCTTAAGCTTACGTGAAGCATAAGCTATGGCCTGACTCTCCTGCTGTAGTACACCTCTAAGTCCTTGTAAGGATGCATCGGTGTAGACTAGATACTCAACTCCCGATCTCGGCAATGCTAACACAGGTGCTGAGGTCAACTTGTCCTTCAACTCATCGAATGCCAACTGACAGGCATCACTCCAGATGAATGGCAAACCTTTGCGAGTCAGATGTGTCAAAGGACCCGCTATCTTTGAGAAACCACGAATAAATCTCCTGTAGTATCCTGCTAGGCCCAAGAAACTACGAATCTCAGTTGGTGTCGTGGGCTGTCCCCACTCCCTCACCGCGGATACCTTCCCCGGATCAATAGATATCCCCCGGTCTAAAATGATATGCCCCAAAAAATGAACCTCCTTCAGCCAAAACCCACACTTCTCATACTTTGCATAAAGCTCGTTCTGACGTAGCGTCTGCAAAACATGCCTCAAATGCTCGGCGTGCTCCTCTTTTGTCTGGGAGTAAACCAGGATGTCATCAATAAAGACAATGACGAACTGGTCTAGGAACTCTCTGAACACCCTATTCATCAGGTCTATAAACACAACTGGAGCATTGGTCAAGCCAAAAGGCATAACCCGAAACTCGTAGGAACCATATCTCGCCAAGAAAGCAGTCTTCAAAACGTCATGCTCCCTGATACGCAACTGATGGTATCCCGATCGCAAATCAATCTTTGAGAAGAAGGAATCTCCTCTCAGTTGGTCGAATAAGTCATCGATTCGGGGCAATGGATACCTTTTCCGTATCGTGACTTTATTTAACTCCCGATAATCTACACACAACCTCAACGATCCATCCCTCTTCTTTAGAATAACACAGGGGCACCCCACGGTGAATTACTCCTCCGGATAAACCCCTGACCCAATAACTGCTCAATCTGATCCCATAACTCTCTCATCTCTGCTAGAGCCATACGGTAAGGTGCGCGGGCAATAGGTCGAGTGCCCGGCGTCAAATCGATCACAAAATCTATCTCTCTACTCGGAGATAGTCCAGGTATATCCTGAAATACATCAGAAAACTCCCTAACAACTGGAATCACATCGAGTGGTATCACCACTTCCTTAGAGGTCTCCTCCTCTATATAGTACAAATGAGTGGACGATCCTCCCTCAGGGCGAGGCATCGCCACTTAAAACATCTCCTGCCCGAGAATGGAAAAGATAATACTCCTACTAAAACAGTCAATCATGGCTAGGTACGCAACTAGCCAATTCATACCAATAATCACATCGTACTCAGTCATCTCTAATACTAACATATCAACGGGTAAAGTAAACCTCCCGATCTCTATACCCACACCTCTATAAATAAGTAAAATCATGGAACCCCTACTCAATGGTGAATCTACACAAGTAACCGTGCTCTCTGCGGTGTCTAATAACCCAATAGTGCGTGGAAATCTCGTGATAATGAAGCAATGTGTGGCCCCCGTATCAAATAAAATACGCCCCATAGTCCCCTGAATAGAGAACATACCCTCAATGGCAGGTGGATCCTGTGGGGCTGCGGCATGCTGAAGCTGATACACTCTCCCATACTGAAGCTATCCCTGCTGAACTGGGATTGCTGGAATGGGTGGTAATGCTTCCATCTGTGGTGGTGCTGGGAGGGAGGCGGGAAACATAGGCCTCTGTGGCTCGTTTCGAGCACCCTGCTGCTGCTGCTGTGGGGCCCTGACCCTATCAGGACAATCCTAGCGTTTGTGGCCAGTCTTTCCATAAACAAAGCACTTCCCCGGGAAGTTTCCCTCTCGCTGTCCTTGCTGCCCACGACCCTGATGGCCGTTACCATTTCTCCCCTAGCCGTGCTGGCCCTGCTGAAACTGCTGTTGCTGGCCCTGCTGACCATTACGAAAACCTCCCTGTCCATTTCTAAAACTCCCAGATCTGAATCTCTTATGATCCCCCTGTTGGGAACCCTGATCACCCTTCCTGTGCTGTCCCTGAGCAGATTGTGCCCCGCTGACACCATTTCCCCCGGTCCTACCTTGATGGCTGGACTCTCCTGATCTCTTGCTCTCAGACATGTGGAAGCGATGATCCTGGAAGTGAAGTAGTGCAACATTAACCACATCAGAATAAGTGACCAACGAGAGATTCCCCAATAAGTGCTGACGGATCCTCCAAGTCAATCCATCCGTGAACTTCTGAATCTTCTTCTCCTCAGTCGGTATCTCATCAGGAACAATGTTCAAGAGATTAGTGAATTCGGCCTCATACTCGGCCACAGTCTTTCCCTCCTGTTTGAGGTTCATCAATTTCCTCCTCATTTTAGTGTGAACAGCTAACGAAAAATATTTGCGGTCGAATCGCACCCAGAACTCCTGAATAGTGAGGGTGTCCCTCTCCTCTGCGGTGGTAATGGACTCCCACCACTGCAATGAAGATCCTACTAGCTTGAAAGTAGCCAGTATCTACTTCTGAACATCTGTGCACTCGTACATCCTTAAGTGCCTCTGAATGTCCTTCATCCACTGACTGGATACCACAACATCGGAGCTACCTGCAAACTCCAGAGGGTCTGCTTTCTGAAAAGCATCACGAACGCGTTCCCAAGCAGACGGGAATGCATGATCCTGAACGGGCGCTACTGCCGGCACCTGAGGTTGTGCCTGCTGTACAACTGCAAGGGCTGAATTCATCGCCTGGGTGATAATGGCTGCAACCTCGGCGACATTCATAGTGCCCTGAACTGGTGCAGGCTGTGGCTCTGGCTGTGCATCCCTAGGAACTCGCTACGCACGTCGTGGAGGCATCTGAAATGAGAGTAAAGTCTTACAAGTTCGCAGTTATTATCTCAAAATAGCTGAAGAGCGAAACATACACAAAAGAATACAGCAGTCCAATAATATAGGGCTCTACATCAAAGAAAGCTCAGCGGAAACATAACAAGCCGTATAGATCCTAAGGACACTAGAACCTGATGCTCTGATACTACCTGTTACACCCCGACTAATTAAATACCGGGTAGCTACTACTTTATTAAATTAATACAAAATGCCAAGTTGATTCAGTTCATAGCATCACTGTCGAAAACGTTTTAACAATTACTAGCCACCTAATATTTAAAAAGTGAGTTGTCAATTTTAATTATATCCGATTAACATACAATAAGTAAATTATGAAATGTTAACATAACCACCACAACATAGTCACAATAGAATAACCATCAAATAATAATAAGTCTGGAGGAATACTCCTCAAAACAATCCGAATACTGCAATCAATAATTACCAAGTCCGCATCACTAAATTTATTACAACCCAAAGTCTGAAATAACTGAAAAGTAAGATGTCTCTAAAAGGAATGGGGCGACATGCCCAACAAATGAGAAAATATGATAATGGAGTCAAGATCGGAAATGGAGGCGTCTACTGTCAAGGTCCTGTAACTTCCACAGCAGCTAGAGCACGTCACCTGAATAGAACTCCTATGCATGGTGTCCTTGCGGATGGGCACCTAAAAGGTTTTTACAAAAATAGATTTGAAAGCAAACGGGTCAGAGCCCGATTGTGAAAATAGTTTAAAAATTTACAAGTGTTTAATATCATTAAACAGTGAATATAAAGTACATGATAGTGTGTGCACTCACATGTGTTCCTCACCTCTCAACTAATTGTGCACTCCTATCGTACCCGTACCTATGCTAATTATTCCCATATTTAACTAGTCCGATACGAAATCTAACATTACTATATGATATCTAATTCAATTTCCAACATCTTCTATTTAACAGAGTATTATACCTTATTATACAGTTTCCCATATTAGTACTACAAATTATTAGAAATCTTCCATTTTCACTTTACAAACCGTTGCTATTATTTATACTCACATTTATTCATGACAATTCATTTCAATTAACAGTATATTATTCTCATCATAAATATACAACACTAGCACCCCGAGACTAAGCTGCGGTGCACACATACTCTGCTATCTAATCCCGGTACATCACGTACATAAGGACCACGTATTCCAAATCTCTCAGGAATCGTTTCATTAAACAACAATCACAAACAATGGAGGCGAACATAGTTCACATCACATGGGTCACGCACATACCTATGCTCCCATGATCAGCAGACTTATTAACTTCACAATAAGTCCTTCTCTGACCTATGTCCTCGAGGTACCAATCTAAATCCCCCCCGTAGGCACACAAAGATTTGATGGCCCTGATCAAACGCCGACCTCCCATGATAGCAAGTACGGCAGGTATGTTATACACAAATAACTACATATACTAAGCATTCACACATCTTAGATATCACAATATTTTATGAGTGGTATACCTCTCGTTCTTATACCAACATTAAGTGTTATACAACTCACAAGTCCCCGATTTATATGTATTTAAGTTTTCAACTCTTCTCACGTCGTAATTAGGTACTCGCTTCCCAATCCACAAATGTCATACGGTTTACTACAAGATCCTAAGTTTTACTCATCAATGTACCCCAATCTCCCAACTATACCCACTAGTTAATAAGGGAAGGTTATCTCACCATTTAAATAAGTCTACGGGACACTAAAAATAAAATCAGGCCTAAAAGTCCATTCTGTCAACTCGTTAGAAATCTCGTTCGAACGAGGTCGTTTAAACAAAAGGCTTCGAACGAACTACCAACTCGTTAGAAGGGATACTGTCATCTCGTTAGAAGTTCGTTCGAACGAGGTCGTTCGAACGACTTGGGCAGGTCTTCTAACGAGATGGCAGATTCAGCCCAGAAATTCTTAAATTCGTTTTTCTATATTCCTCTCTTCTCTAAATCCACATTTAGGTCACCTCAATAACATTTTAATGATTCTAAACCACTCTAAATCCTCTTAGGTCGTTTCTTAACATCTTTATGGGTTCAATTACTCCAAATTAACATACAATTTACATAAATTCCCAATTTCTCATTCCAAACCCTATGAACATAAACCTAGAGTTTAAGTGCAATTAGAGACCCCTTATTAATCCATTTTCAGATCATCAAAAGTTATGTTTTGTATATTGAAATCGTCCATTTATCACTCTACATGCAAATCCCTACCCAAAACCACAAGTTTCACAATAATTCCATTTGGGTGTTCTTCATCAAAATTCCAAGACATAAACAGTTTTCTACACTACACATGGAGGAAATATTCAATGCAAAAAACGACATCAAAACACTTGCCTTAGATTGTTCTTCCGAATTGATGTTGGTGAATGAAGGTTGATTTCTCATCTTTTTCTACAGATTTTTCTCCTGAGGTTGAAGATGGTGGTTGGAGGTTTCTTTTGGAATCTCTTCAAACTCTCCTATAACTCCCGTAGCCCTCTAACTCACTTAATGCTGATAATGGGCTTAGTGGGTTCATAAATAATATAAAATAAACCTCTAAAATTCGTGAGTTTTAATTCCCATATTTTTAAAATTACCAAAATACCCTTTTAAGTTGTCAGTATGGCCCAAAAATGCTCCGGGACCCAAACTAAACCCCCGGCTAGTGTTTTCTGACTATTTCGACCCTTCCGGACTCGTTGGCGCACTCAAAATGACCATTCGGTTGATAAAAATAAAATTCACCTTTTAATTCAAATAATTACATTCCTGACGCGACTGACACACGAGTCCCAACTAAATTTCTAAAATTGCCGTATATCTATCTCGTGACAATTTAGGTATCATCAATACTCATGTATTACCATACATACTCGAAAATACTAAATTTTTAACATCATAATCAAATACCAACTCACATCTTGTTAGTATTTATACCCGGATTAATTTCCAATTTATTCTCATTTAATTCAATTAATCCCTTAAATAAATATCCATAAAATTACGGGGTATTACAGTATAGTCTTGATGATAATTTTCAAACTTCTCATTTCAAGAATCCGCACCTCGACCCATTACTTTCGGCGAGGGCTTGTGCATGCTTGAAAATGAGAAAATTTAAAATCGCTACCGGGAAGAAAATCGTTCGTGGAAGCATGCATTGGATTTATTATTTGAATTCGACGACGATTTTTCTTCCGAGACTTTTTAAGTCAAGGAATGTTTTAAACCAAATGAGGACTTTGTGCCTATTTTGGAACAAACCATTCTTCACTTGGCCCATGGTATAGTAGAGAATGAAAGTGAGGATGAAATTGACGTAATATCCATTTGCAATGAAATGATTTCTTTTTTAGTCCCCAAGGAAGAATATTTTATTGAAAATGATCTTATTTCCTTCGAAACTCAATCTTCAAGCGATGATGACTCATCTCTTGAGTTTGAATTTCTTTCCTCCCCATCTTTATTCTATACTGTCACACCGACGCTAGTACCCGATGAATCGGTGACAAACTTCAAAGTGTTATACCTTTTCACTGATGAGGAGTACCTGCTCCAGTCGCCTTCCATGAAGGCATCTTTGCCCTCATGTGTGCCACCTCCCATTCCAATTTCAAAATACTTGGGAGAAAATTCAGGTTTTTTGGCCTCCTTGTGTATTTGTCACCCGTTTTATCAAAATCCCCCATCCTCCCTCCAAAATTTTTAATTGGGGATGGTTCATTTCTTCCGCCTTACACATGCCTTCCGTTGTTCAAACAAAATTCCTATTTTTCGGGAGGCATGCATGAGAGGGAGGGTCCACCGTGGATCTTCCAAAGTCAAATCTTATTTTGGGTGGACCCTTAAAAATTTCAACTTCTAGTTTATAGTTAGTTAGAAGCTATAATTATAGGTTGTACATAGTAGTTTTTTTTCCTTTATACTTATAGTCTAGTGTAATTAGTTAAAGTTTTATTTCTTCATTTTTGTTATGCTATGGTACTAACATGTTTTGTAGAATCATTGGACTTGTACTTTCACGGGATCGCTCCTTTTTGGGTAATATCGCTCTTTTCCTCTCTTTAACTTGGTTCTTAATTCACATTGAGGACAATGTCAGGTTTAAAGTTAGGCGGCATGGGATATTCTATCCATTAATTGGTAGTTTCTTTGATTTTGATTGTATGTTCTTACCAAGCATGCTTTTCTTATAAAAATTAAAAATTTCAAAAAGATTTTCTCTATTTTTTCTCCTTTTTCGGGAATTTTACCTTTGTTTTCGATGATAAATTTTAATAATTGCCTGATCTAATAGACAACCCAACGATGCATGTTCTCAATTTTAGAAGTTATTAGACTTTAGTCGTCAAATCATTGATATTATGAATAACTTCATGAATTAAACTTTATCCCATGAGCACATGCACTTTTCTTGTTCTATTGATTTGGTTTAAGATTTTTATAACTCGGTAATATTTTGTTGCATTGTATACTTACACTGAGTAAGATTTTCGTCATTTGTGAGTGTATACACTATTCTTTTCTCTTTGAAAACGTTGAATTCGTCGATAATCTTTCTATTCTTTCATTGATCGTTCATTAATTGAGTTTATATCTTGAAATGTGTTACTTGAGCATGATTTTTATATATTGTTTTCACTCGAGAATTGCGTAAACTTTATGAAACGATCATAGGCCATCTTTGTTATATCACCCATATTGGCCTTAACCTCACCTTATATATTTCCCTAGTCAACCTCTTTGAGCCTTAATATTAGCCTTTCGTTTCATAACCCTAGAATCCCAAAACCAACTCCACATTGGAGTTATAAACCATACATATTACCTTCCATAACTTTATTTTGAATGCTACATAGGATTGAATGATTATATTGTTTTACGGTTGCAATTAAGCATATGAGAGTGAGAAAAGTGAAGAAAAGAAAGTAGTGAAAAAGAAAAGAAAAAGCAAAAGAAAAGAAAAGAAAAACATGAGAAAAAGAAGAAAAAAAAAGAAAGAGGGAGTTTGTATATGATGTATATAGCTCAATAAGCTTTCATTACTCTCCAATTGTTATATTCAATGCTTGTTATGGGAACTTGTTTTCTAATTTTGGAATTGCCAGAGATTTTCCATTATCCCAAGTTTTTCACCCCTGAACACTTTGAATACGTACATACATATCCTTCGTTTCGTACCTTAGCCTAGACTAAATTATAACCCTATTCAAGTCCTATGTGATCTTAGGGTGAATTTAATTTAAAAGTCATGATAGTTGCGATAATTTGTGAAAATGCATTTCACCTCGTTAATGATGGTATCTTTAATTGAGATTACATGTTTTTATTTCACATATAGCGTTCTTCATTTATGACATATGCTAGTGTCCATTTACATTTACTCTTTATGCCCGCATGTCCCGTGTATTACCTCCCATTCATAGTGATTTCATTTGTTGAGCGTAATGCCCGGTGAGGATTGATTTATGCATGCTTTATCACATATCCGGTTTATTCCTCCCACTTTTAAGGTTTCAATTCCACGAGGTTCATTATATAATGTTAATTATAGGGGCTTTTGTGTGAATTCATTCACTATGCTAATAATGCGCATGAAATCTTTTTCATATTGTTGGGCTTGTCGCATGTGAATGAGAAATATTTTGAGGAAACCATTAATATTTATAGAACCCAATTTAATTTTCCCAATTAAATTAATAAATAAATTCACACGAAAATTAAATACTCATAAAAGTATGGGGTATTACATTCTCCCCCCTAATAATGGAATTCCGTCCCTGAAATTTGGACGTACCTGCCATAAAGAACTTTGGATACTTTTTTTGTCTATTATTCTCATGCTCCCACGTTGACTCGGTAACATTATTATGTCCCCATTGTACATGAACTTATGGTACCACCTTTGATCGAAGCTTTCACTCAGTAAGGCCCAAAATGGAAACAAATCTGTCATCATAAAAAATGTTCGGATGTAAGTCTATCCACCGGTAAGCCATGTCATCCTTGATACCTCCCCAATGAAGACACATGGAACACTTCATAAACCCTCTACAAGTGCTTCAGTAAGGCGAGCCTATACACAACCGACCCTACCCTCTCAATGATGGAAAAAGGCCCCACATTCCTAGATGTCAAATTCACCTTCTTTTCGAATTGCATCACTCCCTTCATGGAATATACCCGCAGCAACACCTGATTACCAAAGTTAAAATCCAATAATCTTCGATTTTTATCGGCGTAACTCTTTTGTCAATCTCGAGCTACCCGAATACGACTCCTGATCAACTCAATCTTCGTTGATGTCTCCTGAATTATGTCCAGACCGACATCTCCTAAATCAAGTCTAGACTGAGAATCTTGTTGTCCCCCACCTTAAACCAATAAGAGGGTGAACGACAAGGTCTCCCATATAAAGCCTTAAAAAGTTCCATGCATATAATAAACTGGTACGAGTTATTATACGCAAAATCTACCAAAGGTAATTACTTCTCCCAAATACCCTTAAAATCCAGAATACACATCCTCAGCATATCCTATAATATTTGATTCAACCTCTTCGTCTACCCATCACTCAATGGGTGATACGTTGTAAGAATAATTTTTTTAACATTGTTCATAACATAGTTTTAGACCAGTTTGGTGTATCCCGTTACAAATCATCATGCATTGTTAAGACGAACCAAACTCGAGAATTTCCAAGTTTAAATACTTCCTGACATCCTGTAAAGGTATACACAAATTTTGAGTTTATATTAATTTATAGAATTAATGTTTGGGATATTTATTTTTTATAAAAAAATAGCAGGGTTTTTTAATTATAAAAAATAAGGCTTTTGATTTTCAAAAAGGAATATTTTTGATTTTTAATCTCGTTCAAACGAGATTGCATGTGGTTAGAAGCGAGATTGCATGTCGTTACAAGCGAGATTGCGTGTGGTTAGATGATCGTTTCTTATGTTTTTCAAACGAGGGATTACTGCCTAAGATTTTTACATGTCGTTAGAAGTGAACCAAGTCTCGTTCAAATGAGATACACATCTCATTAGAACGACCCTCTGATGTCGTTCGAAAACAACACCGCCTTAAATTTTGTGAACATCCTATAAATACCTGTTTCGTGTTCAGAACGTTTAAGACTTTTTCCAAATTCGTTTCTGTATAACTCTTGCGAAAGTTCTTCATGTTTTAGTGTTTCAAAACACTTTTTAATTTACAACATACATCCTTGAATATTTTTCTTGTGAATTTATTTAAACCCTAGAAAGTTTTGTATCATTGCATACACCTTTATGGAGAAGGCATCTCCATGGATGACTTGTGATACCTGAGGGGACTCAGTGCTGAAAACAAAGGCTGAGGCGGATGGAGGACTGCGGCCTTGTAATTCTTGGGAGGATTATAGTTGTTCACTAGAGATTTACGAATATTAGCACATTATACTTGTGGTGTTATCAAGTAGTCTGTAAGTCGACCATCTTGTAGAAATCTAAAGTGAGTTAAGGTTTTACCCAAAAGGAATTTTTCCTTAAACGTTGCCTTTAATAAATGCTTGGTTTGATTTATCTGTTTTATCACATAGACATATGTTTAGGATAAAAAGATAAAATTGGTTTAAAATTAGTTGTGCACACTCAAATTCGAATCCTTGTTGAGCATATTTACTTTCGTATTTAAAAATTGGTAGAGCACTCATTATTTCGTTCAATCAAAGTGGTATCATAGTGGGTTGCTCCAAGTTATTGAGTGATCATGATTTTTCAAAAAAGCACTAAACAAGAATCTTGGATACCCACTACTTTTTGAGTGTTTTATTTTTATCTAGATAGATTATCCTAGTTTTGATGACTTAACTCGTTTGAATTTATAGTCTGCTAAAAGAATTGAAATTCTTGAAAAAGAAAATTCTTACTTTAAATCTGTTATAGATCTTTTGCAAACTATTCAAACTCAAAGAGATATTTCGTGAGAAGCTTGTATACATGGACCATAATTTTAAAAATTAGAATTGTTTAAGAAAGAGAGTGATGATAGAGTCCAAGTTTTTGAGAAAGAATTCGAGGACTTTAAAAATTCTAGGGTTAATGTTTTTTCCGTAGAGGATAGTGTTTTGATTAATTATTTTAAGGCACGTGAGAAGGCTCTTAGGGATAAGTTTTCTTTCTTTGAGGGGGAGCGAGGTAACCTTCTAGGAATGATTGAAAATATGAAGAAAAAGTCCCTAAATTAGAAGAGTCTAATTCTTTACTTGAGTAAAAAATTTTGAAGTTAAAAGATGATTTAAAAGAGTTGAGTAGTTTTAGTAGTAATGGCTCTAGCTCACATATTTCTAATTCTTCGAGTATTAAAGCCAAGACCACAGTTTGTTTTAAAGGGTCAACTAAATCCAAGGATGTTAAAAAATGTCAACCCATAGGTTACATTCCTCATATTTACACATGTTTACATTGTAGTAGCAAAGGCCACCTTAGGCATTTTTGTTTTGATCTTGGAAGAGGTCCTAGGAAGTTGAAATCTAGTGTCTTGTTGGTTCCCAAAATCCCAATTCATCCTTTCACACCTATTTGGGTTAGTAAATCCCTTTTAGAGGAGCTAGATGGTAGACTGGTTGATTATCACATGCTTTCACATGATTATTCTCTTGCTATATTTTATAGATGATTGCTTGCATGATTTTATTTGTCATACTCTAGTCGTGCTTCACGAAATATGTCTTCTAGTGTTATGACATGTGTATCTTTTGTATTTATATTTTTCTTTAATTGAGTCATATTTGAAAAATACAAAAAGATTTTATTTTGATAAATTTTTTGAAAAATAAAAAAAGATTTTTTGTATTTGTGTATTTTAGTTTTACACATTTGGTGTGGCATATTTGTGTGTGTAAAAGGGTAGTCCCCTTAAAGCCCGGGAGTATAGTAATACCGGTAGAGGCATAACCCCTATAGGTATGGTAATAAAAGATAACCCAAGTACTCTTTAACAAAGATAAATGAACACACAATATTGTATATAATCAACACTTAAATTCAACTCACTAATACCTCGTGTATAACTCAAATAATAATAAAGAAAACTCAGAAGCAACTCATTCAAAGGGACAGAGAAGTAAGCACCCTAGATACACCTTGGTAGGCATCCAACACACCAACAACCTCTGATATATCTCTAGTTAGCTAATAAAAGGTTCACAATAAATGACAATGGTGGGTGAGTAAACTCTCTTTGGTTTGCAATAACTTCTCTTGAAAATATATTTCTCTTTCTAGTAATAAACTCTCTAGAAAGAACTACCTTTTATCAGAAGTGGTTGAGGCCAATAAATAACCCCACACCATTCCCCATATGTCTCAGTCCTCATTAATGTGAAAGACCTCCCTTTCACACTTTTAGCCTCAAGCATTAAATGCCTATTGGATTAGCACACTTTACGTCATAATCATTAAATGTCTGGACATGCCTTTTGCCTATACACTGTGCGTCAGAGGACTGTCACAATAGAGGCGGCTCACGAAACCGTCTGATAGCCCCAATACCATAGTGGTTTACTCAAGTTTGAATTGGACAACGGGCATGTGGTTAGTGACGCCACCTAAACTATTTGTGACATTTGGTAGAGGGCTATTTGGTTTAAGGCCCACTATACGACGGAACTCAAGGTTACTCTGCACAAGCCTCCATGGTGAAAAATCTCTCGGTATTTTACCTGGTGTATCTAAAATAGTGAAGAAAAATCTTAACGTTACCTCATTTCTCAATCCTCCAAACCAAGCCCATATGAAGTTCCCACGACGAGGTCATTTGATAGAGTATGTGAGCTCTCCCATGCCTCGCCAGACTTAGTCTTTCGCGATTATCGTTTGACCTCACTCTCGATATTAGAATCGTTACAGCATTACAATCAATGTATTTTAAAGATACAATGTGACTAAGTAAGAACGTAAGATAAAAAAGAGCTCTGTCAGCAAGTTTCCACGATGAGCTGCTTCCTTATTTTGAGTCTCTTTTAATAATTGGGGAAGCTTTCTTTAATTCAGAGATTACCTTTAATTCCCCTACAGTGTGTTTGAATCCAATTCACTACGTAATTACCATGTGGATAGGACATTTAGTTAAGACTTTAGATACTTAGATTGATCTTAACCATGTTTATGGAATTGTTTCGAACTTGATTTTCTTTATGAATTTGACTTTGTATATGCTTCCACACACACATACATGAGATTATTGGATGTTTTATTCACTTTGTATATTTGAGCTTGGTGAGATGTTCTTGCATTAATTTTGTTTTTTACAAGTTTCTGTGACTATGGGGGATTTGTGCATGTATGAACCTTTGTCCGTGAGAGGTTTTGTTTAGTATTGAAAAATTATAAGTGTACATGGGAAAGGGTTGCGAGAGACAGGTAGCCACCTTTTGAAAAAAGTCCAAGAAAAACTAAAGGCAGTAAAAGAGCAAAATTTGTCAAAAAGGGGCCAACACAGTTTAGTTTGTTTGATCTTTCAAAATAAATATCTTTAAAAGAAATGAAAAGACTTAAAAAATATGATTATGTTTATATTTTGATGGAGGTTAGTTGAAGATCAACGATTTTGCAAAATGAATCCTAGGATGATTATTTTGTCATGACGCTATTGATTTGTAGAATCACTAATATTTTAGGCTTGTGTGCATTGTGCCTGTTTTGTTCATTAAGTTTAAATTTATTTATCACTTAAGGCTAAAGCTTAGTTTGATAAAGTTTTGCAGTCAATTAGAACTTCTTGAATATATTCGAGTGTTTGGATTATAATTCATTTGTATATAGTTCACACCCATTCATTCCATCCCACATGTTTGGACACATCGCTACAATGCTAGTGTGTAAAGCTTATGTATTTTGTGCCATGTTTTTGTGGTCATTTATACCTATATATGTGTGCCGGGTTTTCTTTAATAGATTTTGCATATATTATATGGAATTATATGCTGTATTTGTGAAATTTATTCTTTGAAAAATTGAAAAATTTCAAAAATAGTTGGTTGTGTTTGCCTTTGATATTATGATTACAGTGCCTGATTTATATCTTTTTATGATGATATCTTATCTTCTACGTGATGCTTCGTATTTCATGCCTATGTTTCTACTTCTTTGTGTATTTCAGATAAAAACAAAGTGGGAGAGCAAATTAAAATTAAAATTGAGATTTAATGATTTTGATTTATGGGTGAGAATTTATATATGAGTTTTACTTTATTTCAAACTCGATGCGTCATGAGGTATATGTTTTTGTCTCATGTGTGTAGGTACTTAAAGAGAAATTCAAGACACACGGATGAAGACAAATTGTGTGAAAGGGAATGATAAGAAGTTTGAAGACAAAGAGACTTATGCCATTCCGTTCTAGGGTTAGGAAGGGTGTTAGTATTTTTGTCATAGGAGATTTTTGATTTTAATTTAGTATTCGGTCATGTTTGTTTGTTTTGTATCGGAATAGCCAAAGGAGGACATTTGTAAGAATAAATTTTCTAACATTGTTCATAGCATAGTTTTAGACTAGTTTGGCGTATTTAGTTACAAATCGTCACGCATTGTCAAGGCGAACCGAACTCGAGCATATCCAAGTTTGAAGACTTTTCAACATCCCGTAAAGGTATACAATAATTTTTGAGTTTGAATTAATTTACAAAATCAATGTTTGGGATGTGTATTTTTTTTTTATAAAAAACGAACAGTTTTTATTTTATTTTCAAAAACCAGGCTTTTGATTTTCAAAAATAAGGATTTTGATTTCAAAAAGAAATATTTTTGATTGTTAATCTTGTTTAAATGAGATTGCATGTGGTTAGAAGCGAGATTGCAAGTCGTTAGATATGTCGTTTCTTATGTTTTTCAAATGAGGGCTTACTGCCTAAGATTTTTTCATGTCATTAGAAATGAACCAAGTCTCGTTCGAACGAGATACACATCTCATTTGAACGACCCTCTGATGTCGTTCGAATGACCACGCTGCCTTGAATTTTGTGAACATCCTATAAATACCTGTTTCGTATTCAAAATGTTTAAGACTTTTGCCTGATTCGTTTCTGCATAACTCTTGCGAAAGTTCTTCATGTTTTAGTGTTCCAAAACATTTTTTAATTCACAACATACATCCTTTAATATTGTTCTTGTGAATTTGTTTAAACCCTAGAAAGTTTTGTATATTTACATACACCTTTGTAGAGAAGGCATCTCTATGGCTGACTTGTGATACCTAAGGGAACTCACTACTAAAGATGAAAGATGAGGCTGGCGAAGGATTACGGTCTTATGATTCTTTCAAGGATCATCGTTTTTCACTAGAGATTTGCGAAGATTCACATTATACTTGTGGTGGTTATCAAGTAGTCTATTAGTCGACTGTCTTTTATATTTCTAAAGTGAATAAAGATTTTACTCGAAAGGGATTTTTTCCTAAAACCATTCCTTTATTGAATGCTTGGTTTGATTTATCTATTTTATAACATCGATCGATGTTTAGGATAAAAAGATAAAATTTGTTTGAAATTAATTGTTCACTCTCAAATTGGAATCCTTGTTGAGCATATTTACTTCCACGTTTAAAAATTGGTAGAACACTAATTATTTCGTCCCAACATACATCGTGATCAAATGCAATTTTATCCCCATCGCCTCATAAAAACATTGCCAGAAGTAGGACACAAAGATCTTATCCCGATTCAAAATAATATTGAGTGGTGCCTCCTACAATCTCACTATCTCTGCAACGATAAGTTAGGCGTACTGCCCTATCGTTTAATCTGCCCGAACATGTAAAAATGAGCGAACTTAGTCAATCTATACATAGTAACCAAGATGAAATCGTGACGCCTCTAAAACATCGGTAACCCCGTGATGAAGCCCATCGATAGACTATCCTATTTCCACACCATAATCTTTAATGGATACAAAACCTCGATTGGTCTCTGATGATCGACATTTACTATTTGACCAGTTGTGTAGTTGGTGACAAACTTTGTTATGTTTCACCTCATACCGGTCCACCAATACTGCTTCATCATATCCTGGTATAATTTATCCCCTTCGGGATGCATCGAGAATTATGACCCATGAAACTGTGTACCGTAGGTGTTCATCATCTGGGACAATCAACCTCCCATTGAAGTGTGAGCCACCCTCAGAACTGATTGAGTAAGATTCTTCTCCTCCCGCCAATAAGTGCTGTATCCTCTTCTGATAAGAGGGATCCCCTACCTATGCCTCCACAACCATCAAAATGATCTCGACTGTGATGGTCATTACTACTATACATGCCTGGACTACCTCTTCCTCCCGATGAAGCCCAACCCACTTTGTCTTCCACACTCCTACCAACTGTCCTTCCGACATACACCTCAATGCATCTGCCACCATGTTAGCCTTTTCAGATGGTATTGGTTGTTGAGCTGATAATGCTTTAAGAAATCAATCTATCTACACTGCTTCATATTTATCTCCTTCTGTGTGAATATATATTGCAGTGACTTGTGTTCCATGAACTACTAGAACTTCTCCCCCAGAAGATAGTGCCTACAAATCCTCAAGGTAAAAATAACTATCGCTAACTCCAAATCGTGCATGGGATAGTTCTTCTCATGGGGATTAAGCTTGCGAGATGCATAAGCTAAGATTGATAAGAGATATCCTTTAAGTGTTCTGGTCGATGGAGTGACTCTTGGACGAATTTTCAACATTCTTGGAGATCCTATTGACAATTTAGGTCCTGTAAACACCTACACAACATCTTCGATTCATAAATCTGTGCCCACCTCTATCCGAATTACTATTTCTCAATGATATTTCACGATCAAGATAATTTGTTGAATATAGTGAAACCATTTCATGGAGGCTCATTCATATCTTCTTTTTATAAAGCAAATCGACTTCGATTCTTAAATAATCCACATCACTACTACTTCTATCGACTCTTGGATGAATTTTCAATGTGCTTGGAGAGACTGTTGATAATTTAGGTCCTGTATATAATCGCATAACATCTTTAATTTATAGATTTGTGCTATCCTTTATCTAGTTAGATACAAAATTATTTATTTTTGAAACCAGAAGTAAAGTAGTAGATCTTTTAGCCCTCCAAGTTCTTGTAAGGATGCATCGTTGAAAATAAAGTACTCCACTCCTCCTCTAGGAAATGCGAGCCCTAGTGATGAAGTCAACTTGTCCTTTAGCACAGTAAAATCTAACTGACAGTGGTCATCCCAAGAAAAATGTACTCTATTATGAGTCAAATTCATTAAGGGACCCATAATTATAAGAAATCCTCTGATAAACTGGTGGTAGTAAACTGCTAATCCTAAAAAACTATGAACCTCCATTGGAGTCATGGGAAGGATCCACTCCCTTACTACTGACACCTTACCATGATCTACATAAATTCCTCTCTCGAATAACTTCACCTCCCACAACCAAAATCCACATTTCTCGAACTTGGAATACAAATGATGTTACCGCAAAGTCTGGAGAACCATATGCAAATGCTCCGCGTGCTCACTATCTGTCCAAAAATAAACCAAGATGTAATATATGAATGCAATGAAAAATTGATCTAACAAATATTTGAACACCCTGTTCAAGAGATCCATTAAAACTGACGGTGCATTGGTTAGCCTAAACGACATAACTCTGAACTTATAAGACCCGTATCTCATCAAAAATGCGATCTTACAGATATCCTGCTCCCTGATATGTAACTGATAGTACGTTGATCTCAAATTAATATAAGAGAAATAGGTTTATCCTCTCAATTGATCGAACGAATTATTGATATATGGCAACAGATACTTATTTCAAATCATGACCTTGTTCAACTCTCGATAGTTAATACACAACCTCAACGACCTATCTTTCTTCTTCATAAACAGAATTGGGTCACCCTAAGGTGATGTATTCCTATGAATAAAACCCTACCCCTAAAGTTACTGAATCTGATCTCTCAACTCCCACATCTCTAAAGGAGTCATACGATACGATGCACGTGCAATCGGCCTAGTCTTCGGTGCTAAGTCGATTAAAAATTCAATTTTTATACTAGGTGGTGACCCTAACATCCCCCAAAATGCATCAACATAGTACCTAACCACATGGATTGAATATAACAATATGACTATATCCTCCGAATTCTCCCCTTGATATAATATGAATGCATGCTCGATCCTCCCTACAGATGAGGGATCGCCACCAGAAATATATCGTGCCTTAGAATAGAAAACACGATAGTCCTATTGTAATAGTCCACCATCACTCTATATGTCGCTAACTAGTCCATACCCAGAATAGAATCATACTCATACATCTCTAAAATGAGAAAATACGCTACTAAAAATAACCTCCCAATGTCCACACCCACTTCCCAACAGATGGAATGAATGAGAGCCCCGCCACTCAACGGTGAATCTACGGTCATAATAATATTTGACGCTGTATCCACTAAACTCACTCCATATGCCCATCGATAGGAAAAATACCCTAAATCGTTGGTAGTATTAGCAGTAAAACTGTACCTCAGACGTTATACACACGCCCAAACTGTAACTGCCCTTATAGAGGCGATAATGTTAGAATTGTCGATGGGGATGGAAGCTAATGTAACTGTTACCCTGGATGGGCATCCTGTAGCTGACCTATAGACCTATTCGGCCATACACGCCACATGTGGCCCTACTCCCCACATATGAAACGTATCCCCATAAAATCATGTCCTCCTGGTGAGGCTGCCTCTGGCCATATTAGCCCTAATAATCGTGGCCATACTGGCCTCTAGTCTAGTTCCCCTGACCCTACAGCCCTGAGGAACATGCTACGGATGGCAATGCTTGAAATTGCCATTACCCGACCTGAACCTCTTAGTCGAGTCCCTCTACTGGGAATTTCTCTTTTGTTGCCTACCTTACTGGTGTGGTTCCCTGCTAGCACCACTACTCCCAGTCTTGCCATGTTGGCTCGACTCTTCTGTCCTTTTCGCTCTCCTCAGATGGAGGCGATGGTCCTGACAGTGAAGCGATGCGGCATTAACAACATCAGTGTAAATCCTTAACATCAGGTTTCCCAAAAATTGCTGACAAATCCTTGAAGTAAGACAATCCATAAACATGAGAATCTTCCGCTCCTCAGTTTTCACCTCATATGGCACAAAGTTCGCCAAGCGAGTGAACTCTTCCTCATACTCAGCCACTAATTGTGCCTCGTGTAAATCTCCTCCTCATCTCTGTCTGTACAATCTCTGGAAAGAACTTACGGTCAAACCACATCCAAAACTCCTGAATATTCATTGAATCTCTCTCCCCTGATGTGGTAACTAACTCCCATCACTGAAGAGATAGCCCAACCTAGCTTGAACTAGTTAGTATTAGCTTTTGTGTGTTGATGAACTCAATAATACGTAGATGCCTTTGGAATTCCTTCTTCTATTGGCTAGTAGCTACAACATCTGCACTGCCCTGAAACTCTGACAAATGGCTCTTTTGAAAGGACTCCCTGACTCGCTCCCACATGGGCGATAATGGGTGTCTATACTAGGTCAACCACTGGCGGCTGTGGCTGTACTTGGGATAAGTGTTGTGCTATGATGGTTATGGAAGAATTACCTACGTGTGCTACTATGATTGCGACCTCTGTTGCGGTGGTAGTCCCGTGAGCTACATGTGGCTCCGACTAAGCCTCCCCTTCTACGGCCCTCCTCATTATAAGTGCTGGTCAGTCGTTCTTAGAGTTTGACATCCGAAACAAAGCCAAAATTTTATGAGATTACACTTTAAATATATACAATAACAAAAGAACGTAAATGCGTAATGTGAAACAACAGTCCTAAGAATAGGGCTCTATATAAAAAACGCAACGCTTACAACGTTGCAAGTTCGCACAGATCCTAAGGACACTAGAACCTGATGCTCTGATACCAATTGTGGCACCCCGCCAATTCTAATACAGGGTGGCCAATTCTTAATTAAAATAAAATAGGAATTCAATATGATTTCATTCTCAGCATCATTGTGACAATAAGAATTATAAATATAAAACGAATGAAATTATACATACAAATGAACATATAAAATAATTGACAGCATAAATAGATAATAATGAATCGAAAAAATCATCGGCCACAACAAATAACTATCCAATAGAAATAAAAATGATAATACTGAATATCTCTGACCTAAATAAAACCCTATCTATCTACGGGCAACACGCCCAAAAGTAAAATAGTGGAATAAAATAAAATCCTATCAAGATAAAAAAAGTTGAGGCTGCTAAATCAATCTCGTAGCATTCATAGATACTACTCCTAACGACATGAAAGTTCTAACCCTGCTATCCCTACTGCTGCTGCACACCTGGAGTTTTGAAAATAAGAAAATAGATTTTCCCCCAGGTCAAAGACCAAAAATATTTGACGATATTTTACAAGTATTTAAATGTTTTAAATAAAAAAAACACGTGTTATATTACTTTCACAATTAATTTACCGGTCGCACTCAAAAGAGATTTATCCTCACCTTTCATCTATAGTGCGCACCTAAGGAATTCATTTTATTATCCTAATTACACTACCTAGTTTAGCTAGGAGAATAACTGCAATTAAAACCCATCCCCCTAGTAATCACCATTAGCTAATAAATACTACCCTCACTTGGTATACGTTTAGCGACACACATGCTATAAAATAAATATATACACAATATAAAAACATAGATGCACCCTTGATATAATAGATATACACACAACATCTCGTATACACAAACGTATATCACTCGCTATATACGTATAAATCGTATCCCTAGAGCATGAACCTCGTAGATACGTCCCTTATGTGCTATCGGGCTCCAGGTATACCACGTACCATAACTAGACCACCGGGTTAGAATTTCATCACCGAACCCAAATCTAAACACAAACAAATGGAGGCGGTTATAAACATACGTTGAAGGATTGCAACCATATCATATTGCACCCAACTAGTCTCCAAACCAACACATATCCTCACAAATGAATAGTGGCCATGCAATAATACTTTGACCTGGGGAATCAAACCAACACTAGATGGTTAATGCCAGGATGGATTGCCACTACGCACAATCTCCAAACGTTAGCACTACCAAGTAGGTATATTCAAATAAATACGCATCAATCACACACACACACACACACACACACACATACACACACACACACACACACACACACACACACACACACACATATATATATATATATATATAGTTAACCCACGATACGTATATATATAAGGTAATGAATATATACATAAATTCCACAAAATACAAGTCTAACAAATCTCGAAGTCCGAACCAACTTCCCAATTATATAACTAAGTGTTCACTCACATGAATTTTTGCTTCGTCTCACCCGAACCCATTTAACCATTGGCTTAGCACATGTACTAAACCATGAAAATATTCCCTAGTTGTCCCACTTTACCCCAAGAGCCCATACGTACATCTATTTAACAAGCGCTATCTGGTAAAAAAAATGGGTAATAAAAATCTGGGCAATTCCAGCAAATCGAATCTATTCAGTCAAAGGAATTGGTTTACTCCCTGTTCGATCTATTGATCTTCCAATCATGTTCTTCCTCAATTTTTCACTCAAAACCCCTCCAATGGAGGTCCTAAACCTCCCAAAACCTCAAATACATTTCCACATGATTACATAACTATTAAAATCATTATAACTACGAAATATACTCGAATCCATAATCAAAGCCCTAGTATTCCTAATCATTACTCAGTTTAATCTACTAAGAATTAATCAAACTTTGAAATTTCATTGATTTCAACACCATATCAATCTTCTACATGTTCTTACTCATAAACCTAGAATTAAATCACTAAATTCTTATATATTCATCATCATCCAATATTAATTTTGATCAGAGGTTAAACATCATTTAAATATCTTTATTTAATTGTCAAAGTTTCAATCTTTTAATCTCAGATTTGGTTCCAAATTAAATATGGATGTAATTAGCTAAAGAATTTTTAATCTATAAACAGTAAATACTTGCCTTTTGGATTTGAATCCGAAGTCTCAATACATAGGGATGAATCTGAATTTTGAAGATTTTCTTCTTCTCTGTCCTCCAAGTTCTCTTATCCCTTTCTTCCTTTTTCTCTTCTATTGAGCTTTTCCTTAATCTCAATTATGTAGAGGCCAAAACTGAGGCTGTTATCCACCACTCTAACCTTTAGATACCCCTTAATCACATCCTAATTTCGTTTTTAGATAAACCCTAGGTGTACAAAGATGACTATACCCCTATAGGGGCCCGACTACATCTAAGAAGCCTAAGGAACTCATTTATAACATCTTGGTACCTATTATGGATTATGTCGACCCATTTTGGATCACCAGTGCACTAAAAAAGGTCACCTTAGTCACCCATATAAAAATATACAAACACCTCATTAATCGGGCCCGACACGTGCGTATAGTATGCGTCGCCCATTAAATATACAAATTCGGTGATGTAACTCTCTATCGACTTAATATAATAAATTGTCGCTTTTCACTAATATACGACATATAATAAATCACATCTCTATTTACTTATCACACGCTAGTAAATAATAATAATAATAAATATTAATCCTTAACTCACGAATTAATATTTACAGAGCCTAAATTAATTTTTTTTAATTAAGTTAATTATTAAATGCACACATAAATTGAATACTCATAAAAGTACGACGTATTACACCCTTCTCGACCTTTGGTTTGATAGGGGGGGGGGTGCTCGTGATCGACAGTGAGCAGGTCAACCAACTATCATATGACCTACTCTTTACTCATGTCGCTCAGGATTTGTCTTAAGCAAACTAAATTTCCTTTTGTTTTTCATGAAGTTATTGGAAATTTTATTTTTTGTTTTGACATAGTTCTTATTTCTCTGCTTGTAGGTTATGGCGGACTTCGTCACCATTTTGGAAAGTCGCTCTGACCAGTACAAAATAAACAATGATCTTACTATGGTCTTGGACAAGTCCAAGGATGCTCTTGCTTTTGCCCGAAGGGCATATGACGAGGAGACAAAGTCCACCAGCGAGGCTATGAACGCGCTGAAGGGCGATCGCGACCAATAAATGGTTGATCGTGATCAACTTGTTGTTGAATGCAAACATTTAAAGAAGGAATGCGATTATCTTTCTTCGGTTAAGGATGCCACCTACGACAAGTGCTATACATAAGCCTTTGATGTTGCCAAACGCCAACTGACTTTTATTAGGAAGTTCAACTTCAAGAAGGGATGGAATGCTGCATTGGTGAGGGTAAATAGTCCAGCCAATTCTGAACTCTTTGGCGAGCATAATCCTAGTTCCCCGCTAAAGACTGATGAATAAGCTTCAAGAGATGCCCCTGCCGACCAAACTTCTTCTGTAGCTACTAAGTGTGAAGCCCTGGAGACCCAAGAGCAGGTGAAGGGAAAGGAGAATAGTTAGAAATAATTATCCTATGCACCCTTATATTTTTCTTTTCGTCTTCATTTATAAGGGCCTTGCCTATTTTAGTTATTAATGAAAGACTTCGTTGCGAATTTTAATTTTGTCTTGAATTACTGCTAAATTTTCCCTTTTTTATTCTTACTTTCTATAGCATATCAATGTTGCCGCAAAGATTCCTTATTTTTTTGGTAATCTAGATGCCGTTCTTAGTTGAGAGACTAGTGCCCAAGATCGCCATGCTTTTATTTCTATTCGAAAATCTCTCAAGAAGATAAGTGATGCCTATAAAGGCCAGTCTGCCTTAATGGCTGAGTTGAAGGATAACGTGAAGGACTTGGGAGATGTGGTCACCCTTATGGAAGAGGAGGTAAACTCCTAGAATAAGTAGATTACATAAGCCAAATACATTAGGGATGTCGGGGATCTTCCACAAGCCAAAAATTATTCCCTTAAGAAATAACTTGTTGAGGCAGAAGATAATCAAAGAAGGGAATGTGTTGTGATGATGGGCCTTAGTCATGATATACTCAAGACGTGTTACCTCTTTAGGATGGGCCCACAAGCAGCGTGGTCTACTAGTAATGAGAAAGGGTGGATGGATGCCCCCATTAATTTAGATGAGGCGAAGCAACTAGCTTATAGGAATGATTGTCTGAATGACCTAAGGGTAGTAAAAGTTCTCAATGACTCTCCGCTTTGGTATTGGTACCAAGTTAATTGTCTGGCTTATAGGTATCCACCTTAGAAGTGAAGAAAGTTAAGTTTCACTAAATGACATCATTGTTTAGTTGGACAAGAGCTAACTGTCCTCGCATGAGAGCGACGATGAATTCTGATTAGACCTAGATGATAGTCGAAGATGGGCTATTGCTACCATTCTTGTTAGTCGATGGTAATTATTATTTATTTTGTCCCTTCTTAATTGTAATTGGACTTTTTATGAATTATAACTCTTTGTAACAACAAGTTGGTTATATGATATCATTATTTTTCCTTTTTCCATTCCATAATGCCGACGATGTAATTTATTATCTTTTCTTACCTTTTAGGTTATGTCGTCACACCACCTTAGGTCTAGAATAGACTATGGGAAAAATGCACCCGGTTTTAGGGCCATTCACCCATTTAAAACTTTTATTTGAATAAAGTCGGGTTCATTCAGTGCCTAGGGTCTCCAATCGGTCTTTTATTTGCCTAAGAAATTCCTGAGGTTTTCGTGTTTTTCATGCCGGAGACCTTGATACCTTAGGTTTAGTTATAATTAGATAATTTTTAATTATAATTAGACTGAGGTGATGTTGATCAATACTACAACCGTTAATTAAAAGGTTAGCTTGTCATTTTGGAACAATGATAAGCAACTAACTGAACCATTTTGGCTTATACTTTATGAAAAATGCTAAATCAAACTGTGGGCATCATAAGTTCTGGAATAAAAACTTGCAAAAACTAATTAAGCTAGAAATAAATTAAACAAGGGTGAACTCAAAAGTAAAACGTCTTGAGATTGTATGAATTCCAAGACCTTGGTATATCCCTACCCTCCATTATTTCCAAATGGTAGGCTCCTTTCATATCGTCTCTGATGACCTTGAATGTTCCCTCCTAGTTAGGTCCCAACTTTCCATCTGAGGGATTTTTGGAATTACCGAGGAATTTCTTGAGGACGTAGTCATGATATGAAATTTTCTCGAATTGATTCCCTTATTGTACTACGCTGTTAACTATTATTAGTAAGAGGCCAATTTTAGCATGGCCTCTACCACTCGTTCCCTCGCTAGGTCAAGTTCAATGTTCATAGTTTCGTCGTTCAAACCTTGCTCTGTAATGGTGGTCCTCATGGTTGGCAGACTGGATTTCAAAGAAATAATATCCTCCATCCCATGTGTTAGAGTGAAGGGCTTTTCCCTAGTAGGCTTTTTAGGTGTAGTATGATATGCCCACAGACCATGAGGAAGCTCATCCACCCAGGCTCCCTTTTCCTTCTCTAATATATTTTTCATGCCATTGATCATCATTTTGTTGGAAGCATCCGCTTTCCCATTGCTTTGGGGATGGGTCAAAGAGTTGAAATGGTGTTTGATACTATGGTTGTCATGGAAACCCTAGAAAGGTCCAATTTCAAACTATATGCCATTGTCTGTAAGGATTGTCGTGGATACCCAAAATATTTTTTGATATTTCTCCAGATGAATCTGATCATATCAGTGTACCAAATATTTGCCAGTGGCTCTGCTTCAATCCATTTTGTGAAGTAATCTATGCCGACTAATAGATACTTATGATTTCCTGGTGCTGTTGGGAGTGGTCCTATAATATCTTACCCCCACCTGACGAATGGCTATGGACTAATTAATGACTTCAAGTCACTTGCTGGTTGATGAAGCTTGTGGGATAACTTTTGGCACTTTTCACACTTATGAACATAAGAGGTTACATCTTTCTGCATATATTACCACCAATATCTTTCATTGATTGATCTAAAGGCAAGAGACCTTCCTCCTGCGTGGCTTCTACAGATCCTCTCGTGTAGTTTGTGAAGAACTCAATCGACGTCTTTTGGATGCACACATTACAGGAAAGCACTTGTGAAAGAAGTTATGTAAAAATTCCTTCCTGTCCCAGGTAAAACCGCGTAGTTTTAAACCCTGACCTGGTGGGCTTATTTTTTATATGTTGGTAAGATATCATTTGGTAGGTAAACAATTATGGGATCCATCCAGCTGGGACTTTTTTGCACGGTGAGAACGTGCTCGGCGACCATTGGCTTTATAATTTTGGACTTAACGAGGAATTCCTTGCCAATTTTTCTTCTTAGACCGGAGTCCACTATTGAGATTAGGGATGCTAAGGCATCGAAATGGCTATTATGCCCTTGGGAGAACTATTGAATGTGAAATTCCTCAAATTTTAACATCAAATCATGAGCCATCTATAGGTGTGCTGCCATTCGTTCATCTTTGACATTGAAATTTTTGGTTACCTGGTTGGATACCAATTTTGAATCATAATATACATCGAGGTGATTTGCTCCACACAAGTGAGCTTTATGTAGTCCGACTATGAGGACTTCGTAATCTGCTTCGTTATTGGATGCTTTAAAGCCAAGCTTGATTACTTACTCGATCATGGCATTCTCTGGCATGACGAGCATAATTCCTACTCTAGCCTAGAGTCTCCATCCACATACAGTGTTCATTATTGGATTCAATCCCATGACATTTTAATTAATCAACATCTGTTAGTCGCTAAGTGCATCTTGCCCCATAAACTCTGCGATAAAATTACCCAACACTTGTCCCTTAATCGCTATTTTTGATTAGTAGTGTATGTCAAATATCCCAATTTCTATCGACTATTTGGGCACCCATCCAGATAGGTTGGCCTTACGAATAACAGCTTTGAGGGGAAAAGATGTGATGAATATAATTGAATGAGCTTCAAAGTGGTGTTTCAGTTTGCGAGATGCAATGGCTATAGAGTAAGCTAATTTCTCTAGTGGGAGGTAGCGCTGTTTGGTATCTTGGAGTGTCTTGCTAACATAGTAAATGAGAAATTTTTATACTTTATATTCACAAACTAAGGTTGAACTGACTGTACGACTTGAAACTTCCAGGTAGAGATAAAGAGTATCTCTCGGGTTTGGGATAGCTAGCAGAGGAGGTTTTCTCATATAGGATTTGATTTCCTCAAGGGCCTTTGAGCATTTGCCATTATAGATGAGACGTTTCTCTTTCTCCAATAATTCAAAGAATGGTCAGCATCGTTCGGAGGGTTTGGAGATGAAATGGTTTAGGGCATCCCTATTAGCTTTTGAATTTCACGTAGTGTCTTTAGAGACCGAACATTATTGATTGTGAATATTTAATCAGGGTTTTCCTGAATTCCTCTTTTGCTGACCAAGTAGCCTAGAAACTTTTCGAACTAGACCTCAAAGGAGTATTTTCTTGCATTGAGCTTGATTTAGTAATGTCTCATGATTTCAAATGTCTCCGCTAAGTCCTTTAAGTGATTAGATTTTCATATTTTTGATGAGCATGTCATTAATGTACACCTCCATTGTTTCTCCTAACTATTTCTTGAACATTTTAGTGACCAATCTTTAGTACGTGGCTCCAACATTCTTGAGGCCAAAATCCATGAACCTATAATGATACAGGCCTAGGGGAGTGATAAATTAAGTTTTATCTTGGTCGAGGAAAAACTGAGTAATCTGATGGTACTCCGAATAATCATCCAAAAATCTCATCCGCTCATGGGCTGCTGTGGCATCGACCAACTGATGTATCTTTAATAAAGAGAAACTGTCTTTGAGACAAACCTTATTGAGGTCGATGAAATCCATGTATACTCTCCAATTATCGTTGCTCCTTCTTACCACCACCGAGTTTCAGAGCCATTTCAAGAATTAAACGTCTCTGATGGACCTTGCCTCCAGAAGTTCCCCCATATCATTTTCTACTTCCTTGACCTTTTCTGGGAAATTATGACGATCCTTTCTGTATGATCGATGGAAATATTGGGTCAATGTAAAATTTATGGCATGTGACTTTGGGGTTGATCCCAGTCATATAATATGATTTGCCATGTGAACACATCTAGATTTTGCTTTAGAAAAGTAGTTAATTCCTTCCTTTCATGCTTGGACAGTGTGATGGCGATATAAAATTTTATTTTTTTTCGGTTCTCATCAAAAACTATTTTTTCTAGTCTTTTCATAACTCCATCTCCGGGGTTAACTCTTGTCTCTTTCACCCCTGGCCTGCTATACTTAGTGCTAGTAGTGGTTTATATGATGTCAATTTTATAATCACAGATAAAATGTTGAGAAAAATAAAGAGACACGAGAATTTTTAAGTGTTTCAGCTCTAAGAAAAGCCCACGTCCACTGTGGTTGTATTGCTTTTGATGATTACAGACAATTAGGTATTCTTGTTAGAAGAATGACCTTGTAATTTTCTCCCCTTATTTCTTGAAAGGAATACATTGTATTTATAGTGACTCGGAGATCAAGGGTTGGAATGCCTTTATATATCTAGGTATTTACACCCGTACATAATGAGTGTGGCTGTTGATAGCATTGGGAACGTGTAGAATGACTCTTGGCCTCTTTCCACGTGATATTTTTTTGTCTATAATGATGGTTTGTATTATTCGATTTGGTCAGCTTTCTAGCCTATCAACTATCTTCTAAGTCGACCAAGTAATTGATGACTAGGGCTAGTGCCATGTCAGGGGACATGTGTGCATTTCTAATTGGTCCATGTAGATGGCATCAACAAAATTCCCCAATGCTTCATTCTTGATATTTTTTTAAAAGGATGAAGTATGACTCAGACAGAGTTGCTCGATAATCTTTTGTTGTCTTGGTCGGCTGCTGACTTATAGGACTTGTAAAAATTTTCATCATTTGATCACGTGATGGAAATTTTATGAATAATTTGAATTTCAGCAAACTGCCAAAGCGTGTATTAGTAATTTCCTGTCTTTAGAGTTGTTCAACCATCAAAATGTCAACTGTCTATACACTTAATCATTACCTGCACTATTTTCTATGAAGACTATAAGCGATGAGATTTTAACTAATATCTGTACCATAAATTTTAAAACTTTCAAACTCTCTTTCATCTTCAAGCTCTTTTTTGCTCCCATTCTCACTCTTACTTCTACCATTACTTTCTCTGTAAGCTTTCTTTTTCCCTTCCATTTGATGTCTTTCTTTGATGTAATCATGGTGTACATTGTTCATGGGGATTCTTTATATGAATTTAGGCAGCAAAAAAATATCCCTGATTGGGTAGAGCTAGAATTCCCTGTTCCTCCGGTTGATGTTTTATCATTACTAAAGGGCCATTGGATCCCCTCATTATTTATAGCTGAGTGTGGTATTACCTTCCCCCCCAATTGTTTCTTTTTGGAGTTTTGTCAATATTTTGACATTTTCCTAGCTCGAGTAGCTCACAATCCGCAGAGAATAGTAAATGGGATCCATAGGCTCAACCAGATATACAAAACTCATATTGGTATTCCTTAGCCAATGTTCTTCTACAAGTGGGTTACCACTGATAATACTTATTACTTGAAAACTAGGTTTGCTAATAGATCTTTAGCTGTCAACCTCCCAGATCCCAATAAGGACTACTTTGATTAATGGGTTATAGCAAAGAACTGGCAATATGCTCCTCTTACAAGAGGAGAAGCGTATGGTGGCCCCAGATTTCCTCAAAATGGGAATGGTATTGATTGCAGAACCTTTTTTTTCTTTTTCTGACAACCAACTGTTTGATAATATGTTAACTAACCTTCTTATCTTCTTTTTATGCAATGGACAACAATAAAAGTGGTCCTAAGGAAGGGGACATCAATCTTCAAGAGCTTAAATTTATGTAGAGCATTCATAAAAGAATTATGGAGGAGCATCCCAGAGCAGCCTCCTATTTATTATAATACAGAATTTCTATTACTTCTTTTGTTGCTAGGCCAGCTACTGCAGCACCTTCAATCCCTATTAATTTGGAAGAGGAACCAATTCATACTTCTTGAACCGAGGAGTCATATAGAGTTGAGAAGGACCCTGGAACATCTTCTTCGTCTGAATCTTTAGATATTTTTGCAATACCTACTTCCCCACTAGCTGTCATGGGCAAGAGAAAGCTCCCAAACTTGATGGAGATTGCCAAAGCCGCTGCTATCTAAAAGTCCAAAATGACTGAAAAAGGGTCTAAAGTACCTGAGAAGGTCCCTCAGGTTAGAAATACTGAGGAAGGCGAGGCTGACAGGGGTCATTTAAAGAGAATGAAGAGAGGACTTCCTGATAAAATGGCCAAGACAACTTTTTTCGACCAACATGAGTTAGTAAAAAAGATTCATTCTGACCTGAAAGTTACTGGGTCATCCTCGGTGGCTGTTAATTCGAGTTTGGCTAGGAAGTTGATCAAATCTAAAACTCTTCCTACTAATAAGGTAGTTGCAGTTCCTGTGTTCCATTCCAGATTGACAGAGAGAGCTTGCCAAACTTTGGCTTTGGTAACCATCTTTCATCTTTTGCTCACATTTACTATCTTATTTCTTTTTCACTGACTTGTTAATTTTTTTCATTTTAGTAATTTTTGGAAGACTTTAATCAACTGCGTTCTTCTTTAGGAGAAGTTAAAGAGGAATTTGAAGGCCTAAAGAAGACTTTAAAAGCAATCCGATATACTTTGGAGGCTAAGCAAAAAACTTAGGAGGAAGAACTACAAAAAGCCAATAAAAGGGCCACCACAATTAAAGAGAAGTTGAGAACTGTCGAGACCAGTCTAACAACTACTGAGAACAAGGCCAATATGGCCAAAAAGAAATTATTGGACAATAAGACTCTCCTCTCATCTTCCGAGGAGAAGTTTAAAGGTCTGATTGCTAATCTTGTGGCAGAGAAGGCCAAGAATAAGATCATCAAGGACAAAAATTTTGACAAAGGCTGGGAGAGGGCACTATTGGTTGCTTCATCACAGATTGAGTTTGCTAAGAAGAAATTATTTAAGGATGGTTGGTCGGAGGCACTCAAGGAAGTTGGCATATTTGATAATTCTAAGCTATTTTAGAGACATAACCCAGGCACTCCTCCAAATTTGGTGGAAGAATTTGATGATAAATAACGGTTAGGGGAGTCTTCTCTTCAACCTATTGAGTCTACTATAGAACCAGCGAGTGGAGCTATCCTTCCTGCTGAGCTGCCTTCAGAAGTTAATGCTTAGGATAAGCAGAAGTTTTAGCTCCTTATTGTCTATTTTCTTTGTCTGCTAGTGTCTTTTTTGTTCTTATACCGGGATCATCATTTTGTAACACCCCTTCACTTATTAATGAAAAGACTTTATTATTATCACCCTTTCTTATTTCCCTTTTTATCTTGGTTGGATGCTTTTATCTTATATTCCTTGAAAGATATTACTTGATCATCATCTTTGTAGTCTTTGTATTCTTACCCATGTGAATTGCAGTTTTATGCGCGGAAGAAAAAAATTACTCATGCTGAATCTGACTTACTCAGGCGTAGTAGAAACCTTCTCAAAGCTGGCCATGTTCCTCTATTTGATAAAGAATGAATGAGGAAAACTCTGGCCGACGAAGCTATTACTTTCACAAGCAGCCCAAGGAGATTTGGATGGAAGGTTACAAGGAGGCCTTAAGCCATGTAGATAATTGTCTTGCACAAAGTCATTGTGAGGGTTATAGATGGGGATGGACCAACTTGCTTGCCTTACTAAAGTATGACCAAAACAGTGAGTTATGGTAATGGAATGACTCTGGTTTGTTGGATTATGACAAGCCGCCATTTAAGTTGGAGGTAACATGGATCCCTCCTGATGCCATTCCCTAATGTTTAATCACTAAATAATTATGAGATTATGACCTTCATGATGTGCCTGAAATAATCCGTCCTCCTCATTTGATCAACTTGCCGAGCAATAGTAATAGGTAATTATTGAGATATTTTAATTACATAAATTCCCCCTATAGCCGGGATGATCCTCTTACTGGGATGGAGAGAGTGCATCATACATCTTCTAAAATGACCAAAGCACAAGGAAAACGTCCAGCTGAATAATTCTTCAGTTTTTTGTACTTACTAGATCTTGAATGTAGTACCTTTAGTAATTGAATAAAATTATATGTACTTATTGTTAACTTATGGTTAGTAAACCAGTTATTCAACTAAGTTATTTGCTTGATGATGAGTTATTAAACTGTGATTGTAGGGCCTTAGATTCTACTAATGCACTTAGATAAAACTGTAAATAGTTTTGTTGATCCAAGTTGTAGCATTACTTATCAGTGGCGACCAAGTGTATAAACAATGTATGTATGTAATCCTGTATTTAGTAATGTATACACGTCTTCCTGCATTTAACCCAGTCGGGTAAAACTTCTTGTGTGTATACATGAAATTTTACAAGCTTGCTGTTATTAACTCGTCAAAGACAAAACCATAAATGAAGTAATTATCATTAGCGACCAAGTGTGTTAGGAATATATGTACGTATTCCCGTGTTCAACTTGACCGAGTAAAGATTTTTGTGTCGATACATGAAGCTTTACTGACTTCTTGTTCGTGACTTGTTAATACGAAGTCACACATGAAGTAAGAACTTGGTCGGTGCATCTCGAACCGCTTGTTAAGCTGTTGGGGCATCTCAAATTTGATAAGTTCAACCTAATTATGTTGTTGATTTATGTAGTTGTTATCGCCTATTGATCGGCAAGGCCTGAAGATTCAAGATACATTATTTATATATTGTGTCTGGGGATGTATATCGCCCTACTTCGAAAAAAATTGAAAAAATTAGAAACTAAAATCAAGATATTGTTTTGAACTTGAAATGAAATTTTGTTGAACTTAAAGAAAAAATAAATATAGAATGCCTTTATTCACTGATAGTTTTTTTGGAGGTGCTCAACGTGCCCATCAAGTGCTTCTAATCGAAACGTTCCTAGTCGAATGACTTTAAAAATGCGATATGGACCATGCCAATTTGCCTCAAGCTTGCTGCCTTTATGAATTACCTTCTTGAGGACATAGTTGCCCTATTTTAAGTTGGCCGGCTTGATCCTTTTATTATAAAAGCGATCAGTCCTCTGTTGATACGTAACATTTCTGAGGGTGGAATCTTCTCGGACTTCTTCCACCATGTCCAAGTCCAATTGTCTCATTAGATCACTTTTGGGAGAATAAAATTTCAACACTCTATGAGTTGGTAGACCTATCTCGACAGGTACCATGGCCTCTGTCCCAAATGCAAGCATGTAAAGTGTTTCTCCAGTTGTTTGTTCTCAGCGTGGTTCTATAATGCCAAATAACAGAGTACAACTCATTAATTTAGTTAACCTTGGTAGCATGAAGTCTCTTCATCAGTCCATTAAGCAAGGTTCTATTTACCATTTTTATTTGACCGTTGATTTATGGATGTCCTGGGGCAGAATGGAGTTTTTGGAACTTGGATTGAATATAGTATGCTTCGAATTCATCTTTATCAAATTGAGAGCCATGGTTGGTAATGAAGGCATAAGGCATGCCATACCTTCATATGATGTTCTGCCAGATGAATTGATATACCTTCTCATAGGGCATCTCTATTAATGGCTCTGCTTCCCCCTACTTCATGAAATAATCAACAGCTACTACCAGGTACTTGAACCTGGCTTTGGTTGTTGGCAATGGGCCGACCAAGTGAATTCCCCAAATGAAGAATGGCTAGGGAGAAGTCATTAGTTTTAAAGTAGCGCCTGATGCTCTATGAATTGGAGCAAATATTTGGCATTTATCTCATTTTCTTGCGAAGGAGCAACAATCTGCCTTCATAGTTGGCCAATAATACCCCTGTGTGGTAATTCTCTGGACTAATGACCAACCAGCTGAATGAGCTCCATAAGAACCTTCATGTGCCTCCTCGATTAAGTCAGCAACTTCCAATGGATGGACACAACGTATTAAGGAAATAATGTATCCCCTTTTGTATAGGACTCCCTTCTCCAACACATATCTAGATGCTTTGTATCGAAGATTTTTTGCTTCTTTTGGATTAATTGGTAAGGTTCCTTTTTATATGTAAGCTCTAATTGGATCTATCCAGGATGGACCCAAATCTACAATAATGAAATTGATAATTAGATCCTCCTCTAGGCAAGGAAGGAAAGCTTCAGGGAAGGGTGCTTTCACTTAGGCATATGAATATGGAAGAAAAACATATACATGGAAGAAGGACCATTCCACTGGCAAACCATTATGGCACTGAAACATAACACAGCATAATGGCAAGCATGAAGCTCCTGCCTACCAATATTTCTATTAGAATCCTCCTCCTAAGTTATATTATTATTGCTGAAGCTAGCCGAGAAAGTGTGTCAGTTCGTGCATTTTTTATCCTTGGTATTCTGATTATCTATATAGTTGGAAATGTGGAAATGGCTTCCATTTCCTTGGCCAAGTATCTCACCATCAAATCTCCTTTGACTCCATATATATGAAGCACTTGGTTGACGATCAATTGTGAATCACTGTGTACCACTACTTTCTTGGTGCCTAATGATTGGGCTAACTCAAGTCCAACGATTAAAGCCTCGTACTCCACTTTATTATTTAAAGTTTGGAATTAAAACCCGAGGGTGTATTTTACATCAATATTTTCAGGAGTGTTAAGTAAGATACCAACTCCTATACCAGTTGCGCATGAAGATCCATCCATATATAAATTCCATAAAGGAATTTCATTGCTAAATCTTTTTGAAGATATAATTCCATGACGGAACACCTTCTTACTTTCTTCTTCATATTTCTGTGCCATTTCTTGAGCAATTGATGATTCTTTTTGAGCGTCTACGACTTTGGATTGCTTTTGACCTAAACTTTCTTTCATAGAAGTCTGCTCGGAAGGGAATTTGGGATGGTCGATAACCTCTGGATATGTAAATTTTGCAATAAAATATGCCAAAGCTTGCCCTTTTAATGATTATCTCGGCTCATAGACGCTGTCATACTCTCCTAGCTCTACCGCTCAATACATCGACTTGCCTCACTTTTTAGCTTTTTGAAGTGCTTACCGAAGGCGTAGGTCAGTGTATACTACTATGGTGTGCGCTTGAAAATAAAGTTTCATTCGCCTGGACACTTCAATGAGAGCTAAGGCTAATTTTTCCAAGCGTGAATACCTGATCTTTACACCCCTAAACGCCTTAATGGTGTAGTACAATGAATTCTAGATTCCATTTTCCATCCGAACTAATGCCAAGATAACTATAAATTCAGAAACATCTAAATACAAATATAATTTCTCTCCCAACGTTAGTTGGGATAACAATGGAGGGGACCCCAGATACTTATTCAACTCCTAAAATTCTTTTTCACACTCCTCATTCCACTCGAAGGTCTTTCTGATCACCTTAAAGAATAGTAAGCACCTATCTGTTGCTCAAGAAACAAACCGGTTTAGGGCAGCCACCCTAATAGTAAGTTTTTGAACATCTTTTTTGCAGGTCATTGATTGCATTCAATCAGAGATTTGATTTTAGCAGGATTAGATTCTATTCCTCTCTAATTTACTATAAATCCACGGAATTTTTTTCTTGCACACCGAATACATACTTGCTCAGATTCAGTTTCATCTGATGGTTTTCCAGTTGAGTAAAAGTTTGACTAAGGTTCTTGATATGATCTGAAGCTTTCCTGCTTTTAGTCAGCATGCATCTACGTTCACCTTCATATTTCTCCCAATATTTTTTTCAAACACATTATTGACCAATCTTTGATATGTTGTTTTTGCATTTTTAAGCCTGAATGGCATCACGTTGTAGCAATAAGTACCTTGGTTGGTAATAAAATAAGCGCTTTCTCTGTCCTCTATTTCATTTTTATCTGGTTATATCCAGAATAGGCATCCATGAAACTCAACAACTCATGTCCTGTTGTTGCATCTACTAATGGATCAATTCTAGGCAAAGGAAAATGGTCCTTTGTACGAGCCTTATTAAGACGGTAAAATCTACAGACATTCGCCACTTATCATTTTTCTTCCTGACCATCACAACATTCGCCAACCATGATGGATATTTGACATCCTCAATGAATAGAGCTTTTTATAGTTTTTCTACCTCCTCCTGAATGGCCTGGTTATTCTCAGGACTGAACACCCCGAGCCTTTGTTTAATCGGCTTGGCATCCCTGTTAATGTTGAGCTCATGGTAAAGGAAATTGGGATCAATCCCTGGCATATCTTCATGATTCCAAGAAAATACATTCTTTTTTTCCTTTAGGAACACAATTAATTCCTTTTTGAGGAGTGGGGCCAATGTGGAGCCAATTTGGGTAGTCCTTTCCGATTTTTCTTCATCCAAGATTATGCTTTTAGTAGCTTCTTCTATATTCCATTTGACTAGATTAGTTTCATCTCTAGGATCCAACGTATCAACTTCTAATTTTCTATTGGGCTCCAGAGTGTCAACTTGGTAAGTGGTGTTTTTTTTTCACGTCGACCAAGTCTTCCTGCTCGGTTGAGGAGTAATAGCATTCTCCAGCCACCTTTTGATCACCCTTTACTACGCTGGCCCCGAAGTGGGTAGGGAAATTTAAACATTGGTGGACAATGGATGGTACAACTTTGAATTTCTTTAATCCTACCCTGCCTAGGATCATATTGTAAGTTGACTGAATATTTTTATCCATAACAAAGAAATGTATCCTCTTAGTGCGGCTTACTGGCCAAGTGTCGAATAACACTTCCAATTTAAATGTTCCTAGGGGATACACTTTTTCCCTTGAAAAGCCAATTAAGGGTTTGTGGTACGATTCCAATTGACTAAGCTTTAATCCTAAGATCTGGAAATAGGGATAGAGCATGATATAAGCTGAACTTCATTATCTATCAAGACTCTGTGCATGATGTCTTCCTGGATTCTAAACTTGACAACCAGTGGGTTGTCATGGGGATACAGTACTCCTGAGAGATCATTTTCAAAAAAACTAATGAAAATTTTATCTTTGTTTACTTTTCGGGGCCGATCATCATCATTTAAGTTGATGCGTTGTATGTAGGAGCAGGTTTGTGATTCATTCGGATAAGCTTTCCTCTCAGCAGTTTGATCTCCTCCTCCTGCATCTCCACCTATGATGATATGGTAATTAAAAGAACCGAAACTTATCATAGCTACCTACATTTTTGGTTGTTTAGGCTTATTTGGTAGGTCTAGATCATCTTCGTAACCATCCTCATGGCCTCGTTTTTTTGTCATCTCTAGGTTTATAGGGAGAATTCGACCTTCCTCCTGTTTCTCGGCTCTCATGCCAATTAAAAAATTTGCTCAACTTTCCTCGGTGAATGAGGGACTCAATTTCATTGTTTAAAGCAATACAATTGTCGATCACGTGTCCATGATCCTTGTGGAATTCACAATATTTAGATTTATTCCTCCCGTTGGCGGGTGCCCTCAGCTTCACGGGCCATGTCAAATCTTTAGTGTGCTTAATTTCTTTCAGTCTATGGTGGATACTAATCGTCAATGGAGTGTATGCTTCATAATTTTTGGGCTTGTCCTCTCTTTTCTGTTTTTGCTCCTTCTTTTCAAGCTTGATGGAATGTCTTTATTTTGCAGCCATTGCTTCCTCGACATCCATGATTTTTTCGGCCTTAGCCATGAGATTTGTTATGGTTTTAAGGGGATCTTTTTCCAATGTGTAATTCAGATTTTTTGGAAGTAATCCACTCATCAAGGCGGTGATGGCCTTTTTTTCTTCATAATCATCCACTTCTAGTTTCTCGTTGTTGAAATGAATGATATATTCTCTAATGGTCTCTCCTGCTCGTTGCCAAACAATTAGAAGATGAGGTACTCTTTTAACTAGATTGGACCTAAAATAGAAGTTGCTGATGAACAACTTGGCTAGTTGATTAATACTGGAAATTTGTCCTTAGGGCAAGTTATTGTTCCATATCTAGGTTGAACCAATGATACTGCTTAAAAAAGCTCTACATCTCATTTCATCAGGAATGAAATAGATATAAACAGCTGCCTGATATTGCTCAATGTGCAAAATAGGATCATTCTTACCATTATATTTTGGTGAAACCACTGGTGTCTTAAATATATATGGGATAGGAAAATTAACAATCGCTTCGATGAATGGAGATCCTTTGACAAAATTACGCTGTAATGAATTCTTCGCCTTGACTATCTCCCCTAACAGATCTTTTAATCGTTGAATCGACCCCTTCCATGAAATATTTTTAGCTTTAGACCTATTAGATGCATCTCATCCATTCCTTCCATGTGTTTGTACTGAGCTATGTTCTTGAGAAGTCCTCTCGGTAAGCATGGATCCTCGGGCACTTGTTCTGGATCTAAGTGATCTTTCACGATGTTTGGTATGACTTTCGCTTGACCTAAATGGTTCTTACTTGTGTCCTATCTTTACTTGAGGACCCAGATGATCAAAGGCTGATGCCCTACTTAATCTCTCCAAAGTACTTAGACGTTCAGGAGTAAGAGAGAAACCATCACAGTAATCCGTAGACCTGATTGAAGGACTGGCCCCTGGGCAGTAGGACCTATAGAGTGAGGACCTCAATTAAATATTTTGATTCCTCCTAGGAGGAGGAGGGGACATTTACCTTATGAAATAAGGATCATTAGTATGCCGAGATGGATCCGTTGTCCTAGCTTGCAAAGATTGAGCCAATTGCCTCATAGTTTCTAGCATCGATTCTTGCGCTTTAGCAAGATTGAGCAGAACTCCATTGAGGTTAATCGTGGTGGGTGTAATATTACCTCCTGCAACATTACTACTTTCAAGAATGTAGTTCATCTTGTGGAATTCAAGCAAGTTAAATGAATGGTTTTTAGTTGAGAACGATGATAGACAATACGCTTCCCACATGTGGCGCCAATCTGTTGATGTCTAAAATTTATAGTGAATTATATGATGATAATTTTATAATCACAGATAAAATATTGAGAAAAATAAAAGAGACACGAGAATTTTTAAGTGGTTCATATATAAATAAACCTACGGTCCATTGTATTGTATTACTGTTGATGATTACAGATAAATAGGCATTCTTATTAGAAGAATGACCTTATACTTTTCTCCCCTTCTTTTATGAAATGAATACATTGTATTTATAGTGACCCAGAGATCAAGGGTTGAAATGCCTTTATATATCTAAGCATTTACACCCGTATATCATGAATGTGGCTCTTGATAGCACTGGGCACATGTATAATGAATCTTGGCCTCTTTCCACGTGATGACTATTTATATACAATGATGGTTTGTATTCTTGGGGTTGGTCGGCTTGCTAGCCGATAAACTATCTTCTAAGCCGACCAAGTAATTGATGACTAGGACTGGTGCCACGTCAGGGGACCGGTGTCCATTTCTAATTGGTCCACGTAAATGGATAATATTTGGCATCAACAATTTGTTTATATATTTAGATGATGTATCTCTGTCTTGAGACATTTCGGGGATAACTTCCTTCTCTTTCTTATTTTCTTACTTAGGTCTAATGGCAGCGATGTAACGCTTTTGAGTGATGCCTTGATCGCCCCTAATCTCCATTATTCCTTGCTTTGTAATGCATTTAAGTTTTTGAGGTTAAGTTCAGGGCACTTACCTCATGGAATACAACCAGCCCCTTCTAAGTTTGTCATGGTAGGGAGAGTCGATGTCTACCACCAAAACCTCAATTAGTTTTGAGATATTTTCTGCCTTAATTGGAAGAACTACCTTCCCCATTGACATGTTCATCTTTCAAGCGAAACTAACGAGATGGATGGTTGCTTCCTTCAGGTCTTTCACCTTTAGTTTGAGCTTGATAAAAACCTCCAGGTACATCACTTTAGAATAGCTCCCTTAATTCACTAGTAGCTTATTCACATCCTAGTTTACGATCCTGAGAGTGATTACTAGTGCATCGTGGTGTGGGGTCTTTACTCTGATCAGATCATCTTTTGTGAAGACTATGTTTTTATTGTAGTATACATACCCTAGTTGCCAGCATTTTCCATTATTTATTTTGGTGGGGTCAATTTGGAATGCCTCCATTATCATCGTGATCTTCTTGAGTTCCATCCGAACTGCATTGACCTGAATCTTCTTGGGGTTCGATGGTGGGAAAATTCCTCATCATCTAGAATATTATCTAGTTTTGGGTTAGCACTGGTGGCGACCTGGTCTGATGATACGTGAAATTGGACACAAGTCTTTCTCAAGCATCATATCAAGTATAGTATAAAAGTGAAGCAAGCAATAAGGAAATTAACACAAAATATGGAGTGGTTCGACTATAAAAATGATCCTACATCCACTTTGATGCTATACTCTCATTATTTTTGTTATATGATACAAAGTTATGCCGTTAAAGTCATACAAGATAGATAGGGTAAGAGAGTGCATGAGATTAACTAGGTTGGGAACCCTGGAAAGAGCCTGATTTAAGCATAGCGTCTACGGAGGGGGATGAGACCCAAGGTGAGATGTTCTCTGGAGAGAGATTGAACTGAGAGTTTTGCGGGGCTTCTCCAAGATAGCCTCTTCCCTCCATGGTGAAGTGAGGGTTTCTATTTATAGAAGTCATTAAGGTGTGTCACGTGCCTAGAGCACGTGACATGTGGATAGGTGATATGAGCCTGGACTCCTTCTAGAAATAGGAAAACTGTTAAATGTCCAACGATGTAGTGGGTGCCGTGACCTGTGTGGACCCAGGCAGCTTCAAGTGTCTGAATAGGTGTCGCGACCCGTGCGAACTCAGACATCATCAAGTGTCGGAATAGGTGTCGCGACCCGTGTGAATCTAGGCAGTGACAAGCATATGAATAGGTTCTACAGCCTGTGTGAACCTAGGTAGCGGCAAATGTCTGACCAAGTCCTCTTGGATAAGGCCCTAGTAAATACATATGGGTCCACGGCCTATCTGTCCCCTGATAGCGGCTTATTATTAACGCTCCATAACCACAGTGAGGATATTGGGCATGTCAATAATCCCCCAAGACTTAGTGCCAAGAGTCAGCGAGTTAGGGCTACGACTAATTTTAATTGTGGTGTGTGTCCATAGATTGTCGCGTAATTTTTGGGCGATGGTTCATCTTCCCGTGCCTTCTTATATAAATGGACTCAGGCCATAGTTTTCATATGTTTTCCAAACCTTGAGGGAAAACCTAGAGCTGATCTTTGTCGTTTTCTTCTTTGATTTTCTGGCAGATCTCTTCTGGTGGTTTAAGGCGGCAGAAGATGTTTTGCTTGTTGTTTTAGGCAGAGCACGGTGGTTTTGAGGTTAAGAAACCACCTTTAATTGGTTTCCAGGTAAATTTCTTCCTTGTACTTTAATTTTGTGAAAGTTCCTTTGAACCCATACCTATTCATGCCTATTCTATGAATTGGTGCTCTTTATTTTTATGTTTGCTAAATGAATTAACTATCTCCATTTTTTGTAAACTCATTTTGCTTGGCTTTAGTTTCTAAACTTGTGTACACACTAGGTTTTCATGGTATTGGGTTTTATCTGAATTTGAATTTCAGGGTAATATGTTGTCTGAATTTGGGATTTTGTTTGGAATTTTTGTCATATAGCTACAAATTATGACTGCTATTTGAAATTAACCCCGGTTAGGATTAGCACTTTTAATTTTTTTAAGTTGAATTCTTCCTTCGCTCCCCTTCTAGATTTCTACTTTGGCTAAGAACACCATTGTCATGTTCCTGGTGTTCTTGGGTAAAACCCTAGGGTCTTGGAGTTTTTAATATTTGAGAATTCATAATCCAAAAGTTTACCAATTTGTGTATTTGTGCTACCGTGATGAGGCCTTTGTCATTCCTTACGATTATAACTACCTCTGGCTACAACTATCAACTTTAGAGTAACTGGCTTCAGCCTTTAGAATTTGTACTTATAATTTTTGGCGTTAAAGGGTTGTGGCCTTGACTTCAATGTAAATTAATTGGCTGTAACCTTTAAGGTCAACTGGCTACGGCCTTTGGGGTAGATGGCTGTAGCTCACTTTAATTTTCTTCATTTCTATATATTACTTGTATTTGTCGTGGCCTTCTAAGAGGCCTCTCTGATCATAGTGGTTGTGATAACTAACTGTGGAGCCCTTCTATTTTTCAGGTCTTGTTAAAACCCTATGATTTGGAACCCTTCGAAGTTTCTAGAGGACTTTTGGAAAACTCACTTCGGCATTTCTCCTCTTGAGATTCCTTCTGTAAAGTCTTTGACGGCTATTAGGCCTTGTCTTCTTAAAGACTGACCTAACTTCATCATCCTTGATTCTAACTCCGCAGAATCCTTTAACTGCAGGGATACCACTAAGGATGTAATGAAGGAGAATATAAACTCCAACAGTAATCCTCTTGCTGAAGGGGTAACCACAACAGCTACTGGGGCTTCGATTGTCCCACTAGAGATCAGAAACACTCCAACTGAATCCTCTGGCCAAGTCAAGAATAAAGATCCCGCGAACTTATAACAAAGATGCATTATGGATGAGGAATGGATCGCCCAAGGCACCGCGGACTTGTCCTCAATGAGGGGATTTTCTTTCCTCTGCATGCCTTCCTCATAGGGCTGTGGCTACCCATGCCTAGCTCTATCAGGAGAATTTTTTAGTGAAATGAATTTAGCCCCAGCCCAATTAGATCCAAATGGGCTGAGGTCCATTCTCGCTGACTTGGTGCTCTGGAAGAAGAAATTTAATAGGGATATTACTCCCGCGGAGTTCTTTTATTTTTTGCAGGCCAAAGGAGAACTCTGTGGTCTTTAGGTGGTACTACTACTTTATACTACGGAATAATAAAGAATACTTGTATACTGAGAGGCCTTCCAGTGTAAAAAATTAGAGAGGAAATTTTTTCTTCATGTGTGGGGAAAGTTGGGAAATCTACCCCCAGGAGAGTGAGAGAGAGAAAACTTATAGGATGCCATAGACATGGGGGCGTCCTTCCCAAATAGGTAACATGCTACTCCTGCTGTAGCATTTTAATCTTTGCAAATATTTGTTTTATTTTCTGCTGCGACCTATATTGACATTAACACTTGTGTGCAGCTCTGAACAATCTAAGGCTCAATACTAAAGCCAAAAGGAGAGTTGAGGATGCGGCAGGCTTTAGTGATAAATAGAAAAGATTTAGTGTGTTGGTCACTTCCGTGAACATTTATAATCAAGTATATTTTACCAATAAAGATATCTTGAAGAAAATGACTGATAATGGTAATTCCCCTATTTTCTTTGCTAATACATTGCTGATGATGTCACGAATAATATATTTTTACGACCTGCAATTTAACTTGGCTCCATTGTTATATTTCTTCAGGTGAGGAGATTGACCGTGAGCTCTGGGTTGCTCAGCTTGCTGAAATGGAGAGGACACAATTGTCCTCAATCAATCCTCCAAGAAGAAGGTGAAAAAGATAAAGAGATCACTTAGGGGACAACACCTGCGGCTGAGCCCACAACTGAGCCTTCTCAGCAAACTGCTGCTATTAAGACTGGAGTGACCCCTTCTGCAGAGAAGGCTGCAACCCCTAATAATGTTACTGTAGTAGGGGATAAGCAAGTTGATGAAGACATAGATGATCAACTTGCCATAACAGGTTTAATGTCCCCTGGGGACTTCCAAGGTGGGCACATCCCTATATATGTTTCCCATTGTGGCTCTCCTCCTCCTCCACGAAATATTATGGCGATCAAAGCCAACTTTCTAACACCTCCAAGCAGGGCAAGAGTGGGGTCGCCTGATGGTCGTTCGCGACCTCAATTAAGGCAACTTGAGCCCAATTCCTCTTGGGACACAACTGCTAGGGCGGTCAGTAGAATGATGAAAGTGGCAAATGATATTGATCTTGACCGCTCGGTAGAAGAAGATCATGAGGACTTAGAGGAATATGCTCACCATAGTCTATCGCGGGTGAAAATTTCATCTTTTTATTTTTTGCTCAGCTATTTCTTTATACTTACAAACCTTTCAAATTTCAGGCAGCGGACGTTGCCATATCTCAAAGGGCTAAATATGAAGGCCTATTCAAGCTGTATCAGGCTGTGGAGTCAATTTATCAGACTAATTTGGAGATTGTAAGGACCACATCATTTGAATCTGGAAAATAATCATTTTCCACAACACTTGACGCTGATAAGATGCAAGCGAACTCCCAAATACAGGCCGCAGCTAATGCTTAACAAGAAGCTGAAAAGAACTTTACACAAGCTACGAAGGCTCTAAAGGTGGCCGAAGTAAAGGCATTAGAAGCTGCAAGACAGACTGCGACCTCTGATCAAAAGGCCCACCTCTTGTAACAAAAATACGAAGATATGGAGTGAGGGCAAGCTACTTATCTTCAACAAAGGGATAATAACCACACTGCATATTTAATATAGAAGGATGAGGATCATGGCACATCCCTAAAGAAAGCTGCGGATAATGCTGTGGTAGCTTACAAAAATCAAATGAGCTCTTTTTGACCAATAATAAGGCCTGTTTTTGCGAACTTTAGGAATTTAGGCATAGGGTAGTGAAAAACTTCCTTGAATCAAGAGAGAAAATCATGTCCTGGATGCTGAGTGATGCTGAGTACGCTGAGTGTGTGGCAGAGTTGAAGGCTACAACAAAGGAGAGGGCTAAGAAGCAACTGGAAGATGCAGCTGCGATAGATAATGAAAAACCTGAGACCACATCATATGATGAAGTTAAAGATGAGTAAGATGATGAAAACTCATAACTAACCATAATATTCTTTGTAATCTTATACATTTTGAACTTTATATAAGGTTGCGACCACTATTTAACATTCTTGTAACTTCACTAGATATTTAACTTGTGGCTGCATACCATTTTTGCCCCATTTTGAGTACTTTGAATACTTGAATGTCTGCTTTACTTTGCTTTCTCTCTGTAAAAACCTTGTTGGGATTTCTCTTTATTTTTGAGTGATTGGTGGTAGGTTGGAGCTCTAAGATTGATCTTTTTATAATGTTGCAGACTTTGATGAATGTCATGCTTTAGTAATATGGAGATTAGCTAATGTGGCTGTAGCCGCTTTGAGCTAACTGTTTTCATAAGGCTGCTGCCATTTTTATTTGTGTTATTGTCTGCATTGTTGAATACTGTCGTTTGTACTTGAATTTTTTCACAATCCAAAAAAACGTAGCTTTGCAAAATTTTGATGATAGGCTATAACTTTCCAAACCTATAGATGGCTATGACCTAAGAGGCTGCGGCGATAATCTTCTGATTGGTTTCCATATTTTCGATGTTCTTTATCTGCATGTTATGTTTATCAAGCAATTGCCTTTGGTGAATGGAAAAATTTCCATCCCTAATATTGAACTAGCTGTAGCCATAGTTATAAGACTGTAGCTGTATTACACATTGCTATAAATTTACTGCGGACGTAATAAGGCTCCTGCCCACAAGCTTGCTCAATTCGAACTAGGAATTAAAATGTTGATGAAGAAATGTTAAAGTGAATTAGGAAGAGCAATTAGACAGGCCGCGACCAGTTAGGTCTTGGGCTTATTTTCAATTCTTCGCAGATTCTTTTGACCCTTGATGCTGGTTTGAATGTTTAAACTACAGGTGTTGGCTATAGCTGTTTATATCAGTTGAAGGATTTGCTTTGGCTCAATATTCTGTGGCAAAATTATTCATATGAAGTTCTTTAAGTGCTTATATATGCCACACAAACTTTGAATAGGTGGACTTTGGCCCATACCGCAGACCATTAAGTCCTGGCCTATATCTTCAATTTACTACAACCCTTTTCTTTGAGTTATTTATAACAACAATGGTTGTTAGAATCTGGATGTTTTGGGAATTATTTCCTATTGTCGAGGACATCCAAATATTTGGCCCATACTCCAGACCTATCTTCTGAGTAAATTTTTGAGAGATGACAACAATAACTATTAAATAGTTGACGATTGGGAATTACCTTCCACCACCACACACATCTATCCCTGGATGGCACTTCTCATCTATCTGCCGTCTTCTCTTTCCTTGGGGAACTATCAAGCCTCCCTAGGTTATTCATTGTCTGTAAGGACATAAATTTTGAATTGAGTCCCTGTATTGTTTTGACTTAATTCCGTGAACAAAACTTGTTTATAATATGTCATACGGAGATTTTATTTTGTCACGATCCCACTTGGTCTATGACGTATGAAATAAAATTGAATACGTTGTGGCAAAGCTTCAAAGATTTAATCATGCCAATGTTTAATTGGTGCAAGTTTAATCATCTTCAAACTTAATTGCATTTCGAGATCACTCAGGTATGAATGCGTATAATTAATGGTGTTAGAAATTGTTATTATAAAAGATAAGGATGTAATTTTTATAAAGAAAAATATTTTAAAATGTTTTTAAAAGTGTTTTAAAGGTTAACACTTCGTTTTTATTCTTATAAGCTCAAAAAAGGAGTTTGACATTATTGGGTCTCTTTAAAGAAACATTTTGAACAAAAAGTCAAAAAGTCAAACTGCCACGTTAGCTGGTTCAAACGACTTAAGGATCTCGCTCAAACGAGATACCTAAGTCGCGCGAATGACCTGCCAATGTCGTTCGAATGACAAGCATTTCGAGGCGGCATTTCATTCTTATTTAAAGCATGTTTCTATCAGAACTTCGTAAGTGTGCAACTGAAAAAAATAGAATACATTCCAGTACGTTATTTGCACATGTTTTTTAAGGTTTACAAAGCATAAACACATCCTCAGAGTTTGAAAAGATCCGAGTTATCATTCTTATATGCTTACGTGATCTTGCGGCACCAAAGGGTTTGTTCTACTCATTGAACATCAAAGGGTTTTGTGGTGAAGAAAAGATAAGGACATCTTGTTCGACATCGTAGACGAATCAAAGTCATTCGGTGGACACCGAGGCATACATAGACGCGTGTGTTGTGGACAGGTATCGTGGAAGATGGAATTTCTGCGTGGGCACTATTAAAGAATGGTTGAAGATCAGAAGGCGCATCAAGACCCGTGAGGATCGAGTAATTGACTATGGATAATCTGTCTTTGTAAAACCATTGGTCATAGTGGTTGTCTGGCTTGGGCCGTCCGAGGTTGTTTTCCCATTTTGGGTTTTTTCCTTGTACATTCGGCGTTGTGAGTATTCTTTACTTTATTGTACTTGCTTTAATCACTAGATGCATGTTTAGGATTAATCAAGATAAAATTGGTTTAAAGTAAGAATTGGGTTTTCACAACTTTGTTTGGTGCATAATTAAAAGTTGGAAAATTTTCGGAGAAAATTGGTTTTGTCTAAAAACACACATATTGGGCACCCTTTCAAATTGGTATCAGGGCTAGAAAACATTATTTATTTGTTTTGTGATCCTGTTTGTTTTTTTATCTCTCATGTGTTTTTTTCTCTCGATGGATTCTCTAAGCTTTGACGATTTACATCATTTGAATTTAAGGTTTGCAAAACGTATTGAAGTTTTTGAGAAAGAAAATTTCGGTTCCAAAAATAGGATTGAATATTTACAAAATTTTCAAATTCAAAGAGATATTTGTCGTGAGCACTTTAGTTCCTTGCTTAAAGACTTTAATATATTAAAATTGGACATAAATGAGAGTGATGATAGAGTCCTCGTTTTAGAAAAAGAGTTAGAGGATTTAAAAATTTCTAGAGTATGTGCCGTTGAGGAAAATAATTCGATTATTGATTTTGTGGCACGAGAAAAGGCTCTTAGGGATAAGTTTTCTCACATTGAGGGGGAGTGAGATAACCTTCTAGGGGTAATTGAAAATTTAAAGAAGGAGTCCCAAAAGTTTGAGCATTTTAATCGTTTGCTTGAGTCAAAATTTTTGAAGTTAAAAAATAATTTAAATGACTCGAGTAGTGATGGTAGCATCTTATCTTGTTCTAGTGGTTCCAATGTAAAAGCCAAAACCATAGTTTGTTTTAGAGCATCAACCACATCTGAGGGTGTTAGAAAAGGTCAACCTAAAGGTCCCGTTTCTCGTTGTATTTTCACATGTTCACATTGTGGTAGGAAAGGTCACCTTAGGAGTTTTAGAGCGTCAAGACCCGTGGGGATCGAGTCATTGAGTATGGCTAATTTGTCTTTGTAAAACCATTATTCATAGTGATTGTCTGGCTTGGGCCGTCCGAGGTTGTTTTTCCGTTTTGGGTTTTTCCCTCGTACATCTGGCGTTGTGAGTATTCTTTACTTTATTTCACTTGCTTTAATCACTAGATGCATGTTTAGGATTAATCAAGATAAAATTGGTTTAAAGTAAGAATTGGGTTTTCACAACTTGGTTTGGTGCATAATAAAAAGTTGGATAATTTTCGAAGAAAATTGGTTTTGTTTAAAAACACACATATTGGTCACCCTTTCATTATCAAGCCACCCATAGCTAATTGAAGTATCTTGAAAGCTGAGAACGGGTATTATGAGCCCCCGTGGCTAATTGAAGCATCCCGAAAGCTGAGAACGAGCATTATGAACCCCCATGGAAAATTAAAGCATCCCAAAAGCTCTGCGATCATAAGCATCTCATGATTTGCAATTCCTTTGCGTTGTGAGGGGTGTGAAATTCATATCAAGGGTGTCTCCCCAATAGATTCTTCCTCCCAAAATAAATAAGTAATCTCTAATATAATTAGTCATCACGTTCCATGGAATCTGTTTAAGATGAATGTCTTTCATTAGATTTTAAAGCAGGAAAGAAAGAATTAACATGTGACTAAGAATTGACATTCATTCATATATATATGTCTTGAATAATAAAATACAAAAGCCTAGGGTTAGAGCTACAAAGAGCTTCACAAATAAAGTTTGAGAAGAGGAAAATGAAAACAATTAGAAAATAAGGCTGGAATCTATTTGGTGGCCTCTCATCATTCAGTAATCGTTGAAGTGCTCCTTTCCTGAAAAGTCTTTCAATCGCGTTCTTCAGGGCATGGCAACTGTTAGTGTCGTGGCCATAATCGTTATGCAAACTACACTATTTGGCCCAGTCCCTCTTACGGGGAGGGGACCTCAGCTTCTCAGGACAATAGAGCAATTTGTCTTCCCCGATGAGCTCCAGGATGTCTTCAATGTGGTAAATTAGAGGGGTGTAGGTCTCATAGCCTTTTTCTGGTTTTGGCTGCTCCAACTTCCTCTTGTGAGCGTGGCCGCAACCACTACGACTTTTGCTGATGCGTCCTTTTTTATGAGGGTGAAGTCTATGACTTTCGCTACTGCGGCCTGTGTTGAGGTGAAGGCCGCGACCTCCAATGTCATAACTCTCTACATTATGAAGTTAACTTGGTCCTGGAGTGTGCATTGACAATCATAAAGGTCATCAATATAGCTCAGCAACTGGGCACTCTCTTCACTTTGTTCTGTGACTGTCTTAGAGGTTCCCTCCATGGCTTCTGTTGTGTTAGTATTTATATTTATATATTCTGAGATCATCCAAATAATGGTGAGAAGATAAGGAATTCAAAAAAAGCCAAGTACATGTAACAGGGATGCAGTATTTGGAATTTTGCAAGATTATTCTGCTGTGGTCGCGGCCTGAGGTACATATGCATGTACTGCCGTGGTCATATCAAAGGGAATTTCTCACAACTAAGTCCAAGGACACCTTAATAAGTCCAATTTTCCCAAATGAATTGTAGAAATGTAAAGAGTAACTTCCCTAAGAGTGTTGCGGCATTCCGACAATAAAACTGCTCGGCCTCATCCTTCGTGAGGCAGTGAAGGGTGTGATCCCAAAATTGGTCTCAAAACCTAAAATTAGCTTATAGATGATGTACAAAATATGCCTACTAGGAGTCTACCAAGGTCACAACAGCCACTAAATGCACAATATAGCACAATTTTGGTAGTATACCCTAGATTATGGGTGCAAAAAGCAGAAATGAGAAAATAAAACTCATCCCTGGTCACCCACCTTTATGAGGCCATAGAATTTTGTGCCTTTCAACACTACCTATGTAGGGAAACATCATCGGGGTATAGGAAATATATCTAAGGTCATAGAAAAAGACCTAAAAATAGATCCAAAAATAGAGAACTCACCTATGGAGTTTATATATGAAAATATAGCTTTATAGCCAACATTCCACCCATGAGATAGTGACTTGGAGGTCCCCAATGATGGAATAAGGCATTTGAAACCCAAAAATATAAAGGAAACCAGATATATTACCACGTTTTCCACAGACGGCGCCAAAATGATGATACGAGAAATCAATCACAAGTCATTTTCAAGCATCATAACAAGTATAGAATAAAGGTAAAGCAAGCAATGAGGAAAATAACACAAAATATAGAGTGGTTTGGCTATAAAAATGAGCCTACGTCCACTTTTCTGCTATACTCTCATTATATGTGTTATATGATACAAAGTTATGTTGTTAAAGGCATAGAAGATAGATAGGGTAAGAGAGTACATGAGATTAAGTAGGATGGCAACCCTGGAAGTAGCTTGAGTTGAGCGTAGCGACTACGGTGGGGAATGAGTCCCCATGCATAATGTTCTCTAGAGAGAGCGTGAGCTAAGAGTTTTATAGGGCTTTGCCAAGCTAGCCTCTTCCTTCCATGGTAAGGTGAGGGTTTTATTATAGAAGTCATCAAGGTGTATCACGTTCCCAGAGCACTTGACATATGGATAAGTGATACGAGCCTAGATTCCTTCTAGAAGTGGGACAACTGCTAAGTGTCCAACGATGTAGTGGGTGCCACGACTTATGTGAAACTAGGCAGCGTCGAGTGTCTGAATAGGTGTCACGGCTCGTGTGAACTCAGACAGCATCAGGTGTCTAAATAGGTGTCGTGACCCGTGTGAACCCAGGCTGCGATAAGCATCTGAATAGGTTTCGCGAACTGTGTGAACCCAGGCAGCGACAAATGTCTAACCAAGTTCTCTAGGATGAGGTCCTAGTAAATAAAAGGTGGTCACGACCTGTCTTTCCCAGGCAGCGGCCTATTGATAATGCTCCGTGACCATAGTGAACATATTTGGCATATCATGGTCGACTTTATTTTTAATGTACTTATGTAAATGCCCCGCCTGGGATAAATCCTCCAGATGGGACCTGAGGGCCTTGTAATTCTATATCTTGTGTTTGTTTTCCATGTAGTAGGTGTATCTAAGTGCATTTTTCTTCTTTCTTAGATCACCGCACATTTTCTTTAGCCCCTTGAGGAATTTTCGATTCTTGATCTCGCTTAAGATTTTGTAGATTGACCATGAAAATGATATTGACTGCCTGGAATGCCTTGAATGCGTCTTCTATGAGCCTGTCTTTGGATCCTCCATTTGATTTTTTGTTCCCCTTCTTGGGGGTGTTTTCTTTTAAAATTTCCCTTCTCGCCTTTGTGTGACCATTCTCTCCCTGGCTAAGGGTGACCACATCTTCGCCCTTATAATACTTTTCAATGTGCGACATGAGATCCTAGATGGTTTCTGGGTCTTTTTTGGTGAGAGACTGATGCAACATAGAGTTAAGGGGTAGGCCTATCTTGAATGATACTACGACAATTTGATCTGAGCATTCTTCAACCTCATTAATGGTTTTCTAATAGAGTTTGGCCTAGTCTTGTAAATTCTCACATGGTTATATCTTCACAGTGATGGGAGAATCCATCCTCTTCGGGTGTGAACTACTGGTTGTAAAGCGAGCTGTGAAAGCTTTTGTGAGTGGCATGAAGCTTTTGATAGACCTGTGGGTCATCCATTCGAATCACTTGTGGGAGATATCTCCTAGTATGGATGGGGATATGCGACACATGATAGAATTTTTATGGTTCCACAGAGTCATCGTTTGCCTGTATTGGCGTACGTGATATACGGAGTTTGTTTTTCCATCGTACATATTAAATGTTATGTTGTGAACTTTTTTTGAGTCTCTTCTTCCTCAATTTCCCTTGAAAAGGGGAATTGCATTTGTGCTATAATTTCCCTCCTTGCCAACACTTTTGTGGATCTACCCCACGATGATTTGGGTGATGATCCATTTATCTTCGAACCAGACTTCGTATATCATGCTTATGACATTCTTCACCTTGATTTCATCTTATCAAATGACTCCCATTCTCTGAACGATTCTGCTTGAGGACATAACTCCATCCTTAACTGCGAGTTATTCTCGCCAGAGGACAAGGAGTCTAACCATGACGCTTGCGATTTCCCCCATGGAGTTCTCTTTCTATCTTTTTTAGACATCGCTGGAGACGCAAATTGTCTTCCACTTGGAGGCATGTTGCTTTCTCTTTCTGATGGAGTTGTTCCTCATAAGCATCGACCATTCGTGAGATATGTGTTGATCCAGGATTCTCGTTGCTCTACTCAGAAGGTTGCTCTTGCGGTCAAAATCGTGGATTTCATTTTTGATGTTCATCAAACCTGACTTTAAGTAAGTACAACTCATCTTGTAAGTCACCAGCAATGGGTGCACTATATGGGTGAGATATTTTTTCAATCCTTGGATCATGTTGCTTTTAGAAAAGATAATTATTTTCCATAGAAGATGCCAATTGTGAATGCAAATAATCATAATTACTAATTGATTAGGCATAAATTCTTCTTAATTTATCCCTTAATTTAGTTACTTTCAGCACCTCGAACAACGTAATAGATTCGACTTTATCTCATAATCTTGCTACTGACTTATCCTAACGAGTACACCGAGTTTCTGGTATTTCGTATTGATTTTATAGGTATTTGATGTCGAGAAACAAAAGAAGGAAACCAGAGGAATCAAGAAAGACAAAAAGGAAAGTCAAAAGGGAAAAAGTGTAAATTCTTCCCTGAATTTAGATGAGGTACCTAAAGAGAAGTTGAAGATATCAAATTCATGAGCACATAGGAAGAAACGACAGCTCAATCGGAGTCCCGGAACAAAAGATATGAGCAGTCAAAATTGAGAAAAAAAGTCAAACAAGCAGACCGGTCCACTGTGCAAAACTCCAGAAGACCCCAGATCGAAAGTAAACCGAAGAAGGATGAAAAATAAAAGAACCGGTCCGCCCCTGATCGGTCCGCCAGAAAATTAAAAGAACCAATCCGCCTAAGGCCCTGACCGGTCCGACTATCGAGATTTTGAAATCTTATCTTCTCCTAAGAAGAGTCCTAGCGTAGCTAAAACTCCTGAATTCTTGTAGGGTATAAAAACCCGTTTTATTATCATTATTTGCACGGAGAATTAATAGGATTTTCCCTTCTTTTTCAAAAACCCCAGTTTAGATACAATTTACAGTTTTAATTCTAATAGTGAAGATTATTCAGAAATTCTTTGATTATTAGTATTCGTAATTGCTGCTGTTACTGCTTTGGTAAGGTTGTGAGTTATTTTCTTTATTCAAATTTCTCTTTACATCATTCTACCAATTTCACTTAGTTTAATTATGGTTTTCTGCAATTCAAACACTGTTTTCATTACTCTCAGCATGTTAGGCTAGATTCTCTAAGGTCGGGATACATGAACCCAGCCTGATGTGATAATTGCATGTGTATAACATTAATCCTCTGAATTTAGTGATTGATTACGACCGTGTCGCGTAGGAACACAACAATTGTGGATCTTTAGATCTCGTCTGCCTCGGGGTAACCGAGATGCTTTAGAATGCAATTCAAGTATTACTATCGTGATACCGATTTACTCGTCCTCAGATTAAGTATGACGCGGGCTTGAACCTTGTATACGTAATGATTGGGAGTACTAAATTCTGGGTCTAATTAATCAGTTAAATTTACGATTGGTATTATAACTGCAATACACTAGGGTTGGGGGATTGTATTCCCGTCCTGTTTTTCTCATTCATAGTTTAAAGTTTGAAATCAGTTTTCATCAGTATTTTAGGTAATTTAGTATAATTGCACCTTTTCATAATTTCATAATTGCAATTAGTTGTAATCAATTCCGAAAACCAATCATCTTTTCCTTTTCTTTAGAGTCGGAGTTAGGATTTCTTTGTCTATCCAACGTCATCACAACTCTGTTGTCCTATTTCCCTGAGGATACGATCCTGACTTATCGGGTTTATTACTAACGCGACAGGCTTGCACTTGAGCCTAGAGTGAACGCACATTAGAGACACTTTCTGAGTCGCGTCACTAATTCTAATAACAAATAAATTAATGTTATGTCACATATAATTTACGCGGTTTGGCAACTACTTACGTCGACGAAGGGTCTCTCAATTTTTATTAATTCTTTCAGAGTTTCAGAATTACATGCCTCATTAACCTGGGGCAAGGTTTTATTTATTATGATAAGAGTGGTTGAGCCGTGTATGAACTCTTCCAGCCGCTAAATATCTCATTGTTTGATCCGTATTTTTCTCCTTACAGATTGTAAATGATAAGAATAAGCCTCCACAATTATCCACGTGATATTAAATCTGACTTGAGCAACACATTTGGCCTGTTTGGGCTGCCGAATATTAGGCCATTTTGGTTTTCACCCACACCTACTTTTTTATTGGTTATGTGGGTATGGTGCGCTCTTAACCCCATACCTTTCTCTTTGAGTCCTTAGAGAGTCCTTACCGAATTTTTGGCTGTTGGAGCATTTTATGCTTTTTGGGAGAAGTCGACGCTTTTAGATTTGTGCCTTGCTTGTTTAGATGCTTGACTTTTTCCTTCATACTTAAATTTGTTATTTTATCTCCATATGGCACTTCCTATGCCGCCTTAGTTTAATTCTTGTTCATTTATGTTAATATATGGGTCGGGTTTTGTACCCGGATCCATAATCCGCCCACCGTGATATGGATTATCCAATTTAGTGTTGGATAAATCATTATTATAATAATTAAGTATTTATTATAATAGAGGAGTCTTAAATATAACAGATAAGAAGAGTCCAACTAACTCCTTGATTTTTGGAACTCTTATCTGTTATATATAGATATCCTATTTGGTGATTACAAGCAACAACAGAAAATATACGATACATATTTTCGGTATCTCTCTCTCTCTAGAAATCCTCCTACACAAATCATCTCTCTCTCTTGATCCATCATCAACGGATCTTGGATTTGTGAGCGTGACATTCAAAGGGGCAACTCTTGTAGCCAACCCGGATTTTCACGAGACGCGAAGCGTACACGGAGGAAGAACTCGCAGATTCGGTGTCGGCTCGTATCAAACAACGTGCATCGATCATCGGGTTACATTCCGCTTTTGAGGTAATCCGAAAACCCGTATGTGCTATGTGTAAATTATGTGATATTACATTGGTATCAGAGCTTTTTAAATTTGTTTGATCGCCGGATTATTCGTCGGATTATTTTTTTTTGTACATAAACTCCATTAATACCAATTTAAATTCGTTTTAAATTGAGCGCGTAATAATCCGAATTTTTTATAAGGTTTTGTTTCTGTGTTGATAAAGAACTCGTACGCGAAATTTCATTAATTTTCGTTGAACGGATTGAGAGAAAATCGAAACCCTAATTTCAATTTGAAGTTGTTCCGAATTTTTTTTTGCCAACTTTGAGGCCAAAAACAGTGGATCCAACGACGATGAAAATCTGTTTTTCTTTTACATAATTGTTCTACGTCGCGAGGGCTTTCCAACCATATATTATTTGTTTATTTTGGATTAAAAATGAGCAAGTTATGACCCTCTGAACATGGCTCCATGAAATCGCGAAATCTGGAAATTTTCTGTTTTAACAAGACGATGAACAATATATATATTTTTTTTTATACTCTCGGTTTTGTACCAAACTGTACCCAAACCAAGTCGTGGGGTGGGGCTGGGCCTGGCGCGTGGGGGCTCGGTTTTTGATGTAGAATCCAAAAAATATTTTTTGTGTATTTTTTGGCCCACAGTAAATAGTATTTTTTAATTATTTTAATTTTAAATAATTTTTTGAGGGCCTTAACGATGCGATAAAAATCTGAAAAAAATATATTTGGATTCAGTAGGCCGAAAGAAATTTTTCCATGTTGTCAAAATATTTTTTACTGCTGTGCTATTATAAAAATGATTTATTGTATTTTTTTGACACTTAAATAATGTCTAAAAATTACCGAAAATTGCAGAAAATTACAGAAATTTTTTTCTGACTTAGTGGATGGAAAATTAATATTTTCTGAGCATTTTGACATTCTGAAAAAATTAATGTATTTTTGGTGGTCCATTTAATTTAGTATTTAATGAATTTTTATGCTTTTATTTAATGATTATTGTCTTGATAACTTGCGTAGTTAACACAATAGTTATGTTTGACCATGCTCGCTCCCTAAGTTGGTGAGTGTAGCAATAATTGTCCATTTAAAGGCCTAGGTTATGTGTTTTGCATGATTAAATGGACAATTCTGAAAATTAACAGTTGAATGAGCTAGTGTTTGCCTGTTTAATTCCTGTTTTAAGGTTGTTCCTATGTATATGTGCAATCGGACATACCCCGCCCGACTTTCAGTAGATATTATGTATAGGCTTCTTCTCCTTTTATTGATGTATTGGTGAGAATGAGAGGTTTTTTAAGCCACATGTAAGGGGATGATTTCTGAATGCACAACAATACATAGGAATTATCTTAGCACAAGCTCTAAACTGTTAATTAAGGGGACTATGTGGGACCCTGCGCATTTATTATTGTATGGCGCAAAACTGGTTATCATAATTTGTTTATCTGCCGTGATTTTAAATTATGATGAATGGATGTAAATGATTAATAGATGTGTTCATTAATCGGATAAAATTTGTTTAAAAATCAATTAGAAAATATGCTCTAATTTTACAATATTAGGAAATGACTGCGAGCTTTGCAAACTTTCGATTTTAATATGTAAGAGAAGAAAATATTTTCTAATTGGATTTTAGAACAAATTAAAAAGATGTGTTTTAATAATAATATTAATGTCAATCTTTTGCGCATTTTTCATGTAGTAATGGCAAGCAATAACGTAATCGCCGCTATGACTAAAGAAGATAAGCTAACTGGTAACAACTACAACATATGGCACCGTAAGATCCAATATCTACTCAATCAGCATGAGTTGCTTGATTGTCTCACCACTGTTATGACTGAACCAGTTGGGAGTAGTACTGCCGCCAGCCGGCGTGAGCATGAGGCTTACCAGGCTTGGGTGAATAAGGATCGTGCTGCCCGCTTTACTATGCTAAGCCACATGCACGATGACCTTATTGGGCATTACGATCACTTCAAAACAGTTAAAGAACTGTGGGATCAGCTTCGATTCGACTTCGGTGGTACGTCCACTACGAGACTTAGGGGTCTTGTTTTGAAGTTCGAAACTTATCGTAAGGATAATAAGCACACGATGACTGAGCATCTTCGAGTGATGTCCACCTTGATTCGTGAGCTTAAGGAAGCTGATCACATTCTCTCTGACGAGCAACAGGTTCAGACTGTTATCCGCTCCCTTCCTGATTCATGGGTGCACATGAAACAAATAATGACTCACAATGACAGTATTAAGAATTTTTCTGACATATCTCGTCATGTTGAGCTTGAGGCGGAGCGCCAAGAGGCGAACCGTGCTGCTGTCCTTGTCGCCCAGAGTGGCAGACGTCAGGGAAATAGGCCCAGGCAAAATGGAAATGGAAAGCAGACTAAGCAGGCTGGGGCAAATGGCCCTAAAGGGAAAAAGATAACAAAAGCCAAAAGAGGCAAGCGTGGTGGGAAGAAAGATATTTCCAAAGTCAAGTGCTACAACTGTGGAAATAAGGGTCACTTTGCTCGTGATTGCACTGAGCCAAAGAAGGTATCCTCTTTCCTTTCCTCTTCATTTTCACCTCTCCATAGGAGTGTCTATGTTCTCATGTATTAGTTGCTCATTCTATTCCTATGTGGATTGTAGATACAGGAGCAACAAAACATGTGACAAGGGATAAAGGAGGATTTGTAGATTATCGCCGTATTCCAGCCGGTACTCAGAGTGTCTATATGGGAAATGGTGCTCGTGAAGATGCTGTAGGAGTCGGTTCGTACGAACTCCACCTTAGCACTGGGACCAAGCTACTTCTTCGTGATGTGCTCTATGTGCCTGGAATAAAGCATAATTTACTTTCAGTTTTAGCTTTATCAGACTATGGTTTTTCTTTCAGTTTTAATAGTAGTGGTTTGAATATTATTTTGGATAATATTATTTGTGGACATGTATCTTTATGGAATAATTTGTTTAAAATAGATTTATTTGATTCTGTTTCTTCAACTTCATTATCATATATTGCAAATGTTGATGTTGATTCAGTTACTTGGCATGCTAGACTTGGGCATATAGGAAAAGATAGGATGGCCCGATTAGCTAGAGAAGGCCTTTTAGGCCCACTCGCTAAGGTCGACCTACCTATATGTGAGCCTTGTTTGGCAGGAAAAGCCTGTAGAAAGCCTTTTGGTAAGGCTTTACGAGCTAATCAACCTCTAGAACTAGTACACTCAGACATATGTGGACCTATGAGCGTTAAGGCACGTCATGGCGCCTCTTATTTTCTTACGTTTATTGATGACTATACGCGATTTGGACATGTCTACCTGATCGCTCACCGCTATGAAGCTTTGGATTGTTTCAAACGCTATATAGCAGAGGTTGAGAATCAGCAACGAAGAGGTTAAAAACTTTTCGTACTGACAGAGGACGCGAATACTTATCTGATCAGTTCAAAGAAACGTGTGAAGAAAAGGGGATACGCAGACAATTAACTATTCCTCACACTCCACAACAAAATGGTGTTGCAGAGAGAAGGAATAGAACTCTTCTAGATATGACTAGATCTATGATGGCGCAGGCCAACCTCCCAATATCCTTCTTGGGGGATGCTCTTTTGACTGCTGTCTACATACTGAATATAGTGCCTTCTCAGTCAGTTTCCTCCACACCTTATGAACTATGGAGAGGCGAAAGACCCAATTTGGATCACTTGCGCCCTTGGGGTTCGGCAGGCTATATTCACACAACTTCTCATAAGTTCGGGAAGTTAGGCCCTAGAGCTCGAAAGCATATCTTTATAAGATATTCTGAGAGCTCATAAGGCTACGTTATGTACGGTGAACACCCTGATGGAGGAATGACTGAAATAGAGTCACGTGATGTCGAATTCTTAGAAAAAGATTTCCCTAGCACAAGCAATACAAAAGAGGATCTTGAACTCTATGAGTTAGAGGATACTGAAAACACTTTACCATCTTCAGGCGAGGCTGGGGGATTAGTTCCTCCTCCTGTAATCGCTGAAGATAGTAGTGGTCTTCAGCCTAGTGGGAGCATTCCAGATAGTGTGAGTGCACCACCACTAGATACTCACGATTCTCAGGTTCGCCGTAGTAAGCGAGGAAACATTCCACGTCGTCATTTTTGAGATTGAGGGGAATACTTTCCTAAGCATTGCTTTAGATGAGGAAGAGCCAACTTCTTTTGCAGAAGTTCTTTCCTCAAGTGCTAAGGATGAGTGGATGGTTGCTATACAGGAAGAATTGAGCTCCATGGCTAAAAATAAAGTCTGGGAGTTAGTTGACCTTCCAGCCGGGCGCAAGACTATTGGGAACAAATGGGTTCTAAAGGTCAAGCGCAAAGCGGATGGTTCAATTGACAAGTATAAGGCACGCCTTGTGGCGAAAGGCTATACCCAACGAGAGGGTGTAGACTACGAAGAGACATTCTCCCTAGTGGTGAGGTTTGCCTCTATCCGCCTTATCCTAGCTATTGTCGCGCAAATGAATTTAGAACTATTTCAGATGGATGTTAAGACTGCTTTTCTCAATGGAGTTAGTTGGACTCTTCTTATCTGTTATATTTAAGACTCCTCTATTATAATAAATACTTAATTATTATAATAATGATTTATCCAACACTAAATTGGATAATCCATATCACGGTGGGCGGATTATGGATCCGGGTACAAAACCCGACCCATATATTAACATCTCCCACTCGCCCACATAAGGCGTGGTCTCTCTAACAAATCTCCAACGATCTCTGTCATCACTCGTCTCCTCATACAGGAAAATGTGACGTGCGACCTCACGAGAAAACGTACAGTCTCAGGAGCGTAATCGTTAAGCCATCATCTAACTAACGAAGACGCATCACTCGAAGGAATCTCGCATATACCCAGACAGTTTGATTTACAACGAATTTAGCACTCTTAATCCCTCAAGAAAGTAGTGCTAGATCCCAAATATGTAATGTACTCATGACTAAGTCGTGCACAAAACACAGTAAAGCCGTCCGGACTATGAGTCACATTATCATGGTGTATAATCAAATAGTCTGCCCTAAGTCCTCATGCCAATTCAATTAGACTTAACCGCTTTCCTAGTCGTGCCCCTTTAGACGGAATCAACCCTCGTCCTAGGTAAACACGCTAAAGTAGCGTCATCAAGTCCTCTCTTCATGACATAGTCTCAGGTCGACAAAAGGCATATCGTTGGATTATAATAATCCATGTGGCTCACACAGCGATGAAGCAGGGATTCATTCATCGCTCCCACTATTGGTCGGCAAAGCACATACAGTATGAAATGTATGCTATGGCGTCATCCCGTTGAAAAGGGTATGTCACTTTTGAAATAAAAGGACGCCATACGAATCTTAGTCTAGTCGCTATCTAGCGACTAACCTGAGTTTCAGCCCAGTCACTCACATAGTGCCTGCCTGAAATCTCACATTCGGCTAAAAACAGGCTACATAGAGTTATGGAGATACTCTATGATCGACCTAAAAGTATAAATAAGGTCTCATCTTAGTACTCAACTAAGGCGACATATAGCAGAATCTGCATAATCGTATATATCCTGCTCGCCTTTCAGGCGCCAAGGATATAAATGTCTCAGCTCGCTTTCAAAGCGCCACAGACATAAATGTCTCATCTTGCTCGCTGTCTAAGCACCAAGGTGAATCACTCGTGTGAGAGAGTCGATTCAAGCCCGGTGACATATCTATAAGATGTGTACATAGTGATAACAATTCATTTAATTTAACAAATAAAAGAAATGAATATTATATCCAATAAATAATAATAATGTCAATAAACAATATGGTGTCATACATATCAAATCCTACGTAGTCCCATACTCCTAACATGTGAAAGGAAAACATCTCGAGCAATGGGCTTGGTTAATGGATCAGCCACCATACAACCTGTGGAGATATGTTTCAAGACAACCTCCTATTGCGCAACCATGTCTCTAATGTAATGATAACGAATGCCAATGTGCTTAGACTTCCCATGATACTTTGGATCCTTTGCATAAGCTAGAGCTGACGTGCTATCACAATAGACAAGCACAGGCTCAGCTGCATGATCTGAAATGCCTAGCCTTTGAAAGAATCTCCTTAGCCAAACAGCTTCCTGAACAGCTGCCGAGCATGCCACGTATTCCGATTCCATTGAGGATAGAGCAATACACGTTTGCTTCTTACTGCACCAAGTGACAGCTCCACCTCCAAGAATGAACGTATATCCCGAAGTGGATTTCCTTCCATCTTTGTCACTAGCCCAATCAGCATCGCTGTAGCCTCTAAGTCTCAAGTCCCCTTCATGATAACATAGGACGAGATCAGCAGTCCCACGAAGGTATCGAAAAATCCTCTTCACTGCTTGCCAGTGTTTGTGGCCTGGGTTACTCTGATAACGACTAACTATACCAACTGCATAGCAGATATCTGGACGCGTACACAACATAGCGTACATCGGACTCCCTATGGCCTGTGCATATGGCACTTTAGACATTTGATTCTTTTCTTCATCAGTTCTTGGACAATCATCTAGGCTCAATGTACACCCTTTCTCCATTGGAGTGTCTATGGGTTTAGAGTTATGCATGCGAAACCTTTCCAGAATCTTCTTTACGTAAGTCTCCTGAGACAAACAGAGAAGCTTCTTAGATCGATCTCTCACGATCTTAACCCCCAGCACATAATTTGCTTCACCCATGTCCTTCATCTCAAAAGTAGAGGACAGCCACTCTTTAGTGGCGACAATGGAGTCCAGGTCATTCCCAGCTAACAAAATGTCGTCGACATACAATGAAAGGATAAGAACACTTTTCTTGGATCGTTTAAGATATACGCAGTGATCTTCTTCAATCATCTCAAAACCAACAGAGGTAATGGCATGATGAAATCGGAAATACCACTGCCTTGACGATTGCTTGAGGCCATATATAGAACGTTTTAGGCGGCAGACTTTGCGCTCTTGTCCTTTGGATACAAAACCCACAGGTTGTTCCATATAGATCTCTTCGTCAAGTTCTCCATTGAGAAAAGCAGTCTTAACATCCATCTGAAATAGTTCTAAATTCATTTGCGCGACAATAGCTAGGATAAGGCGGATAGAGGCAAACCTCACCACTGGGGAGAATGTCTCTTCGTAGTCTACACCCTCTCGTTGGGTATAGCCTTTCGCCACAAGGCGTGCCTTATACTTGTCAATTGAACCATCCGCTTTGCGCTTGACCTTTAGAACCCATTTGTTCCCAATAGTCTTGCGCCCGGCTGGAAGGTCAACTAACTCCCAGACTTTATTTTTAGCCATGGAGCTCAATTCTTCCTGTATAGCAACCATCCACTCATCCTTAGCACTTGAGGAAAGAACTTCTGCAAAAGAAGTTGGCTCTTCCTCATCTAAAGCAATGCTTAGGAAAGTATTCCCCTCAATCTCAAAATGACGACGTGGAATGTTTCCTCGCTTACTACGGCGAACCTGAGAATCGTGAGTATCTAGTGGTGGTGCACTCACACTATCTGGAATGCTCCCACTAGGCTGAAGACCACTACTATCTTCAGCGATTACAGGAGGAGGAACTAATCCTAGTAATGAGAAGTGCATTTGGTTCTAAAAGAAATAATACATTTTAGGGTTTCGAGACTTCATTTGCCTTTTTAAACCGCTTCCAAATGCCATTAAAAATTAATGAAAAAATTGCAATTTGAGAACCCCTTTTCCTTTTAAGTAATGCGTTTCTCTTTCTTATTTTGTAAAAACATGATTTGTTTTACTTTAATACCTCCATAAATAGCCTATTTCAAGTTTAATACCTTTTAGAAATAGACTTTTGGTACCTTTCTGTTATAGGTCTATTAGGTATTATGCCTTGCACATGACATGCAAAAAAAATTATAAATTAGGGGAATAAGATAACTTAATTAAAGAGAGTTATGAACTAAAAAATGAAAAAAATAAAGAAGAAAAACAAGAAGCATGTGAACCCCCCCCCCCCCCCCCCCCCAATCCAACTCCACCTTCAGCTAAATCCTTTATCCCTAACACCGTTGACCACTTCCCCTCCCCTCCCCCACCGTACCATTAACTTCTCCCTCTTTATCTCTCTCTCTCATACACACACACACACACACATAGAGAGAAAGATACCCAAATTGATTTGGGCTTTGATTTTTGGTTAGGATTTGGAATAGTGTAATTTTGAATTTTTAGAGTTTATTTATTTAATTAGACCATATTATTTAGTTTCTCGATCAGTTTGTTTGGATTTTTAGTTTGCATTTGGTTCTCACAGTTAGAGTTTTGCATATATATATATATATAAAGCAAGGATCGACTTTGAAGTTTTGTCTTTTTTCTTTGTTCATTCTTTACGTGTTTAACTTTTTACCCCACTTATTATTATTACTCATTATTCTGATTATTTTTTTGTTTACAATTCATAAAATATTTTGTTCCTTGGGTTTTGTGGATGGCACATCATCATTGAGTCTAACGAAAGAATGCACCAAACTTGAAATAAATTTGTAAGAGCTATTAAGCTCAAAACGAAGTAACTATGAAATTATTAGAGTAAAAAAAATACACTTCAAAACTTATTTTCCTCTTTAAAGGTATGTTTTGGAGTTTTAATTTGGAGAGAAAATAAAATAAAGGAAAATGAATTGTATCATTTTTTCGATTGGGAGCTTAAAAAGAAGATAAATTATGCATTTATTTCATTTGGGATTTTAATGGAAATAAAAGAAATGATGTTTCTCTCTCTCTCTCTCTCTCTTAGAATCTTTCTCCAAATCGAAAAGAAAAGGAAATAAGAGAAAGTTTCTTTAAAAAACATTAACTTTCTTTCTCTTAAAAAAATTATTTTCCTCCCAACTCGCAAGTAATGAGAAAGAAAATAATTTTCTATTCTACCTTAAACTCCCAAACAAAAAGGATAGAATGTTAATATATAATTCCCCCCGTCATAAATTTTATTAACTTTTTTCCTCCTAAACTTCCTAACAATGAACGGAATGCTAATATTTGTTCTCTTCTCTCCCTTTTTCCTCTCTCTTCTCTCTTCATTTATTTTCTCTCCTAGTAAAGCTTCCTTTTCTCTTTTAAACTCTAAAACATATACTAAAACAATGTTTATACTCCAATACACTCTTTGTAAAATCACAAGCCCAAATCAAAGTGTGTGGTTTCTCTTCCAAGACTCTTAATGAAACTAACCATCTTAAAAAATCAAGGAAAATGAACAAATGGTTCTAAGTTTCTACATCCAAATGCATATGGAGGTACCTTTCTTTGATTAAGTTCATCACATGTTAGCGTATTTCCATTTCAGTTAATTAATTCACAAGTTTATCTTATTGTGTTTTTTGTTTTTTATTGTGTCTCGTATGATTTTCTCCGCTATGTTTTCCCTTTCCACTTATCTTGTATTTTTCTATTGATTTGGAATGGTATAAGTGGGATAAAATTATGGATACAACTTAGAACATTATTGTTCATTTGGATATGAACTGAAATGGGGTGGGAACTTGTTCTTGGATTTTGGACAATGGTTGACTATGTAGGTGTGGAGAACATCTTAGGATCTTTGATGCAAATGTTAGAAGGTTCCAATGTTAATGTCCTATATCTTCTTGAACAAATAGATATTATGTCTGTTATAATGGGTTCTAGACTATTTACACAACAAATGAACAAGTTGATGTGAATTATTGGGAGAGGGAAGGGAAGGGTTCTACATGTGTGGTGAGGAATGACGGTGATTTAGTCTATAAAAGCTATGGGATCACAAAATACAAAATTAAGTTTCTTTTTTATAAATCTATGTACAATGAAGGGGAAAGAAGATAAGTAATCAAGCAACTTTGGAGAACATCATGCCTATAATGGTGAGGTGCAGTAGTTGACTGGACCTTTAGGGTCCGTTTGGTTCATGGTGAAATATTTTTTATCGCGTTAAAATAAAATTCACCTAGGTAAAATATGTGTTTGGTTGGGCATTTAACACGGTGAAATAAAATGAATATGGTGAAAAGTGAGGTGAAACTTTAACCATTTTAAACCATGGGTAAAGTGAATAATTTAACAGGTGAAAACAATGAAATTTATCTTATTACCAAAGTAACCTTTCTTATTTCCACTTACAATTATCACACATTCATTTCTCCCTCTCAATTAATACGATCATCAAATATTCATTTTAAAAAAATATTTTTTTCTAAATTTCATTTTTTATTTTAAAAAATTAAAAAATTAAAAAAATTAAAAAAATTTAAAAAATTTAAAAAATTTTAAAAAATAAATAATTTAAAAAATTAAAAATAAAAATAAAAAATAAAAAATAGAATAGCTATTCCTACACCCTCTATGTCTTTCCCCACACCCTTTTTAATATTTAAATACTAAAAGATCAAAAGACCCTCTTTGCAAATATGATTTGAGCAAATATAATCTTTTGCCCAAAAATCCATTATTTAAAAAAAAAGGTAATATTAAGAAAAAAAATAAAAGATAATATTTTGAAAATAAAAATCCTAATATTCTAGAAAATTAAAATTTTAATATTCTGAAAATATAAAAATTATAAAAGTTATTTTTTCATTTAAAAAATATTATGTTATTTATAAAAAAACATATTACTTTTTATTTAAATGGACGTTGATAAAAAAAACTATTTCGTTATTTATTTTAAAAAATGGACATTCTTTTTATCATTTCTAGTTAAAAAACTGTTTCTTTTATTTATTTAAAAAAATTGTTTCGTTATTTATTTTTTCAGTTAAAAACTATTTTTTTCTATTTTAAAAATAATCATTTTACTATACAAAAAAATGGTCCGCGTCAGCGGTACGTATAGGCAGTTCGACCACTTATACATACCGTTGGCGCGGACCAACATATTAGACAAAAATGCTCCGTGCCAGCGGTATGTATAGGTGGTCAGACCACCTATACATACCGCTGCCGCAGATAATATTTTTTAAAAATAGTAAAAAGATTATTTTTAATATAGTAAAAAAAACAGTTTTTAACCAAAAATAAAATTTGTAAATAAAAAATAAAACACTTTTTAAGAAAAGAGTTTCTTAAGAAAAATAAATTTTACGTTTTATATACAGTTTTTTAATAAAACAAATAGATAAGATTTTACGTTTTATAAACAGTTTTTTTTATTATTACTTATAAAAAATAATTTTTTTTATTGAAAATATAATTTTTTTGTTTTTATCAAATGTAATTATTTTAGTTGGAGGTGAAAACATTGGACATTTTGCTTTTATAAATTTAAGGGCGCAATTGTCATTTATTATTCAAAGGGGTGTGGGGGAACATATAGAGGGTGTGAGAATATCTATTCCCATAAAAAAATAAAAAAAATGAATATTTGTTTGGTGCATGGTAATGTGTTGGGAATTTAATTACTAATTGGGACGGTTTCATAGTTGGGAACTATTTTTTTTTTAATTCTTTTAATTGGAACACTTTTTTTATAGTTGGGACTTTTTTTTTTAATTGGGATTGCTTTTTTTTCAATGTTGAAAACTTTTCTTTTATTTGGGACTGTTTTTTCATTGTTGAGAACTTTTTTTTTTATTATGGACTACTCTTTTTATAGTTGACTCTTTTTTTTTTTACTGTGATTTTTTTTTTACAAATGACAGTTTTTTTTCATTGTTGGAATTTTTTTTTTAAATTGGGACTGTTTTCTTTTTTAATGAGGACTTTATTTTTAATTGGTATTGTTTTTTTACTTATTTGTCTTGCGTAGCGACATATGACTAGTTGTGTGTGTGGGGGTGATTATGTCAAATTTTAGTTTGGGGTAAATGCATATTTTTTAATGGCCATTGACACTTGTGTGATGAAAATCAAAATAGTTATATGCATTTGAAGTATGTGGGTAATATGGTCATTTTATTTTTTCACCATATTAATCTTGGCCATCCAAACAACAAATGGTGAAAAAGTTAAAATTTTCACCTAGTGAAAACTCGACCACCCAAACGGAGATGGTGAAAACAAAATCACCGCACTAATAATTCACCTTTTACTTTTAACACGGTGAAAAGTATTTCACCACGAACCAAACGGACCCTTATAGGTAAATTTCTATTTCGTGCAAACCAAGTAAGGCGAACGAAGCTTGAGGCGAAAAAGGCAACAAATTTGTAGAAGATTTTGTAAGAATCACCCAAATTTTGAGAACAATTACAAATTTTATAGAGATATGATATGAACTTCATTTGTTAGTATCAATTGATACGAACAATTAAAGTTCTTACCAAATAAAAATAAATAAAGTTTTGTTTATAGGTTTATATGGGGTTTATTTGGATTAAAAAATTAGATATCCATTCCCATACGAACTTCATTAATTCGTATGAATCGCCACGAGCTAGTGAAGATCATATGAAGTCATTCTTATTGTTTGATATTTTTTTTAGATTTCACCATTATGGCTATACCCTTGAGAATGTTAAAATTCAGTTCTCAATTTGTATATTTGCCTTTTTTGAGCATCCATCATTATGGATGGTCTAAGGATTGACGCCATCTCAGACTGGTGTATGGTGGCTACTATACATTTTTAGTGTATTTTACACTTTTGGTTAAAAAAAGATGGTTTTGATTTATAACTTTTCATTATCTAAATTTTGTAGTTGGTTTTGATTTAGACGATAACCAAAATGATTTATCAAAATTACCATACAAAAATTAAAATACAAAAACAACCGTCTCAAAATACGAAATATAATATACCAAACACACCAAACTTTGGTTATTTTTGACAATTTATACATTAATTGAACTCATTTATTTGAACAATTGATAAAAAGTGATATCAACTGTTACTTTTTGATCCCATATACAAACCACTTAACTTGTTTTCTCTTCCATTTGGATAAGAGAATTGTATTATTTGTATTTAACAAAGTGTATGTAGTAACTAGTTTGCAACCCGGACGACGTGTGTGTGTGCGTGCATGATAACTTTATCTCATAGCAACGTAATACAATGACATTCAAAAACTATATATTTTAACATCATCATAAATAACAATCAGACACACATACGCAAATATGTTCAATAAATTTTTTTCTAATTGTATGTTAATTGTGAATTAGTGACTAACTAATTAGGTGCATTACATATATTTGAGAAAATTAATACAACACTATAATTAACATGATAATTAAAGGTGATAATTTTAAATATGGTACGATAGCACGATCCAAATTTGATCCAAAATTAGCATGATATGTGGTGTACTTATGTAGAGATTTTTACTCAAAGTTTTGTTGTGTCAAAATAATGACTATGTTAGTCTTGTGGTGCTCGTCACGTTGTCTTAAATTGAAAGACAAGACAAAAACATTCTCTCACCCCTAATTAGAATCTATGTCAAATGTTCGGAATGAGCATTAAAACATCGTGATTTTCCTTTACCATCTTTGCTTTAAATACTATACAAAAATTATAAAAGCTGAAGCAAATTTTTATTTACCAATCTTCGCCCAACCTTCTCTTATATTTCATTATGTTATTAATTAATTATTAACATGCAAAAAAAGACCCTAAAAATCTTAAAACTATTCCGTACTACAAAATTTACTTGAAACTAAGCCAAACAAATCATTTTATGCCGCCAAAGATACCAGATCTTTTCCTATAGTTTGGAACCATAAACAACTCGAAAGGCAAAACGAATTTATAACTTCAAAGAAATAAAAAAAATACTTTACAACTCCCACTTCTTTTTATGGACAAGAAGACTTTGATTGTGAACCAAATTATATTCCTTCAAGTGAATCCAAATAAAAACCAGGAGAGATTACCTCTCATTCCCGAAAAGAAAAATTTAATAAAATACACACACACACATACCAATCACAAATAAAAAAACAACAGAATTCGAAATTTTTTCAAATGTCAATTGAATATTAAAAAAACGAAGGGCTATTCATTATCTTTATATGTGCAAAATCCATCCATTATCATCTTTTTATTTCCCATCAAGCACTCAATGTGGTACATATGCACAAACTTCTTTATGTATTAAGATGAAGTGATGTGTAAGGACAAATTTCCAATCAAGTTAACTTGTTTGTAATTGGCTTAATTCTGGACAAAGCATGTGGGTCATAGGTTAGGTTTTGTATTGTCAATTTTGTAAGCCTACGACATGTTTGATGAATATGTAACGATAAAGCTTCAAAGTGGAATACATCGTACCGTGTTTAGTGACAAGTTTGTCTTCACGTTTACCGAAGAACTCGCAAGCATGGACGCATTTAGAATAATTTCCTTATATATTTTTTGTAGGTGTTTTTTTTCAAACAAAATCAATTGGAACTATCTTTAAATTATTTTTTTAAGAAAAATATTTTTTTTGAATATTGTGGGAACGAATTTTCATTTTCTTGGAATTAAATTTGAACTCATTAGAACGATATTGGAAACTCGTTGGAACGTGCATTTAACTAATATCGAACGAGGGGTCTCTGTCAAGCTGTGCACATATCATTCGAACGAGTTCACCGCCTCAAAATTTTTGTTTTCACTATTTAAGGTGTGTTGGACTTAGAAGTTTTAAGAACGTTGGGAAAAAATTAATTCTACACTCATTACGTTTGAAGATCCAAGTTTCTTCTTTTTTTATGCTTTGAGATATTTCTGTTTGGGTACCCGATCATTTTTCTCATCATTTCGAGTTGAGAACTTGTTTTGTGTCGTGGACTTTGTACTTGATTTGTTGTCTTGTGGTGAAAAAGTAGTATTTCATGTTCCGATTCCGTAGACAATTGTTGAGTCTCATTAGTGAATGCCGAGGCATGCGCGCAATCGTGGATTTCGACAGCTGGCGTGGGTGGACTCCTGTGTTGCACTGCGGAGGAGAGGTTAAAGATAGAAGAGTTTATAGACTTTAAAGGGAGATGAGTTTTTGAGTAAGTCTATTGTCTGTCTTTTTAAACCTTATCATAGTGAATAATTTGGTTGGCCGTTCGAGGTTTTTCCTTTTATGGTTTTTCTCGTACATCGTTATATTATGTTGAATTTGTTTATTATATATGCTTATCACCTAGATACATGTTTAAGGTTTAACGATAAAATTAGGTATATCAAATTTTCACAACAAGACGGTTTAATTTGATGAATGAGTTTAATTGGGTGTAACTTGTTTAAAGTTCGATCTTAAGTCTTGAAAAATTGGACTCTTTGTTTGTTCGAAAGAGGGGCCCAATTCCTACATTGAGCCCAATGTTTGATGGGTAGCATTGGCTTTATCGCTAATGCTACCCTTAACAATAGTGATCCAAAAGAAAGGACCATATTCTGGCATTCAGCGCAACTTCAATGCGTTCATAGTTAGTCATGTGAGCTTTAATGAGAAATATTCCCATGAAGATATTTCTTTGCATGACACGTTCGAGGCCATTGTTTATAGATCCCAGGTAAGTGATGGTCGAGAGAGTGGGGATGAGAGTGAGGGTGAAGAAGAGAATGAGGAGAGTGAACTCTAAGATCATTCCGTTAATTGTGTGCAAAAACATTGAAGGTGAAGAGGGATAACTTAAAGTTGGAAGCTATGTTGAAGGAATGTGTCGTTTGATGATAATGCTCCAATTGAGGATCTTAGGGCACATTATAGGAATCTTCGAGAGAAGCTAGAGTATGTTTAGGGTGAGAGAGATAGCCTTCGTGGTTTGATAGAGGTTATGAAGAAGGAGATTCTAGAGTTTAAGGAGTCTAAGTGTTTACTTGTGTCTCAAATAGTTGAGCTTGAAGAGAAATTGAGAGACTCGATTTGTGTCAAATTTGATTTGGAATCTAGGTCAGAAAAGTTAGATAAAATGTTAGGCACTGTCCAAATCAAAGATAATAAGTGTGAAATTGGCCTCGATGATTAAAATTCTTTCGCTACTAAAGCCAAGACCATGCATTTTAGAGAGTCGACTAGGAACATTAGGAAATGTCAACCCTTAGGAAACACCCTCGATGTGTCTACACTTGCAAAAATTGTGGTAGGAAATATAACCTTAGATGTTCTTTCTATGATCTTAAAACCGGTCCTAGGAAGTCTAAGAACAGAGTCATCGTGGTTCCTATAGCCCTTGTGCATCATGTTACACTTAAGTGGGTTAGGAAATCGGATTTGAAGGCTTTACATATTAGAATTGCCGATTCTCGTTTTCTTGCAGTTATACTTCCCATGCTATATCAATTGGTTGACTGTGTTCACATGTTTTTCATACTCTAGTTTATGCTTCATGATATATGTCTGCTAGTGTTATGACATGTGTATATTTTGTATTTTGAATTTACTTTTATTGAGTTATATTGAAAAATACAAAAAGATTTAGTTTTTGTTTTTTTTAAATTGGCATTTTGTTTTTAAAGTTTTCACAAAAACTCAAAAAGATTTTTTTATTTTTGTGTATTTTAGGTTTATGCATTTTTTGTGGCATATTGGTGTATTTGAATTCAAATCATCCCGTGTTATCCACATGACTAGAAAATTTGGTTATGATTTCTAATACTTAGATTGTTCTTAATCATGCTTGCATGGAGTTGTTTCGAACTTAATATTCTTTTTGGATTCAACTTTGCATATGCCTTTGCACACACATGCACGAGCTCTTTGAATTTTAACTTAACATGTTACATTTGAGCTTTGTGAGATATTTTCCCATCAATCTTGTCATCCACTTATTTTTTGACTATGGTGATTTGTTCATGTAGGAACCGTTGCTCGTGAGATTGTTTGATTTTATTGAAAACATGAGGGTTCATAGTAAAGGTCTACGAAATGACCAAATCCCCTTTGCGGTAAAGCCACCGTCTGTAAGAGCCTAATTGAAAGATTTAATGGCAATAAAAATAGAATAATTGCCAAGGCTAACATGTTTGGTTTGTTTGATTTTCAAAAGGGATTGCTTCAAAATAATTGAGGGTAAAGACTTTTTTTTTATTTGTTTATCTTTTGGGGGTGTTATACTTGAAGGTGAATGGGTTTTCACAATAAATCCTAGCTATGATTATTTTTTCACGACGCTATTGATTTTGTAGAATTATCAATATTGTAGGCTTATGTGCATTGTGCTTATTTGTTCATAGAGATCATTTTATTTTGTCACTTTAGGTGAAATACTAGTTTGATAAAGTTTTGCAGTCAGTTAGAACTCCTTGAACATATTTGAGTGTTTGGGTCATAATTCATTTGTATCTAGTTCAAGTCTATTCATTCCATCCCAGATGTTTGGACACATCGATACTATGTTAGCGGGTAAAGATTATGTGTTTTGGGTTCTTGTTGTTGTTTATACCTATATATTTGTGCTCAGTTATTATTGGTATATTTTGCATATCAATATATATGATAATGTTTTTATTTTGAGTCTTTGCAATTTGCATTTACTCCATATTTTCCATATGCTTTATCATTGAAATTTATTTGACATGTTGTATGATCATATTGTTATCTCTCATTGCGTGCATTGAAATTACTTTTCTCAAATTGGTAATTTCAAAATTAACATCATACTTCATTGCTTATTCACACTTGTTTCGTTTTGTATCGATTTTGGTATTGGTTCATCATAGTTTGGATTATTTGTGTTTGAGTTTCGATGTTGTGTGTTTGCTACACTTTACACCATTGCACAACTTGATTCCTTCCTCCTATGTTTTCTATTGGTATATTATGATCACATATTTATGGGGAGATTTTTTTTGGGTGATTAATAGTTTTATTATATCTTGCTTTGTCTATTCCTAAATAAAATAGAGGAGAAATAATATCTTTTCTTGCATGATTAGGTTATCTTTATCTTAGGGGAGACGTCTTATTTAGATTGAGATTTTTTTGGACATAGTTAGTTGTTTATTCTTTTGCGGATTTTATACTTATTATATTCTCTTTGCATTTGAAGGTGTGTTTAACTATGCAGGGTTACAACATGTGACGAAGTTTTTAAAGAAACAAATCTACTCAAGCTTATTCGTTTGTTAAGAAAAGTTCAATCGAGACAATTTGTTTGTAATTTTCTTAATTTCGGACAAAACATTTGAATCATAGGCTTTGTATTATCGATCTCGTAAGCCTATGACATGTTTGATGAAGATGTAGCGGTAAAGCTTTAGAGTGGATATACGTCGTGCCATATTTAGTGCCAAGTTTGTCTTCACATTTACCGAGGATCTCACATGTATAGATGCATTTTAGAATATGGTCCTCGAATATTTTTAATGCGTGTTTATTTTTGAACAAAATCGCTTGGAACTTTTTCAAATTATTTTTTAAAGAAAAATAATTTTTTATTTTCTGATCACGTTAGAACGAGTTTTAAATCTTGTTGTAACGAAATTTGTTTTTCTTTGAATAAAATTAGAACTCGTTAGAATGCCTCTGGAAAGTCCTTGGAACGTGAATCTAACGAACATCAAATGAGGGGTCTTTGTCACGATGTTCACATCTCATTGGAAGCTCATTGGTAGTTAGTTAGAATAAAAATGGATTCTTGTTCGAACAAAGTTAGTTTCGTTAGAACGAAAATATCATCTCATTTGAACGAACCATACAATCTCGTTCACGAGTTCGTCGCCTTGAAATTCATGTTTTCACTATATAAGGTAAGAACTTGGGGTGAAAATTAATTCTATGCCTATTTACCAAAGTTCCAAAACCCTAGCCTTACATTTAAATATCCAAGTTTCATCTTTCTTATGCTTTAAGATATTTCCATTTGAGCACCTACTTTTATTTCTCATCATCTTAAGTTGAGAACGTGTTTAATGCGGTGGACTCCGTACTTGGTTTGCTGTGTTACGATAAAGAAGCGGTGTTCAGTGTTCTGATTCTGTAGACGGTTGTTGAGCCTCATTGGTGGATACCGAGGCATGCTTGGACTTGTGCGTTGTCACAGTTGACATGGGTGGACTCCTACATTGCATTGTGGAGGAGAGGTTGAAGATAGAAGAGTGTCATGACTTGAGAGGGAGATGAGTCATTGAGAAAGTCTATTGTTGTCTTTTTAAACCTTATTATAGTAAACTGTTTGGCTGGACCATCCGTGTTTTTTCCCTTTGTGATTTCCCTCGTACATTGAAGTGTTGTGTTGGATTTATTTATTTTATCTTCTTATCACCTATATGCAAGTTTTAGGTTAAAAATATAAAATTGGGTAAATGAATATTTCATAACAACACAGTTTCATTTGGTGAATAAGTTAATTGGGTTTAATTTGTTTAAAGTTTTGATCGTAAGAATTGAAAAATCTAAAAATTGAACTTTTTGTTTGTTCGAACCATCCTTGCCTAGTGAGACTGCGTTTACATAAGGGAATAAAATAAGTACAAGTTCCTTTATTTTAATTTCTCTATATTATTATTATTATTATTATTATTATTATTATTATTATTATTATTATTATTATTATTATTATTATTATTATTATTATTATTATTATTATTATTATTATTATTATTATTATTATTAATCCTCAAGACTATTTTCTTATAATCTAGTACGTAACAACTGAATATTCTATATATCTTCTTCACACAAATTATAGTGTTAATCATAGATGGATCCTCATCCTCCATATATTAGTAACTTCTCTCTCTCTCTCTCTCTCTCTCTCTCTCTCTCTCTCTCTAGTATTTCTCCGAGCTTGTCTCATGTGTTGTCTCAAAACCCTAAAATCCTTATTCCTTATTCGTTAACCTTAAGCTACAAGCTACACCCCCAAACTTCCCATTAGCCTCAATCTATCTCTTTAATTCATGTATTTAGCCTTTAGTTTCATCATCACCACCCTGCCACCCATCTTCAGTAAATATACCCATTACGAATTCTCCATCTTAAACCCACCTCTACTAAACCTTCTATTTTAAGGCCTCATTTTCTTAACCTTACATACCCTCTCAACCTTCCTCTCCCCATCTCACCAGGCATTAAGTTTACTCCTCTTAAACTTTATTCTTCTAGGGTTTCGCAATACCACTACCTCATCTGTTTCAACTATGAAAAATAATGAAACCTTATATTTAGAGGATGTTCACGTAGAGGGCATTGCGGATAATTATTTTTCTTTTATCGGATGAATCTTATCATACACGACCCTTAACAAAAAGGGTCAATAACATCCTTCAAAGGTTGTGGAAAACCTATAAAGGATTCAAAATGGCATCCTGGGTGGAGAACACCTTCCTCTTGTCTTTTATGTAAGCAGTAGATATAGATGAAATTAAATGAGATGCCCCTGGTCTATTATGGGTTATGTAATGGTTCTCCAAAGATGGAACCCAAACATTATTCTAGAAGAGAAGTAATTCAATGTATGACCCTTTTGGGTTCAAATTATTAATGTTCCTCAAAGCAAGCTCTCGAAATCATCCAAATATCTCCAAAGGTTTAATACTATAAGAGTGAGAGTGGGCTTTAATTTGAAGCATCCCCTTAAAACCATAATCAAAATATATAAAAGCGATGGTAGTCCTCATTGAGGTGAGTTCAAATATGAATGATTGGATACTTTTTATTATGATTATGGCCATGTAAGGGACAACCAAGAAGAATGTCACTACAAGCAAAAAGTTTAAGCTATCAAGGATAAACTAATAATTCTTTAGGGATTTATCAAAAAAACTGGTGACATTAAGTGAAGAAAGCAACATGAATAAATAAATGAGTGCAAAAATATTGAACACATCAAGAAGTGAGGCTCATGTGGAGGTGACAAACTCTATGATAACAAATAAAATTAAACAAGCCAATCATAGAGGCACAAGTGGCAACAAATCAACCTTCACTAACCGTAAAAGCATCAGTAATCAACCTTCACCCTCCCTGTTGGAATTTAATGAGAACTATATGGTTGTATTAGAAGAAGTGAAGAAAAAATTGGAGATAAGTTGGAGAAGACAAACTTGTTCTTAGAGAAAGAAGTGCTGTTTTTATTTTCAACAAATTACATACTTAAAACATGGGTGATGGGTTACATTTATGTGCTCAGATTTTTCAACTAACTAGACACATTAATTTCCCTGCAAAGTAGGTACTACAACTAGACTTTAGGACCACTTAGGCACACATTAATTATCCCTATAACAGCCCCTACAGTAGCCCCTACAGCAGTCCCTAAGCATCCCCTAAGAAGCTATGCATTAATTTTAACACTCCCCCTTAATGCATTTGTTGAACACCCATCATTTATCTAAGAAATTGAACCTTGTCCTTCGGTAGAGCTTTGGTGAAGATATCCGCAACTTGCTCTTCGTTCTTGATATATTTGAGTTGAATCTCTTCATCCTCCACGGCCTCTCTAATGAAATGATGCTTGATTGCAATGTCCTTGGTGAGGCTATGATAGACGAGATTCTTCGTCATGGAAATCGCATATTGGTTGTCACAAAGTATTGGAGTAGCATCTCCTTGCTTTTCACCAATATCCTTTAAAATTCTTCTTAGCCACATCGCTTGTGAAGTTGCCAATGATGTCGACACATATTCGGACTCGACGGATGATTGCTCTATCGTTTGTTTCTTCTTTTATGCCCTTGATACTGCTCCGGAACCAAGAGAAAATACATACCCGAAAGTACTTCTCATGTCATCAATAGAACCAACCCAATCACTATCAAAAAACCCAGGTAACTTTATCTCTACATTCTTCTTATACATGATGCCAAAATCAGAAGTTCCTTGGATGTACCTCAACACCCTTTTTGCATCTCCAAAATGAGTTTGACTCGACTTGTGCATGTACCGAGACAATAAACTAGTAGCATACATGATATTCGGCCTCGTAGCCGTCAAGTACAACAAACTTCCAACCAAACTTCTATAAATAGATGCATCAACCTCTTTGCTTCCATCTTATTTCAATAATTTTTCATTCACCACCAAAGGCGTAACCACCGATTTGCAATTCATCATTTTAAATTTTTCAAGAAGGGTTTTAGCATACTTCTTTTGGAAAATAAAAATACCATCTTTTTTGTTGATAAATTTCAATGCCCAAGAAGTAAGTTAGAAGACCGAAATCACTCATTTCATATTTTTTCATCATGTCACTTTTAAAATCTTCCATCATTTTTGCATCACTACCGGTAAACACCAAGTCATCAACGTAAAGAGAGACAATAAGAATAACTGCAGCCCCGCTTCTTTTGATGTACAAGGCTGGATCGCTTTTACTTTTTTGAAAGCCTCTTTGATTAAAGTATGCATCAATCTGACTATACCATGCTCGGGGAACTTGCTTCAAGCCATACAAGGCCTTTTTTAGCTTGTATACCTTCTCTTCTCACCTTTTATCATGAATCCTTGAGGTTGGCTAACGTACACCGCTTCATTTAACACACCATTCAAGAATGAAGATTTTACATCAAGTTGATACAAAAACCAACCTTTTTGAGTGGCCATGGCAACAAGTGCTCTTATTGTGTCAAGCCTTGCCACGGGTGCAAATGTCTCTTGAAAATCAATTCCGGGTTATTGAGAATACCCCTTTGCTACAAGTCTTATTTTGTTCTTTTGTATTGATCCATCCGGATTAACCTTGCTTTTGTAAATCCACTTCACACCAATGACCTCTTTATTTTTAGGCCTCTCCACCAATTCCCAAGTCTTGTTCTTCTCAATAACCTGAATTTCTTCTTCCATTGCAACCTATCAGACTTTTTTATTTTTAGCATCTTCAAAGGTCTCCGGTTCGGCTACACAAAAATTACATCTAGCATACACATCATTTAGACTTCTAATTCTTCTTGGAGTTGAGCTTGGAGATGAGGAGTTTGAGCTTTATGGGGACTTTAGGATGATTGTGGACTTGCATTTGGACATACATTTGGAGACATTTAAGGAGATTTTTCATCTTCCTCTTCATCTTCTTCAACGCTTTGTGATTCTTCATTAAGGGTGATAACTTGATTTTGGGATTTTTTCTCCAATCCCAAAAGGCTTTCTAAAAAAAAATCACATCTATACAAATAATCACTTTATTCCTCTTCAAGCTAAAGAGTCTATAGCCCTTTGATTTTGAGCTATACCCCACAAAGATGCATTTTTCACTACTTTCATCAAGCTTGTGTCTCACTTCTTTAGGGACATGAGCAAAGCAAATACAACCAAACACCCTCAAGTGGTTCACAGATGGTTTTCTTCCATTCCATGCCTCAAATGGAGTTTGGTTTTCTACGGGCTTTGTAGGGCATCTATTCATCAAATAAACCGCCGTATACACCGCTTCGGCCCAAAAAGTATATAGCAGCCCTTTCTCATGTAACATGGATTTTACCATTTCCTCAATGGTTCTATTCTTCCTTTTCGCTTCTCCATTTTATTGTGGAGTATACCCAACCGTTAGTTGTCTTTCCATGCCAATATCTTCACAAAATTTATCAAATTCCTTAGAGTTGTATTCTCCACCTCTATCACTTCTCAAAATTTTCAAGTAGTGATCACATTATTTTTCAACTAGTTTGTTATTTTTTTTAAAAATGGCATAAACATCTGATTTTTGCCGCATAAAATACACCCAAGTCATCCTTATACACCAATAAAGGTAATGAAGTATTTGTTACCGGCATGATAAGTGTTCTTCATTGGTCCACACACATCGGTATGAACAAGCTCCAATGGTGCTTTAGCTCTCCATGCTTTCTCCTTGGGAAAAGGATTTCGATGGTGCTTTCCAAGAGCGCATCCTTCATAAACTCCATTTACTTCTTAGATGCTTGGCAACCCGTAAACCATGCTCTTTTCATGCAAATTCTTCATGCTTTGAAAATTCAAGTGCCCATATCTTCTATGCCATAACCATATGTTGTCAACCACATTCATCTTGAAGGCCACACTCTTTGAGTATCGAAAAATGAGAGGAAAACTTCTATTCTTTTCCATCTTGATTTTTGCAACAACTTGGTTTCTCCCCCTTTGTCAAAAATTCTGCACGAGTCTTCTTCAAAGAGAATAGTGTATCCATGTTCCGAAAGTTGCCTAACACTCAACAAATTCTTCTCTAAATCCGTAACTAGTAACACATCTCAGATATACTTTGTTACTTTCTCTGTTTCAATGGCTATAGTTCCCTTGCCCTTTGTTTGGACTAAGGAACCATTACCCATCTTCACTAGAGAATTAGAAGAAGTATCCATAGAGGTAAAAATATTTTGATCTCCGGTCATGTGCTTACTACACCCACTATCAATAAACCACAAATCCTTTCTTTGCTCCAATGAGCTTTGACAAGTAAAATATATATTCTCCTCACATTCTTGTTCTTCGGTGAAGTTAGCTTGTTGGTTGTTCTTGAGACGACAATCTTTTTGAACATTCCCAAATTTCTTGCAATTATGACATTGTGGCTTTCCCCAGGACCAACAATCTTTATCAATATGGCTACTTCTCTTGCAAATACTACACTTTTTTTGATTAAAACTTTCATTACTTTCTCTTCTTTCAAAATTATTTCTACCTCTTCCTCGAGCGTTTCTTCCTCTTCCTCTTCCTCTTCCATAGCTTCCACCTCTTGAAGATTCTCCTTTGGGTTGATCAAAAAAATGGTTTGGCCCCAACATTGAGCTTAGATTGAAAGGCACTCTCAACAGATTTTTCAGAGTGTCTACTCAACCTTTGTTCATATGTTTTAATGGAACCCATCAATTCTTCAACACTAAAAGAGGCTATTTCTTTAGTTTCTTCAACAATGGGAACAATGGGGTCATACTTTTCTGGCAAACTAATCAAAATTAATTCAATAATACTTTGATCAGAAAGTTGTTCACCATATGTTTTCATTTGATTCACAATCTCCATTAATCTAGAGAAATAATCTTTTAATATTTCCACATCCGTCATCTTCATATTCTCAAAATCTCTTCTTAAGGATTGAATATTAATAGCCCTTACGTTCAAAGTACTTCTGAATTCTTTTTGTAAAATATCCCAAGCCTCCTTTGCTTTGTTTGCATTGATGATTCTTGGAAATATTATTTCAACTAACCCTTGTTGAATTAGGCTTAAAGCTTTTGCATCTTTCTTCTTATGCTCCTTCAACTTTTGCTTTTGAGCTTCCGGCAAAGTCGTGATATCGTCCGATTCATCAAACCCATCTTCAATATACTCCCATAAATCAAATGAAAGGAAAATTGTTTTCATTTTTACAGATCAGAAATCATAGTTCGTTCCATCAAAAATTGGAATGAAGGGTTGTTGGATACCCATTTGGTTGCTAGAACTTGCCATAAATTTTCTATCGCTTTTCGTCGGATTTATTTTTCGGCCAGCAAAGAAAATACACCCATCTCTTGATCTGAACAGGGATTTGATACCACTTTGTTGGAATTTAATGAGAAATATATGGTTGTATTAGAAGAAGTGAAGAAAAAATTAGAGATAAGTTGGAGAAGACAGACTTGTTCTTAGAGAAAGAAGTGCTATTTTTATTTTCAGCAGATTACATACTTAAAACATGGGTGATGGGTTACATTTATGTGCTCAAATTTTTCAACTAACTTGACACATTGATTAATCTATAAAGTAGGTACAATAACTAGACTTTAGGACCACTTAGGCACACATTCATTATTCCTATAACAACCCTACAGTAGCCCCTAAGCAGCCCCTACAGCAGCCCCTAAGCAGCCCCTAAGCAACTATGCATTAATTTTAACACTCCTAACCTTTGACTTCATCCAAATAACCGTTAAATAATATTATCATAAATGAACCACTAACATCGAATTTTCTAACCAATAAAAACTCCCCTTCTACCACAAACCCCAACACAATCCATAACCCAACCCCTTATTATATAATAGAACATAATGATCCAAATGCTCCCCCAATTGCCCCCAAACCATTTTCAACCCTCCCCATATTACCAAGAAGTATTTCTACAATAATACAATGCTCCACCCAAGTTATGATGTCAACCCACTCATCTAAACTCCTATTAAACAAAACTTTCCTCCCCTACACTTTAGCACCAAAATTTTAACACCAATCAATAAACCTTATAGTCGTATAAAAACATATAATCTGGTAAAGTTTAGAGTTCGATTAGTGATAACATACTTTTAAGGATTGAACACATGTTCCTCAAAATGCAAAGAAAATAAAAATTTGAAGACGAAGATGAAGCGATGGTCATAAAGTGCAAAACCACAAATATGAAGCAATGTGGTGAAAAGGATAAAATGGTCATACCTGAACATACTAGAACTCTATAAAATTCAAATAAAAAAGAAGTATAATGCAATGAGCCATAATAAATTTAATTAAGACCTGTTTGAAGTCCCAAAGTTGTTTGAGACAATGTCATGGGAGAAGACGTTAAAAACTCGCACTCTCTTGAACAAAGGGAAATGGTAGTTGTCCAAAACCGCAGCAAGCCCCATGTTAGTCACATCAAGAAAATATCAAGGAGTGGGATGATCCCAGATAATTTGTACGATGAAGGGGTTAGCTATCATCCTCCATTATCCTTTTGATGGAAATAAAAAATACTTGACAGAAGATAAAGTTCTTGAGAAGGTGATAGAAATAACCTAATTCTTTTTACGTGGAGCCAGAAGGTATAAAATGGGACTTAGTCATTTGATGGGATTTCTCAGTTAATATACAGATGCAAAAAAGCTATAAAAACCTCATGGATGTCAAATGTTCAAAAGTTAATCCTGGATGTAGTGCTTCATGTAAATACATATGAGGGAAAAATTAGAATATTGTAGGAAGGTTTTATCAACGTTGTACAGTCCAATAATGAACCATGGATGATAAAGAGGGACTTCAATCTAATAATGAAAAATTAGGAATAAGGAAGGTGGAAATGAAAATAATAGAAGGAAAATAAATGAACTCAACAACCTGATCTCTAAATGTTTGATGAAAAAGCTGGAATTTGCAGGACCTTGGTTTAAATTCTGCAGTGGACGACATGGGTATGCCATCATCAAAGAAAGAATAAACCATATTCTAGACAATGTGGATTATATATGTGTGACACCCCGCCTAATTAAATACCGGGCGATCACTCCTTTATTAAATTAAAATCAAGGTGAACAGTTGGTTCATTCTTAGCATCACTGTCGTAAAAATAACTTTTCCAATTTAAACACCTAATTAATTAAGCTAAGTGTCAAAACCATTTTTAAACATTACTTTCCAAATTTTATTTTTAAGACAAAGATTTAATTATTTACAACAATTCAATATTAAAGAATCACACCACAATAATCCTGGAACATATAATCCAAATAATTTAAACATTCAACAACTAAATCCCAACATTAAAACTAAAAGTAAAACATCCAGACAGTAATAAATCCCAAAGTGACAATACTAGAAATAACTGAATCACAATGTCCAAATAAACAACTGAATAATGGAAAGGGTGACACATGCCCCACTAAATGAGTATGCTAGGAGTGGAGTCAAATAAATGAAGTCGTCTAAGCAAGTGGACTGCAACTCCCACCTAAGCTGCAGCGCGTTCCTTCCAAGGGATCCTACGCAAAACGCCCCTGTGGCTGGGCACCTGTAATATATACATATATACACAAGAGAGAAAGAGAAATAGAAACGGGTCAGAGCCCGATAGTGTAAATGATTTAAAATTCATTTAGCAAGTATTTAAAATGTTTACAGGCCAATGCAACAACATATTAGTACGACACTCTCTTGAAAAATTCTCACCTCTCTTCTAATGTGCACGCCTATCGTACTAACCTTCCCAACGGATTTTCTTATCTTATATCGCACTAAACTTCCCAAAGGTTTAACTTATCTTAGGTTACTCATAAGATTTAAATCTGAACAATATAATTGTTTAAAAAGGAAAATTTCATTTAGTAACAAAGCTCTCATTTTAATTTTATTTATTAATAAAGTTTCCCAGTGTCATATTATACTTTTCAAAACAAGTATTTCCAATTTGAATCATTATACATGTCTTACTTACCATAACACAGTAGGCAGTTCAAAATTTCAGAATTTCATATATATATTAAATACTCATATAATATATATATTCTAACAGCACCCCACATAAAAATTATGGTGCGGGCATACTCTGCTATCCAATCCCCGTATCACTCGTACTAAGGGAAATACAAGTTCGGAATCACTCTCGAACTGTATTAACACATACACAAACAATATTGAGGCGAAGCATAGTTTCCAAGTCCAAGAGGTCAGTACATACCCTCACGTCTCTTAGGACCGTCCGACTATTGATCCGATAGCCCATACCTAGGATTCCTATCTTCTAGGGTACGATTCAATAACCCCCATGAAGGCCCATTCGAGATAAGACTGTCCCAGCGCGGTAACCTCAGGGATAGCAAGTAGCGCGGACATGATTTTCACATGTATATAATATATGCATACACACAGTCATATAAATATACTACTTTTATCATATCAATTTAGGTTCATCCCATAACCCATAATCACAACATTTATCCTGATTTTCCCATTATTAGTTATTACGTATAATTGTTCGTCTCTAACTTTAATCCGAGGGATTTTTCCAACTTACTACGTAATACTCATGGAATCTATCCTCTCAAGTGTAAAATTCAGTAGGTATTCATTTATGTTCCAATGTAACTATCTTACGTGTCTCTCCCTTTAATACATAGTTTCATCATCCCTTATATGTAAGTATCCCAAAAATACAACTCTCGTCTTACATTAAAGGTCCCAAAATTATTCATATGTCCTACTGGTCTTCTTTATCTCCCAAAACATTTTAATAAGGGTGTCCAAGAATTATTCCTCATTAAATTGAATTCAATTAATTTAAAAAGGGGAAATATGAGCCTGCCAGAAGGGGTCGATCGATCGAGGTCTGGCTCTCGATCGATCGAACCTTCGATCGATCGAAGCTCTTGGCTCGATCGATCGATCAAGCAGGTATGGCGAATTCTGCAGTTAATCAGTTACGAGTTCTATCACATAACCTCCTCCAAATCCAAACTTTTCATTCCCAATCTCCCAGAAATTTGCACTACTAACATTATAATCTCATTTTATGTATCTTCTACGTAAAGCATGTAAATTTTCGTCACTAATCTTGGATTTATAGGCAAAAACTTCATAAAAATCTCAAGAACCCTAGAATTCTTTAAACATGGTTCTAATCAATCTTTTCCAGAATTTTCTTCTTCTAAAACATCATAATTTCATGGTTTAATCCTCTACATGTGAAGGGGTTTCCAGAATAACATTCAAATCATTACTACATGCGATTTCCTATCTCAAATTTGGGGTTTCTTCCATAAAACTCATCCTAATCATCCCTAGACTAACATGAGTGATGCATTAACGAAAATAAGCAAGATAAACACTTGCCTGGGATTTTCGACATTCTGGTTTGATGATGAATTTGGTGTGGTTGCGTTCCCCGTCGCGCGATCAACGCGTTTGTGGTGGTGGCGGTGCAACCGCGTGAATCGTTGGCCTTGGATTGCTTGGAAAAGCCTCTCCTTCCCTATCCTATGGCCGTCACTTGTATTTTGTTGTTTTAACCCTAGAAGACAACCTTAGACATCTGATATATCCCTTGAAATTTCGTGGGTTTAATTACCCAAAAATGTAAAATGTCCAAAATGCCCTCCCGGGGTACTAATTAAGCCTAAAAATGCCCCGAGACCCAAACTAAACCCCCGAGTACAATTTTATGACTATCTCGACCCTTCCGGACACTTTGGCTCACTCAAAACGACCATACGAGCGACTTATAATATATTCACTTTTATTCATCAATATTTAGTCCCGACGCGACACGGGCGCGTCCCGACTCAAATTTCCAAAATTGTCATTTTATTCACTCGTGACATTTAATATAACCAATATTATATATTACTTTGCTCATTAGTAATATTCAACAAATTTTCCATAATTACTAACTCTCATCACATTAATAATTATAACATAATTAATTTCCGGATTTATATTAAATAATTAATTCACATTAAATTTGATAAATCCCCAAATTAATATAGCATAAAAATACGGGGTATTACAATATGTATGTTACCCCATGCCCAAATAATCCATGAAACTATCAAAGGATCGGATCACTACCCTTTCATTCTAAAGACAGTCCCTCCTCCCCAAACCAAGAAGTTATGAAAAGTTTCACTTTGAAACCATGGTGGATGAACTCCCTTCGTGTGGAAAAACAATTGAACAATGTTAGAGAAACTATGTTAATGGGTTTGCCATGTTAAAAGTATCCAAGGAACTCAAATGGACAACTAAAAACATTATTCCCCAGAAAATAGAAAATTTTGGACTACTAGAAGACGACTTTGTGACCTAAATGACAAATTAGTTTTTATTCAAGATCTCCCATTTAGTGAGGAAAGAGGAATTCTTAAAGAAGAAATCATTAGTCAAATCAATGAAAAATTAAAGATAGAAGAAATTTTTTAGCACCATATATCTAGGGTCAATTGGTTGAAATATGTAGATTAAAAAATAATATTTTTTAACTCAACCAAAATATAAACAAGGCATCGAAATCAGATTTTGAGACTAAAAAATAATAAAGACAATTTGGTTGAATTAGATTTTTTTTTGATAAATAAATGATTGTATTCAAAACCAAGCGCTAAGGGAGCGAACCCGTATACAAAGAAAACCTAATTAAGAAAAAAGTTAAAGCCAAAGGCTACAATAATACACTAACATGCAGATTATACAGAAGAATGGAGCTCCTCCATGAACTCGAGAAATTCTTGATTCATAACTGAGCACTTCACCTTGTACCAACCAAGAAGGATGCTAAAAAAAAAATAACGAAGTCTCGAGGCTCCATCTCATTACCTTCAAAACAATGAGCATTCCTCTCCTTCCAAACCATACAAAAGATACAGTGAGGAACAATCCGCCAGAGCCGTCTATCACCCAACCAACCCAAAGGAGGGTTCCATACCTCTAAAAGCGCACTCACTGTCGCCGGTATGACCCAAACGGTCTTTGTTAAGACCAGAAAAATGTCCCACAAACCTCTCTTCACTTGGTAGTGTAAAAGGAGATGGTTGGTCTTCTCTTCATCCTCCATGCATAACCAACACTTACTATCCAGGCGGTAACTTCTCTTCTACAAACCTTCCATCATCTAAATAGCTTGCCTTGCATCCGTCCAAACAAAAAATCTTACCTTAGGCGGCGCCATAACTTTCCAAATCTTCTTCCACGGGAAACGAACCCTGAGAGACCCATTGTCGATCAATATATCATAGAAGCCATGGACCGTGAAAGCGCCCGTCCCTCCCCCTTCCATCTTAATGAATCCTCCATGTCCATCGGAAGGGGAGCCGATCCCAATCACTCAAAGAACAAATCAGCCTCCTGAAGCTCCCAATCCCATAGTCTTCTCCTAACTTGAGGATGCCATGTCACACTATCACCGCATACATTCACATGCTCCACCACCATACCTTCCTGATTCTCCTGGAGGAAGAGACATCTTTGTCAAGATTATGGTAGAATCTATCCATAGCTACTCTATATCTTGTATTCTTCTTACTAATGGGATTTGTGGAAAAATAAATACAACGATTAAAACCTTCTGGTGGGGAGGGATCCATGAAATGAGGAAGATTCACGGGAAACAATATGAGATTATGAAAAACCAAAAAAAGCTATGGTAGAATGGGTTTTCAGAATTTACACAACTTTTATCTAGCACTCCTTGGCAAACAAGCTTGAAGTATCATAAAATGAAAGATTTGGAATTCAATGTATATTTTCATTAATATGGCTGTCTATATATACAACTTGATAAAGAAACAAAATTCCTTATTTGCAAGAATAAATAATGGAAAGTAGCAGCTGCACATGGGTGGAAAGTAGCAGATGTAGCTGTACAAAATGGGTGGAAAATAGCAGCTGTACACTAAGGTGGGTAGCTGTGTAGCAAGTAGAAAATAACTGTTGTACACTAAGGTGGGCAGCTGAATAAGATAGAATATAGTGGAATGTAGCAGCTGCACTAAGGTGGGTCAGCTGAATAAGAGAGAACCATAACACTCCCCCTAAAGTTGGAGTGTGAATATCAAGAACTCCCAACTTGGCAAGGAAGGATCGTAGCAATCTTCTTCCCAAAGGCTTCATGAACAAATCAGCTAATTGTGAACTTGTTGAAACATAAGATGGGATGATATTTCCATCTTTGATCTTATCATGAACAAAATGACAATCGATTTCGATATGTTTCATTCATTCATGAAACACAGGATTGGAAGCAATGTTGAGTGCAACCTGGTTGTCGCAAAATAATAAGATGGAATTCATTTAGGATACACCCAAGTCATTTAGGAGTGTCCGAAGCTATAGGACTTCAGAAGTGGCTGCTGCCCTGGATTGGTATTTTTCTTCAGCAGAGGAACATGACACTGCTTGTTATTTCTTGGTATGCCAGGAAATAGGGGCATTTCCAAGGATGGTGTAATATCCAGTGATGGATCTTCTTGTGTCGGGACATGCAACCCAATCAGAGTCGCAATAAACCTGGAGATGGAGAGGGTTGCGAGATGGAAAAAAATCCCTTGTCCAGGAGAGGATTTTAGATACCGAAGAACCTGCATAGTAGCATCAAGGTGTGGTCGTCGCGGTGTGGTCATGAATTGGCTTAGGATGTTAACAAAGCATAAAATATCTGGCCGAGTGATGGTTATGTACAATAATCGACCAACTATTCTTTGATAAGCGGAAGGGTTGTTAAGGAGATCTCCCTTAAAATTGGTTAGTTTGAGTGTCGGTTCCATAGGAGAAAGACACGATTTTGCACCGAGTAAGCCAACATCCTCTAAAATTTCCAAGGTATATTTTCCGTTGAGATATGCAAATTCCTCAGTTAGACCTTGCAACCTCGATGCCCAAGAAAATTTTAGAAGGGCCAAGGTCTTTAATGTGAAAATGGCGATGGAGGAATGATTTTAGGGAGTTGATAGAATATGCATTAATGCCAGTGATGATAATATCATCAACATAAACTAACACAACTGTGAAATCAGTCTTGCGGTGCCGGGTGAAAAATGAATAATCTGAGTTAGATTGTGTAAAACCGACATCAATAAGAGCATTAGAGAACTTAGCAAACCACTATCGCGATGCTTGTTTGAGGCCGTATAATGACTTGTGGAGTTTGCATACATGGTTCTCCCCCGTTCTGTAGAATCCAGGAGGGAATGACATATAAACCTCTTCATATAAGTCACCATGTAAAAAAGCATTATGTACATCTAACTGGTGGAGTGACCAATTTTTAGCAGAAGCAATTGCTATGAGACAACAGATTGTAACAAGTTTTGCAACAGGGGCAAAGGTTTCATGGTAGTCCAATCCCTCCTTTTGATTATAACCTTTAGCAACGAGCCTTGCTTTATAACGTTCGATAGTGCCGTTGGAATGGTATTTGACTTTGTAAACCCATCTATATCCAATCGGTGTTTTTTCGGGAGGCAATGTAGTAATGGACCACGTCTTGTTATGCTCAAGAGCTTGAAATTCTCTTAACATGGCTTCATGCCAATATGTTTTCATAAAATACGACATCGCGACTAACAAGGAATTTCTTTGTTTGGATGTCAAATAACCGGTATCCCTTTTGCCCATAAGGGTATCCCACAAACATGATCTTTCGAGCGCGTGAATCAAATTTGTCACGCTGGCGAGAAAGAGTAGATGCATAGCATAGGCAGCCAAAAACACGTAAGTGATCATACATTGGTGGAACTTGAAATAAACGTTCATATGGTGTCTTATTGGACAACAATGGTGTGGGTATATGGTTAATGAGATAAACAGCGGTTAAAACACATTCCCTCCAAAAAGATTTGGGTAAGTGAGCTTGAAATCGAAGTGCTCTTGCAACTTCCAAAATGTGGCGATGTTTTCATTCAGCCAACCCATTTTGTTGTGGGGTGTCCACACAGCTATGTTGATGAATGATCCCATGTTCCAGTAGGAAAGGTGAAATTTCTCGTGAAAAAAACTCTAGACCATTATCAGTCCTCAATTTCTTTATTTTACAACCAAATTGAGTGTGAACAAGAGAGAAAAAATGCTTGAGATAAGTCTTAGCTTCATATTTGTGAATCATTAGAAAAACCTAAGTACACCGAGAAAAATCATCAACAATCATTAAAAAATATTTTTCCCCTGAAGAAGAAGGTGTTTTGTACCCTCCCCAAATGTCACAATGTGTAAGTTCGAAAAATGCAGTTGACATTATGGTGCGTGTGGGAAATGGCTGTCTAGTTTGTTTGGCACGTGGGCATACATCACAAGGACAATTCGATAGTAAAGAAATATTACCAATAATGCTCGATAAAAGTTTTAAACGTTTTATTGAAATGTGACCTAATCTCCAATGCCAAACATCAAAATCTACCATATTAATAAAAGAAGGCTTATTTTGACTAGAAAGAGGGTCAAACAAGTATATCCCTCCATGCTCTCCAATCGTCATCTTCGTTGAAAGGTCCTGAAAAAGACAAAGAATTTTTAGAAAAAATAGCAGAACAAGATAGAGAAGAGGTGAGCTTGCTAACTGAAATGAGGCTAAAACCAAAAGTGGGAATGGATAAAACATTATGCAAATGAATAAGTGGTGTTAAATGAATGGTGCCAACATGTGAAACTTGTGCAAAACATCCATTGGGTAGTTTAACGGGTGGGATAGTTGATGTATGGGTCAAAGTAGAAAAAATGGTTGGATAAAAAATCATATGATCTGATGCACCGGTGTCAACAATTCAAGATTTTTGGCTAAGAAAATTACAACATAACGGATTAACTACGAGGCTTTCTTGGGGTTGTTCACTACCTTCTTGGATCATGGAAAGTAATTGACGGTGTTGCTCTGGTGTGAAAAACATAGTGCTGGAAGTAGTGGGACTTTTGACACCTGCAATATCAATGGAGCTCTTATGAAGTCTATTCTCTGGGGGGTAGCCATGTAGGATATAACATTTGTCCTTTGTATGCCCAACCCAACCACAATGCTCACAAGTCGGATGAAGCTTCTTGTCGGATCGATGTTTATCCATAATTGAAGAAGTATGGTTAAAGTTTTGTGTGACTTTTGGAGTTGTGTGAATTAAAAAATCCACCGTGTCAAGGTTGGAGTTAGCCGGTGAGGTTCCTGCTCGTCGTTTTTCTTCTTGAAATAAGAGAGAATAAGCCTTGTTCACAGTTTGGAGGGGTTCCATTAGTAGAATTTGGCTACGAACAACGAGGTAGGGCTCGTGCAACCCCATCAAAAATTGGATGAGGCACTCCTGTTGTTGACAAGCTTGTATAGCCTTTGAGGCTCCACAAGAACAACGTTGAATGATTGTGAGAGATGATAATTTATCCCAATAACCCTTGAGTTTAGTGAAATATCCTACAATTGTGCGGGATTCTTGTGCACAAAGAGAAATATCCTTATGTAATTTGAAAAGTCGAGGAGAGTTGCTTTGAGAAAATCGCTCATGGAGGTCTATCCATATCTCAGCAGCATTTTCAGCATAGATAACACTATCTAAAATCTCTCAAGAAAATGAGTTAAGACCATGTAGTTACAATGTGTCCATAGAAAAAAATTTGAAGAAGAAGACTCTGGAGTAGAAAGACTTCCATTAATGAAACTAACTTTGTTTTTGGCACTCAGTGCCGTGCCCATCGTACGAATCGAAGTTGAATAATTATCACCATTCAGCAACTGCGAGACAAGGATCGTCTCAGGATTATCAGAATGATGAAGATTATAAGGTGAGGATTGATAAGGGACAGAGTTTCCATTAGAGGATTTCGTGTTTGTTGATTCTGCCATGATTATGATGAGGAGAAAAAAATATAGAAATGTTTGATCTGCAGAAATACCTATGGGAGATTTAAAGAAAGCTAATAGGAGCAACCTCCTCTGATACCATGAAAGATTTGGAATTCAATGTATGTTTTCATTAATATGGCTGTCTATATATACAACTTGATAAGGAAACATAATTCCTTGTTTGCAGGAATAATCAATGGAAAGTAGCAGTGGCACATGGGTGGAAAGTAGCAGCTGTAGATGTACATAATGGGTGGAAAATAGCATCTGTACACTAAGGTGGGAAGCTATGCAGGAAGTGGAAAATAACAGCTGTACAATAAGGTGGGCAGCTGAATAAGAGAGAACTAAGTGGAAAGTAGCAGCTGCACTAAGGTGGGTCGGCTGAATAAGAGAGAACCGTAACATAAAAAAATAAATTCTATGTGGACATCAATGTTAAAATAAATTTATTTCCCAAATGGCGAGTTTTATTTTGCTAAAAAAGTGGCTAGACTTTCAAAAATATGGGCAAGCTTGTTGGAAGTAATTTTATAAATGGGTCTAATATGGTAGGTGGGCAATTGTAAAAAATACACATTTAGACGGACCAATGGATTCCAGGGATATAAACTTCAAGCCATCTCCTTCTAACAATCACGACTCCCAGGACGCTCTTATGAGTGATTTAATCTTACCAAACACAGGTGAATGGAATATGGATAAACTCCAAGAAATCCTTAACCCAACTGATGCTCTTCATATCCAAGCACTTACTGTCACCTGCACCATCAAGGAAGATCAATTAGTTTGACATTTCTGCAGAAATAGAAAATACACAATATAGTCCGAGCCTAAAAAAAATGAAGAATGAAATAAAAGTCCCCCCTTCTTCATCTTTCTCTCCTAATCATAAGGTATGTAATACCATATGGTCTATACACTCCCCCCCCCCCCCCCCCCCCCCAAATGCATCACTTTTGGTGAAATGTCTTATAAAAAGCATTGCTAACTAGAGAAAATCTCTTATGATAAAATGCTCCCCAAGCCCTTGGTTCCCCATAGGCACAAAGAACTTAAAAGTATAGAACATTTGATTCTTCGATGCAAGGGTGAAAAGGATATTTCGAAAAAGATAGGTATGTAAGGTCTGATGAATAAAATCAGGTGTCAAATTTGCTTTATGACACCCACTTATTAAAATAACGTCTGGCTAGCCCTCTACTAAAAAAACAAGAATCTCATTTGGCTCATTCTTAGCATCACCGTCGAAAAACAATTAATTACTAATAACAGATTATTTAATTAAGCCATGTGTTAATTTTAACTTTACTAAAATGCCATAAATAACACCATAAATAGAACCATGCACCGTAACGCTTTTAAATAATTAAATAAATCCACAATCACATATTTCAGTTTGAATACTGGAATCTGATACACGCCAATTAGCCGAATAAACCATCGGTATAAAGTTAATAAAATAATCCCAATAACTGAAATAAAGCCGTATATGGGATACGTGCCCAAATAGTAACTGATTGAATCTTACGTAAAATATCAATGATAGAAAGCATTTACAACAATCCCTGTAAACACTCCACAACTGTTGTAGCTTCGATAACTTGAAATAGATATTCATGCTTAGTGATGATGCTTAGATTTAGCACCACCAGATAAGTGATGATGAGCTCAAACAGTAGTAACCATGGAAGCCATAGAGATGTATATGTGTAAGTGTGTAGAAGGAGATGAGTATAAGAGGAACAAGACAATGATGTATGGTGGTTCAGCCAATTTGGCCTACATCCACTGTGAGTGTGTGATCCACTAAGTATGGGCACTAATGGCCTTGGATACAATGCACATAAGCTCACTTTCTCTCTCTACTGTGTGTACAACCAAAGTTTTAGCTAGGGTTGCAATTATCGATTGATCCATCCCCCTGTAGGGTTGTAGGTGACAAGTATATATAGGTCTTGGGGGGTGTAGTGTACCCCCCAAGTATGCATGGTGCATGTGAATGGTGATCTAGCCAATCCCCTGTTGACACCTGTAGATGCCAAATGATGACATAATATTCCCTCACGTGAGGGTGTGATTTTGTTATAACGGTCTCCCATGTGCCATGTGAGCCTCACACGCACTGTTCCACGCGTCTCCCAAACCACGCGCTGTGATGATGTCACCCTCAGCCTTTGATATGAGGCGAGGGCAAAGTTCCTTCCGGCAATGAGTCTGGCCTAATTTGGGCCTCGTACTGTGGTACCCTCGGGGGGGGGGGGGGGGGGGGGGGGGGTCGTCCGGAGCCCGATGAAGGGTCGGCCCCCTGAGGGGTCGTCTGGAGCCTGATGAAGGGTCGGCTCCCTGAGGGGTCATCCGGAGCCTGATGAAGGGTCGGCCCCTAAGGGGTCGTCTGGAGCCTGATGAAGGGTCGGCCCCCTGAGGGGTCGTTCGGAGCCTGATGAAGGGTCGGCCCCCTGAGGGGTCTTCGGGAGCCTGATGAAGGGTCGGCCCCCTGAGGGGTCATCTGGAGCCTGATGAAGGTCAGCCCCCCTAGGGGTCGTCCGTTCCTGATGAGGCGAAGGCGCCCTCGGCATGGCCGAGGGTATATACGGGTATATCAGTCACCCCCAACCCTTAGCCATAGATGATGTTGAGTTGGCTGACGGATAATGTTGCTTTTGAGACTAAGTGTATGGTCCGTTTGATGAGTGACACCTATCAAGATGATGTGACACCTGCCAAATTTTTATCCAATGTCGTTCTAGTTTGGTCAATTGCAAACTTATTTGTAGTTAGCTTAGAAATTCATCTAAGTGTAGGGTCTCCCCCTTAATGCTTAGGAGGCTTTACAGCTTAGCTGAGGAATTCCCTTCCCTGAAAGAGAAGTTATTTGTTGAGATCAGACGAATAGAGGAAGAGGAGGAGAGAAGATGAGGGGCCGACCCTAATTGGGTACGACCCATCCTTCCCATTCTCTTGCCACAATAAAACCATTCGAGCCATCTAAGTCTTGTGGGTCGTCCTATCGTCCAGTCGAGAGTTATTCAAGAGAGATGGATCAGAGAGCGTCGTCGCCAACTGGCGCTGGTTCTTCTGGGAGAAGAGAGATGCCTGATCTAAGCCTAGGCCGACAGGCTGAGGGTATGGTTGCTTCAGAGGCCGTCCCTGTGACTACTCTATCTACACATGCCTTCCAGATGGCTTTTCCCCAGAGGTCTCTGACAAGTGATGAGGCCGAGGGGGAGGGAATAGAGGATGAGGGTGAGGACTCGGATGTTGACCGGGTTGACACCTCCCACGCCTCATCCTATATCTCCTCAGTTAAGGAACGTGACCTCTTATTGTGGAGGCATGCCTATGGAGTGTCCCCCAGTATAACTATGAGGGTTCCCTCTGAGTCTAAGAGGGTATTCGAGGGTGAAGAGGGAGAGGTTGCAGTATATGAACAAATGTTCAAGGTTGGTGTCAGATTCCCTCTGCATCTTGCTGTCGTAGATATCCTGTCAGCCCTCGGTGTTGCCCCCTCTTAACTTCCTCCCAACTCTTGAAGGACGATCCTTGGTTATGTCTCTTTATGGAAAAACGCTTTCACTGATGAGCCCTCGGCCGACGTATTCTTGGCCTGTTACAATATCACCTCCTCGTCCAAATTGCCTGGGTACTATCACCTGGGGGCGAGGAGGTCTGGTAAAAAACTTCTCCATGTGGCACAAACCTCCAACCACGATTGGAAGAAGAGATTCTTCTTTGTCTCCAGAGAGTGGGAGTTATCTTCCGAGGCACTACCTATAGCCGATGGTCCGAGGGTTCTCAGAAGATGGTCTAACCCTTCAATGAAGGCTAGGTTAGACCCCGGACTTAGTCTGGAAGAGAAAGACATAGTTGAATATCTGAGAGGACGAGGGAGAGGGGGTGAACTTCCAAAGTTTTAAGATCTGATGACCTCTCGGTTCCTCAAGGAAGCTGGTCTGAGGGTCGACGCCTTGACAGAACTATGTGAGTTATACCTAATGTTTCCCATTCTTTACTTTTTTCAAGTGTTTCATCATTGCCTCTGCATTTTTCTGACGTGTCGTCCTCCTTTCAGGTTGTCCCTCTGGCATATCGGATCAACTTTGGGAAATGACTGCTCCCAGCTTACTATCAGGTCTAGGCAAAAAGAAAGTCAAGGAGCCTCAGCAAGCTCCGAGGAAGACGAAGGCCATGTTGCCGACGGTTGTTGAGCCGACTGCTGATAGCCACAAAAGGAAAGAGCCTGAAACTCCTGTTGACCCTCAGCCGGACTCAAGGATAAGGCCGAGGGTAGAGTCGTTTGAGGGGGTTGGTTCATCTTCCATCATGGGGGCCTTCTAGTCCCAGAACTTGGATCTTCTAAAGGCCGAGCCATCCTCTCTGATTGCCAATCTGAGGGTGGCCAAAGCCTCTATGTTCTCTGCCCCCTCGGCCGCTGACTATGATTTCTTGTCTAAAATGCCACCGACCAAGGTGTATGACTATGATCTACACACACTGGCTCACGTATTTATTTTTACTTCATCTCCTTAGTTGAATTTTTCACTAACTGTTTCCTCAGCCTTTTAACAAGTGTCTTTTTCTGTGCAGTCTGTCTGTGCCTTTACCTCGGCCACTAAGTGGATGGCTGAGAATCAATAGAAGTTTCATGAAGCCGAGAGGGCCATTCAGCATGAGGCCGACCTGCAGATAGAGCTCGAGACTGCAAGGGTTAAACTGGAGAGTGCCAGGACTGAGCATGCCAGGGTCTTGGATGAGCTGACGAGACAGCATGATGCCGACCAGCAGGACAAGGACCTGCTTATAAAGGATAAGGATAAAGCCTTGATCAACTTGGAGGTTCAGCACAAGGCCGATCTTGAGGCAGCTGTCAAGAAAGCCGAGGCCGATGCTGTGGAGGCCTACAAACTCTCGAACGAATTTCAAGGCTTCGGCCTTGAATACTTGGAGAGGTGCATTAGGATGGCCTGTCGGTGGGTCATCTTAAAGTTCGCTGATGAAGTGTCGTCTGTTCGGCCTTCTCTTGAAGCAGTTCAGCTGGATGATCCACTCATTGCTGAAGCCTTAGCTCAAGTGGAATCTCAGCATGTAGAAGGCACAGGCACTTCTGAGGATCGGCCTGTCTTGGTCATTGAGGATACTCCTCTTATTGATGTTGAGACCCTGCCCTTTGATGCTGCTCAATAGGGTGGCTGTTTGTAGCCAATACCCTCTTTATGTACTCCATTTTTGTACTTTACTTTTGTAGAACAAACATCATTCTGTAATATAATGCCTCTTTCTGTCTTCCATACTTCTCTCTTATATAATTTGCACTGTGATGTTTTTGGATTGACAATATCACTAACCCCTCCCTCGTCTTTCTTGAGGGTGAACGAGGGGTCATCCCCTGCGTTGGCCCTCATTAAAGCCGAGGGTTATAATTACCAATTTAATGGTTTTGAAGTCTTCCCTCGTCTTTCTAGAGGACAATGGTGGGGTCGTCCCCTCCATTGACCCTCATTATAGTCGAGGGTTGCAATAACCAAATTAATGGTTTTAAAGTCTTCCCTCATCTTTCTTGAGGACAATGGTGGGGTCGTCCCCTCCATTGACCCTCATTATAGCCGAGGGTTGCAATTACCAAATTAATGGTTTTAAAGTCTTCCCTCGTCTTTCTTGAGGACAATGGTGGGGTCGTCCCCTCCATTGACCCTCATTATAGCCGAGGGTTGCAATTACCAAATTAATGGTTTTAAAGTCTTCCCTCGTCTTTCTTGACGACAATGGTGGGATCTTCCCCTCCATTGACCCTCATTATAGCCAAGGGTTATAATTACAAATTTAATGGTTTTAAACAAAGTCTTCCCTCATCTTTCTTGAGGACAATGGTGGGGTCGTCCCCACCATTGACCCTCATTATAGGCTGAGGGTTGTAATTACCAAATTAACGGTTTTAAAGTCTTCCCTAGTCTTTCTTGAGGACAATGGTGAGGTCGTCCCCTCCATTTACCCTCATTATAGACGAGGGTTGCAATAACCAAACTAATGGTTTTTAATTAAGTATTCCCTCATCTTTTTTAAAGGCAATGGTGGGGTCATCCCCTCCATGGACCCTCATTATAGTCGAGGGTTGTAATTATCAATTTAATGGTTTTTAAGTCTTCCCTCGTCTTTCTTGAGTACAATGGTGGGGTTGTCCCCTCCATTGACCCTCATTATAGCCGAGGGTTGCAATAACCAAACTAATGGTTTTTAATTAAGTATTCCCTCATCTTTTTTGAAGGCAATGGTGGGGTCCTCCCCACCATTGACCCTCATTATAGACGAGGGTTGTAATTACCAATTTAAGGGTTTTTAAGTCTTCCCTCGTCTTTCTTGAAGACAATGGTGGGGTCGTCCCCTCCATTGACCCTCATTATAGTCGAGGGTTTTAATAACCAAACTAATGGTTTTTAATTAAGTATTCCCTCGTCTTTTTTGAAGGCAATGGTGGGGTCGTCCCCGCCATTGACCCTCATTATAGCCGAGGGTAGTTCCCCAAAGATGATCCCATTCGCATTAGAACTGTCAAACACAAGATGAGAGGAAACACTGATCTTTCCTATTAATTTTCCAGAGTGTTCTACTGGAGCAACACCCATTACAACTGTCGTCCGATAGGACTTCACAAAATTACGGATAGTATTTCTTCAAATGATCTACATTCTAGGGGTTGGAAAAGGGTTCCCCCTCTAGGTTTTCTAGTCTATAGGTCCCAGGGACGACTTCATCGATGACCCTATATGGGCCATGCCAATTAGGATGGAGCTTGTTGGGCTTCTGCCAAGTCTTTTTGAGGACCAAGTCCCCTATCGCAATTGGTCTCTGTTTCACCCTCTGATTGTAAAACCTTGCGGTCCTCTGCTGGTAGGCGGCCTGCCTTATCTCGGCATCTTCCATACTTTCCTCAATCAGGTCTAGGTCGAGTATCCTCTCTTCTGTATTTCTCTGGGGGTCATTCATCTGGACCCTATGAGTAGGAAACCCAATCTCGATGGGGATGGCGGCTTCTAAGCCATAAGCTAGCATGAATGGGGTCTCTCTGGTAGAGGTCCTCACTGTCATCCTGTATGCCCACAACACGACATATAACTCTTCGACCCATCTTCCTTTTGCCTCCTCAAGCCTCTTCTTGATTCCATCTAGGATTGTCCTGCTTGTAACTTTTGTTTGCCCATTGGCCTGAGGTCGGCCCGGGGTAGAGAAGAATTGTTTGATACTCACCCTTTCACAGTACTTCTGTAGAGAGGTATTCTTGAACTGAGTCCCGTTATTCGAGATGAGAGTGTTGGGGAGACCATATCTACATATAATATTTTTCCAGATGAACTGGAAGGTCTTCTGCTCTGTAATCGTGACCATCGGTTCGGCCTCTACCCATTTTGAGAAATAGTCAATCGCTACGATGAGGAACCGATAGTTATTGACTGCTCTTGGTAAGGGTCCTACGAGGTCGATCCCCCACACTACAAATGGCAATGGGTATGTAATGGAGGTAAGAGGCTGATGGGGTTGGTGAGGGATGGTGGTAAATCTCTGGCATTTATCGCACTTTTTTACATATGCCGCTGCGTCTTTCCCCAAGGTCGGCCACCAGTACCCTTGGGTGATCACCCTCTTCCCTAAGGATCTGCCCCCAATGTGGCTTGAGCACGATCCTTCGTGCACATCTTACAAAATGGATGGGACCTCAGATGAGTGCACACACCTAAGTAAGGGGAGTAAAAATCCCTTTTTGTACAAGGTGTCCCCAATGACAGTGAACTTTACAGCCCTGTATCTCAACTTCTTCCTTTCTTGCCTTGCTTCTGGCATCTCCCCCTCTTTAATGTATCTGATCAGAGGGTCCATCCACTAAGTTTCCTGAAAAACATTTAGGCAATTGATAAGTGTTCCCTCAGCGTCTTCAATAGTTGGCCGAAGCAAAATTTCCACTGGGACCGTCCTCCTGATGTCTGTCCTAGTTGCCGAGGCCAACCTAGCAAGGGCATCAGCACGACCATTGTCGAGCCTAGGTATCCTCTTTAATTTCACTTCTCTGAAGCCCTTCAGTAACGACCTCACCTTCTCAAGGTACCTAGCCATCCTCTCGTCCTTGGTCTCGTAGGTTCCTAGTATCTGATTCACTACTAGCCTCGAATCACTATGAACCAAAATCTGGCCGACACTAAGAGATCTGGCCAAAGAGAGGCCTGCTATCAAGGCCACATATTCGGCCTCGTTGTTGGAGGCCTTAAAGTTGAACCTCAGGGCGTACTCAATGTCTGTGCCATCAGGTGCTGATACTATTAATCCAACTCCACTCCCACTTTCGCAAGAGGACCCGTCGACGAAGAGAGTCCACGCGGTATGTTCTTCTGAGAAACTTCCCTCGGTGAGTGACCTCTGTCTAAAGAGATATCTTCCCTCTTCATTTTCAGCCACTTTCCTTCTAGCGGTGCTTGTCTCAGCCTTATCTGCAGGTGTGTCGGTGAGCTCACCTTGTCGGGTATCTATCTTCCCGAGGCTCTCATCCTCGACTTCATCATCTTCCCAAGTAAACTCGGCTACGAAGTCTGCCAATGCTTTCCCTTTAATGACCATCCTAGGCTGATACACTATGTCAAACTCCCCCAGCTCTATATCCCAGGCCATTAACCTCCCTGATTTTTTAGGCTTGTGCAAAACCTGCCTAAGGGGAGAGTCAGTGAGGATGACCATTGTATGGGACTGTAAGTATGGCTTCATCTTTCTCGATGCATGGATCAAGGCATAGGCCAACTTCTCCATCCTTGGATATCTTTGCTCTGCCCCTGGAGTGCCTTGCTGTTAAAATACACAGGCTTCTGTACTCCGTCTTCATCTCTCACAATGGATGCACTGATGGCTGACTCTGAGATGACGAGGTACACATAAAGTCGTTCACCCTGCACGGGCCGTGACAATAGCAAGGGAGACCCCAGGTATGATTTTAACTCCTTGAAAGCCTCATCACACTCTTCACTCCATTCGAAGGCTTTCCTGAGAATTTTAAAGAATGGTAGACACAAGTCTGTGGCCTTAGACACGAACCTGTTCATGGCAGCAACTCTCCCTGTGAGTCTCTGAACGTCTTTAATGGACTTGGGGGTCTTCATCTCAACAAGGGCCTTTATCTTTTTAGGATTGGCCTCGATGCCTTTTTGGTTGACAATAAACCCCAAGAACTTCCCTGCTCTGACCCCTAAGACACACTAGGCCGGGTTGAGCTTCATCTGGTATTTGCCCATCGTATTAAAGGTCCTCTCCAGGTCTGTCACATGATCCTCTGCCTTCAAACTCTTAGTCAGCATGTCATCTACATAGACCTCCATAGACTTCCCAATTTGGTCTTCGAACATTTTATTTACGAGGCGCTGGTACGTTGCCCCCGCATTTTTTAAGCCAAAGGGCATGACCCTATAACAGTATGTCCCCTTGTCAATAATGAAGGATGTCTTCTCCGAGTCCTCAGGGTTCATGAAGATCTGGTTATACCCTGAATAGGTATCCATAAAGCTCACGAGATCATGGCCTGCGATAGCGTCTACCATCTGGTCAATGCGGGGGGAGAGGGAAGCTGTCTTTAGGACAGTGCTTATTGAGGCCGGTGAAGTCCACACACATTCTCCACTTCCCATTGGCCTTTGGGACAATGACTGCATTGGACAGCCATTCAGGGTAGATGACCTCTCTGATAAACTTAACATCTTCCAGCTTCTTGACCTCATCCCTAATGACCTCATACTTTTCTCTAGAGTAAATTCTCTTCTTCTGATTTATCGGCTTTTCTCCCTCTACCACATTGAGCTTGTGGCACATAATTCCAGGGTCGATCCCCGGCATATCTACATGACTCCACGCAAAGACGCTTCGTCTTCTCCTCAACAGTTTAATGAGGTCTTCCTTGATATTGGGCTTCAGAGACTTGCCGACTTGGATGATTTTTTCCATTCTACCTCTTCCGCAGCCTCTCCTTTCTTTAGCTTCGTTTCATCCTTGGGGTCTAGGGTATCAATATTATAAGTGGTTGTAGCCCTCTTGTGTGCCTCTCTTTCTTCAGCGGAGTTGTAGTAACATTCTCGCGCTGTCATTTGGTCACCCTGAACTTCCCCCACCCCGTAAGGGGCAGGAAACTTAATCATCTGATGGACAGTAGACGGCACAACTTCAAATCCCTTGAGGTCCACATGCCCCAGTATGATGTTGTAGGCTGAAAACACATGTTCATCCATCACAAAGAAACTGACCTTCTTGGTAAGCCATCTCGGCCACTCGTCCCCCATCCTGACATCAGCCTCATACACTCCAAGGGGATGAACCTTTCCCCACTGAACCCAATCAATGGATGATGGTATGGGACGAGTCTAGCACGGCTGAGACCTAAGGATTTGAAGCACGGCCAAAACATTACATCTGCAGAACTGCCCCCGTCGACCAATATCCTCGGCACCTCACACTCGTGCACCCTAGTTGTGATGACTAGTGGGTCATCGTGTGGGGCTAGGAGGCCTTTAAAGTCCATTCTCGAGAACCCCACTATCAGACTGTCCATATCGACCTTCTTCTTCTTTTCTGACTTGACCTCCAGAGAGGTCGAGTGTACCGTCTTCGTCACTGCCTTGGCCTCAGCCACATGGGCCTTCCTGTCAGCGACCTCAGACCCTCCTCCTGCTAGACCCCCGGAGATCATTCCCACTCTGAGCGAGATTATATTAAACCTCTTGACAGGGCCTTGGTCGTCTCTCGGTGGGAGGTCAGGGTCGTCCTCATCGTCAGAAGGGTTGTCCCCTCTTTTTTGAAGACCTTCTCTACATGCATCCTCGCTTCTTTCTGGGGTCGTCCCCTCGGCCCCTCTTGAAGGCACCTTTGTCGACGTACTTTCTAAGCTTCCCCTCTTTCAGCATCTTCTCAATCTCATCTTTCAGAGCAAAGCATTTGTCTGTTATGTGGCTGTGGTCTTGGTGAAATTCGTACCACAGGTTCTTGTTCCTCTTGTTGGGGGCTGCCCTCAACTTCTCAGGCCACTTCAGGGATCGGTCACTCTTTATTTCATTGAGAATATGTTCACAACTGACCGTTAGTGGGGTGTAACCAACAAACTTGTCATCCGTAGACCTCTTCTTCCCCTATTTGTTCTTCTTAGGGTATTTACCCCCACTAGCGCCTCTTTTTTCGTCTTCATATTTTGCGGCCATCGCCTCTTCGGTGTTCATCACCTTTCTTTCTGTTGATAGTAATTCAGCCATCGTCCTCGGGGGGTCTTCAGCAAGCTTCCATAACAGCTTCCCCTTTTAGAGTCCTCCAATCAGGGCTGTCATAGCTATGCTCTCCTCATAGTCTTCCACCTCCAGCTTCTCTTTATTAAATCTGGCTATGTAGTCCCTCAGACTCTCATTCTTCCCCTGCTTAACATAAAGCAAGTGGGTGGTCTTCTTCTGTGGCCTCATACCAAAGCAAAAGTTGTGGATGAACCGGTCTGCCAACTGCTTAAAGTTTTCAATGGAATTTTTTGGAAGAGACGTGTACCAGACATGTGCAGCCCCAGTCAGGGTACCAGAGAAGGCACGACACCTCATCTCATCTGAGATAGAGTATATGTCTGCTGCTGATTGATACATCTCAACATGGTGGACATGGTTGGTGCTCCCGTCATATCTTGGGGTGACCATAGGTGGCTTGAGCTTTGATGGCGTAGGGAAGTTGACTATCTTCGCCACAAAGGGTGAGCTTATGGTGTATCTCCTCTGAAGAGGGTCCCAGCTTTTCAATATATTGCCAATCTTATCCTCCAATCGCCTGATCGAGTCATTCTACGGCCTCGTAGGGTCGGCCTGGCCGATGTTATCCCCCTCCGCCTCTTTGAGATGGTCGGAGGGTCCTGTCGCTGCTGGCCTGTGTCGGTTGTTTACTTCTCCCTGGCCGTCGTCCCGTCCTAGGGGCCGGCCCCCGTGGGGTCGGTCATCTGCTGCCTCCCTTTTGGACCCCGCGGCACTCATTGACCTGGAAAATTTTTCCCGCAGGTCATTCACTAGGCCCAGCCTCTCAAAGGCCGACCCCCTGCTTCGCGATCGAAAGTAGAGCCTCTCGGGCGATCGTCAGGGTTTTGCCTTCCACAGTTCCCTCCGCTCTCCTACAGAGGTCTTACAGTATTATTGGAGACCTCATATGGTTCCCAACATTCTATGGGGGCCTCCTCTCCCTATATATCGTCATACCTATCCTCAGGGCAAGGGTTTCCTTGCCTCCCCAGGTGTAGACGCCGGGGGTCAGCAACATCCCTACGCCGCTGAGGGGGTGACAGGTCTTTGCGTGGTGCCTGGGGTGGTCCCTTTCCCTCATGCTATCCTGGAGCTGCTGCCGGAGTAATCATCTCAGGTGAGACCTCTGGTGGTCTTAGTATGTTCTGGCTCAGAGCTGTGAACTGCTTCTGCATGATCCGCTGGCTTGCTGCCAGGGACTTCAAGGCTGCCGCCACATCAGACATCTCAAACTGAGGTGGTGGCTGACTGGAACTGGGTCCTGCTCCATCATCCGGTGGGGGAAGTGGTGGTGGTGGCATCTCCGGTGCCATGTGTTTTAGCTGTGAACAGCTGAACGGGAAAAAAGACCGGTGAGGTTGAGAACCTTAGTGGGTCTCTTTCAATGGTGAAACATCTCCTCTCAGGGGGAGAACTGGTTCACCACTAGAGTGCCCAGTGAGGTCAAGCTGTACAAAGGAAGAGATGCCTTCTCGTTCCCATAGACGACGCCAAACTGATGATGCTTAGATTTAGCACCACCAGATAAGTGATGATGAGCTCAAACAGTAGTAATTATGGCAGCCATAGAGATGTATATGTGTAAGTGTGTAGAAGGAGATGTGTATAAGAGGAACAAGACAATGATGTATAGTGGTTCAGCCAATTTGGCCTACATCCACTGTGAGTGTGTGATCCACTAAGTATGGGCACTAATGGCCTTGGATACAATGCACATAAGCTCACTTTCTCTCTCTACTGTGTGTACAAGCAGAGTTTTAGCTAGGGTTGCAATTATCGATTGATCCATCCCCCTGTAGGGTTGTAGGTGACAAGTATATATAGGTCCTGGGGGGGTGTAGTGTACCCCCCAAGTATGCATGGTGCATGTGAATGGTGATCTAGCCAATCCCCTGTTGACACCTGTAGATGCCAAATGATGACATAATATTCCCTCACGTGAGGGTGTGATTTTGTTATAACGGTCTCCCACGTGCCATGTGAGCCTCACACGCACTGTTCCACGCATCTCCCAAACCACTCGCTGTGATGATGTCACCCTCGACCTTTGATATGAGGCCGAGGGCAAAGTTCCTTCCGATAATGAGTCTGGCCTAATTTGGGCCTCGTACTGTCGTACTCTCGGGGGGGTCGTCCGGAGCCTGATGAAGAGTCGGCCCCCTGAGGGGTCATTTGGAGCCTCATGAAGGGTCGGCTCCCTGAGGGTTCGTCCGGAGCCTGATGAAGTGTCCGCCCCTGAGGGGTCGTCTGGAGCTTGATGAAGGGTCGGCCCCCTGAGGGGTCGTCCGAAGCCTGATGAAGGGTCGACCCCCCGAGGGGTCGTCCGGAGCCTGATGAAGGGTCGGCCCCCGTAGGGGTCGTCTGGGCCTGATGAGGCGCAGGGCTCCCTCGGCATGGCCGAGGGTATATACGGGTATATCACTTTGCGTCCCTGTGGTTGAACGCCTAAAAGGTTTTGAAAATATTTTGCTAGGGGCCAGAGCCCAAATCCTTTTGAAATTTTTTTGCAAGTAATGAAAATGCATGATAAATATGAGTGCATTCCTCCATATTTAACTTAGTGTCTCACTCACATGACATAACCTCTCCCCTGAACTACAGAGTTCACCTAACGTATGGATTTTAACATCCTAGTTATGTTATCCTGCCCATTTAGTCTCAATATACCCATCATTCCTTACGCTACCCTGTGTCCTGTGTATTTGATCATTTAGCTTGAACATCTGCTAAACCATTTTAATTCTCAAATATAATTTATAAGTTCATTTCAAATAACTCTCACTAGTTATTAATTCATTATTCACATTAGTATCTTATGCCGTATATATTTTTTTGGACGTATATATACATATTTTAATATCACATCAAGCGCGCGCGCACACACACACAGATATATATATTACTCAATATATACATATAATCTCTATCCATAAGAGTAATAACTCATTGTATGCAAATCTCTAGCATGCTATCATGCTCGAGGGCATACACACATTATCCTGGGCCAACGGGTCAGAATTTCACTACCAAACCCAAAACGTACACGTAACGGGAGGCGATCGTAGTCTAACGTCATTGGGTCATAACCATTCCATATTACTCCACCTGGACTCGAACCTCACATAGAGTGGGCATGCATAGACCTTTGACCCTGGGGTCCAATACTACACCTGCTAGGATTTTCCAGGAGAGATCACCCACGGTGCGCCACCTCTACCGATAGCATATCCACTAAAGAGACATGTTTAATATACATATCATATACACAGATATATTCACACACATATATAAACTGTGTCTGTACTCGTATATATATACAATGTATCGGCTAATTGTGCATGTCACTCGTAGCACTAGCCTATAAATATTGAGTCTAAACCCAACTCTAATTTACTAAATACTCACTTATTTAATAAATTTATCCCTTAAAATAATATTATGGACATGTGTTAAATCTCAACCATCCCGTATCCCTTTTCTGTCAAATTTTCATCACAATTCATTATTTAATTCCCTGAGTACTAATCATCCCAAAATACTCCAAATCTCACCCCGAATATATTTTGATTATCCTAAGGCATTTTATCAGTGTTAACAAATTTTTTCAGAAGTCCTAACTTATTCACGGACATCATAATTTTAACCCGAAATTTAATCATTAACAAAATCCCTCAAATAACAAAACCTGGATGTAACAGGACTGTCGAATCAGTTCGGCTTGAGGCCGAATCGGTGTGCCACTGCAGAATAACCCAGTTCTATTCATAATGAATTTCATCAAAGTTTCATCCATATAAACCACCCACAAATTCAATTTCTTAAAGAATTATCATTCCCCATAAGTCCTAAACACGAAATCAATCCATTTTCGTATTTAATTCATCTACACATGATCAACTACATGGGATTTATCCTTATATTCCAAAAATTATGAAGTTGTCAAAACTATCACAATAATTCATAATTTTTCAATCTTTATAAATCAAGATTTAATATTTCTACATGCGATCCTATTTTCAGATTTCATTTCATATAATTCACACAAATATTCTATGAAATTATTTCTCCAAAAATCCATTTGCATATGAATTCCACCTAAAATAATTTTCTCTAATTATGATATGAATTGATATACTTCCATAATTTACTTAGAAAATTAATTACTTGCCTTAATTAACTTGTGGAGTCTGAATTTGTGTGAAGAAATCCTTTGGTGATACTCCTAGCTCAGAATTCCCCCACAATTTTCTCCCAATTGTTCTTCTCTTGAGTTGCTTTGGTCTCCTCTTAGAATTTCGTTGAGTTTTCTTCTATTTTCTCTCAAAATTCTCTCTTAGTTAGGCTTTTGGTATGAAAAGAATATCTTTTGATATGATAAAATGGCTAATCACTCAACCCTAACCTTCCATTATATAAGACTAATCCCGAAATTAGGTTAACATATATTTTTAAAATGACCCCAATACTCCTATACAGGTCCCTTTTACTCTAAAAAGCTCCCGGTACCTAATCATTTCCCCGAGTACTTAATCTTAACTATTTTGACCTATTCCAAATCAACCGTGTGCTCCAAATCAGCATTCGAATCACAAATCACAAATATCCCATCTACACCTAATATCACCCACTCATGTGTCCCGATTGAGACGCAGTCAAATTCCATCGCGTTTACCCACTTACAACGTAATACCCTTCGACATCAATTTATTTACTTTATCACACTATTAAGTGTTAAATTACATAAATATTAATTCATTTCATGCTAATTAATATTTATTTTAAATTCACTTTCTTTCCCAATTTATTTAAATTACATCCACACATGTAATTTTAATGCCAAATCATAAATTCTCAAAATTATGGGGTATTTCATACTTCCCCCCTGCAAAGGAATGTCGTCCTTAAAATTTGGGAAGGAATGTCGTCCCTAAAATTCGGGCATAACTGAAATAAAGAGCTCAGGATATTTCTCACGCATATCATCCTCCCACTCCCACATCGACTCGCAGGCATGGTGATGTCCCCATTGAACGAGAACCAAGAGCACCACCTTAGACCGTAACTTACACTCATTACGATCCAAAATAGCAACCGCTTTCTCCTCATATGAGATATCGGGCTGCAAATTAATCTCCTCCAGTGGAATGTGACAATAAGACACCTCACTCCTCTGATACTTCTTCAACGACGATACATGAAACAACTCGTGAATCCGTTATAGATGCTCTGGTAAGGCGAGACTATATCCCACTGGCCATACCCTCTTGATAGTCGAAAAAGGACCCGCATATCTCGGTGCTAGCATCCCCTTCTTCCTAAACCTCATAACTACTTCAACAGGAGAGATGTGTAATAATACCTGGTCACCCACATCAAGCTCTACATGTCTCATATCTGCGTTGACATAACTCTTTAACGTATCCTAAGCAATCCTTATGCGACCTTGAGTGAGCTCAACTTGATATAAGTATCCCAAATCATCTCAGGTCCTAGGAGATTGTTGTCCCCCACCTCTAACCAAAAATTTGGCGAATGATAAGGTCGGCCATATAATGCCTTATAAGTCGCAATACAGATATTGAACTTGTACGAATTAGTAGATGCAAACTCCACTAGTGGAAGGTACTGCTCCCAACCTCCTCTAAAATCAAGTATAAACATCTTCAGCATATCCTCTAATATCTTATTAACCTACTTAGTCTTCCCATTAGTCTGCGGATGATAACCCGTAGTAACCCGTAACTCAGTCCCCATCGCTTCCTATAAACTTTATAAAAAATGGGATAAAAAAATATTATCCCAATCGAACACAATATTAATCGGTACCTCATGTGGCCTCACTATCTCGACTATAAAGAGCGCCGTTGTACATTTTGAACGATCCACAATCACCCATATGGAATTATAACCCCTCTATGATGTCGGTAGCCCCGTGATAAAGTCCATCGATATACTCTCCCACTTCCACTACGAAATATCTAATGGATGTAATATTTCGGTTGGCCTCTGGTGGTCTATCTTTAATAACTGACATATAACATACTTCGAGACAAACTTAGCTATGTCCCGCTTCATACCTACCCATAAATGCTGTCTGCGCATATCTTCGTACGTCTTATCCTCATCGAGATGTATCATAAATCTTAACCCGTGGGCCTCTATCATAACAGCGTTCCTTAAATCCCCATCATATGGGACTATAAGTCTCCCATTGAAGAGTAAGCCTCCCTCTGAACTGATCGAGTAAGACTCCAACCTCTCTGCCAATAATTGACGTACCCTGTCCTGGCAAAACTGATCTTCGACCTGTGTTTTAATAACCCATTTAATAATATTAGGTGTGATAGTAAATATTACTATACAAGCCCTGATAATTGCATCATCTTAGCGAAGTTCACTCCACTTAACTTTCCAGACCTTCGCTAACTCCCCCGTAGGTTGTCGGCTCAACGCATCTGCAATTACGTTAGCCTTCCCCGGGTGGTATTGGATATCAAACTGATAGCCCTTCATGAATTCCAATAATTTAAGTTATCGCATGTTGATATCCTTCTGTATGAACAGATCATGTAGCGACTTATAATCCTTGAATCGATTAAATATCTCGTCTAGGAGATAGTGCCTCCAAATCCCCAAGGTGAAATCTATCGCAGTTAACTCCAAATCATGTGTGGGGTAGTTCTTTTCATGGGGCTTAAGATTTTAAGCCGCATAAGCTATAGCCTATTCCTCCTGCTATAGCACACCCCTGACATTGTTTGAGAAGTAAACTGCTCCCCTCAACTGGTAAATCACCAACAGATACTCAGGGGTGTGCTATAGCAGGAGGAATAGGCTATACCCTAATGCGCAACTAGTGATACCATGATCTTAAGTTTATCTTTGATAAGTAAACTTCTCCCCTTAACTGGTCAAACAAGTCATTGATTCGAGGCAATAAATATTTAATCCGAATCATGACATTGTTCAACTCTTGAAAATCAATGCCGAATCGAAGTGAACCTTCCTTGTTCTTCATAAATAACGCTGGAGCACCCCACGAAAATGTACATCATCGAAAAATCCCTTCTCGAAGAACTGCTGAATCTGTTTCCATAACTCCTGCATCTCTGATGGGGCCATACGATACGGTGCACATGCAATCTGGCTAATCCCAGGCGCTAAATCAATAATAAACTTTATCTCCCGACTCGATGAAAAACCCGGTATCTCCTGAAACATGTTCGCAAGCTCCCTAACCACTGGGATCGCGTCTAATGATAAAACCACGTCTTGCGATATCTCCTTCTCAATATAGTACATGTGAGTCCTCGACCCTCCCTTTGGAAGATGCATCTCCACCAAAAACATATCCTTCTCTAAAATAGAAAATACAATGGTCCTACTAAAATAATCCACCATGACCTTATACTCTGCTGACTGGTCCATGCCCAAAATGATGTCGTACCCAGTCATATCTAATACGAGTAGATCGACTGCTAAACAAAATTACTCGAAATATATCCCCACCCCTCTTCAAATGGTGTGAATAAGTGTCCCACTACCCAAAGGCGAATCGAGACACATAATAATGCTATCATTTTATCTCTTATAAATCGGTCGTGGGTGAAAATCTAGTGCAAATAACACCCGACCCATATTCCCATGGATAGGAAATATACCCACAACTGTAGGTGGTGGTTACAGAGCCTGAGGTATCATCGTGTTCTGGACGTTATAGACATGCCCATACTTCAGTTGGCAACTGCGCCTGCTACCCCTAATGGGTACCATGCTGCTACCCCTAATGGGTACCATGCTGCTACCCCTAGCCCTGCTACGAGCAATCTCTCTTCCTACGACCTGTCTCTCCACATGGAAAGCAAGGGCATGTGAAATTCACCGTCTCTAGCCATGTTAACCGTGTCAGGGCTGTCCTGGTCACTGGCCCTAGTGGCTTCGACCTTGCTGAACACCTCCATCATTCCCTTAGCCCTGTTGGCCCCAGGGAACAAGTTGTTGCTACTACTGTGGGCCCTGCTGACCTTGCCTAAATCCACTTCCATTTGGCCTAAAACCCCCAGAACAAAATCACTTAGTATAATCCCCCAGTCTACTGTTATGGTACTCCACTAACACCATTACCTCCTGACCTGCCGGACTTGCTAGATTCCCCTTCTCTCTTACTCCCCTTTAGATGGAAGCGATGATCTTGACAGTGTAATAACGTGGCATTGACGACATCAATGTACGCCAGTAAAGTCGAGTTCCCCAATAAGTGTTTCCTGATCCTCCAAGCCCTACCATAAATTTTAGCATCTTTTTCTCCTCAGTGTTCATTTCACCATGCATGAAGTTTTCCAGATGGGTGAAATCTTCCTCATATGCAGCCAAAGATCGGCCCTTTTCCACCACATTAAAAAATCTCCTCCGCATCTTAGTCTGAATCATTAAAGGAAAAATACTTGCAGTCAAAACGCAGCAGGAACTTGTCTATAATCATCGTGTCTCTCTCCGCAGATGTAGTCACTCACTCCCACCACTGTAGAGACGCACGCACTAGATTAAAAGTGGCAAGTATCTTCTTTTGAGTGTCGCTGCACTCAACCATAAAAAGGTGATGCTAAGTATCCTTCTTCCACTAACTGACAACTACTACATCGACACTACCTTAAAAATTCAATGGATGCCCCTTCGAAAAGGTCTCCCTAAACCTTTCCCACACAGGTAGCCTGGGGATGGCCTAGATGGATGGAGCCACGGGCTGCTATTGTTGAGCCATATCAGTCATTGCCTCATTAACCACCTAACCAACTGTGGAAACTGTGGCTCCTGTTGGGCCTCTCTAGTATTGGCCCCTCCAGTGGCCCTAGTCTGTCATGCTCTCCTAGGTGGAATTTAAAACCATATCGAATTTGTATATGTCCAGAGTTGATACAAATTATATCAGCAGAAGAACGTAAATGCGTAAATGAGTACAAAGTCCTAATAATAGGGCTCAATATCAAAGAATGCTATGCTGCAATCGTAATAAGTCTGCACAGATCCTAAGGACTTTAGAACCTGATGCTTTGATATCATTTTTGACACCCCGCTTATTAAAATAACAGGTGTCCAGTCCTCTACTTAAATAAACATAAATCTAATTTGTCTCATTTTTGGTATGACAGTAAAAAATCAATTAATTACTAACCGCCAATTATTTAATTAAGCCGTATGTCCGTTCTAACTTTATTAAAATACCATAAACAACACCATAAATAAAACCATGCACCATAACTCATTCAGATAATTAAATAAATCCACAATGACATATTTAAGTTTGTAAGATTTGGGTTCTTGGAATACGATTAGTATTAAGCGAGGCGTAACCCCTTATCAAGGTCATGATTAATGCAAAAAATTAACATGAAATGATAATTGTGAGTCAAAAAGACAACAATATTCAACACTCAAGCTTGAAGTAAATAGGATCTTTTACAACATAAATGCACTGAGAGTACAATAAATGTGTGGAAAAAGTAGGCAACCTGGTCGGAGGGAGAAAGAGAAAGCACTCTTGTCACAATAAAGGCAAGGCAGGAACCTAAGGCACAATAAATGCTCAATGATAATGGTATCATTGGAAGCAAATGGAATATTCAATAAATAAATGTTCTCATGGCCAACACTCGTGTATAGAGGAAAACCAACAACAGTTTTAGGTTCAAATTGTTGTCCTTGTAAACTATGTTGTTGGGGTGTTTATATGGGAGCAGGGTCACTCGAGTAACCTTAATGGCATTAAATGTGATTAACCTTCATTAAATGCTAAGGTACAATCTCATTAATGCTAAAGATATTGCATTAAATGCATGGGATATGGTGTTTTGACGGGAAACTATCCTACCAATCAGAAGCATGGTGGCATTAATTAGGATGTAACGTGACAGCCCAAAGGTTTATCTTAAATGGCTAGAAGATACAAATTCATTAAATGAAATTATTATCCTAGTAATAAACCTACTTGAGTGCTATTACACCGAGTTCAAAAATTTCAGATTCCATGACGTCATAAAGTTGGTGAACAATGACCTAAATAGGATGTGTTGTCACGTCAATAAAAAGATGGTTCATCGAATCAAGTTTACTTGATTAGAGGTCGCTCGAACATCTTATGAACTATTTGTGTTTACTTAGAGGTTGTCTTTGGATGATTGTCTAGGATTGGGGTCCCTCAAGGAGGTTCCCTAAGACATGGTAATTCGAGCAACTATTCTTGCTAACCAAGTTTTTACCTAAGTGTGTCAAGAGGATCCAAATTCCTTTGAGATTCCTAAGGTGAGGTTGTTTGATAGAGCATGTTAGATCCCTCACGCCCTGCCAGGCATGGTCCCTTGAGGGTACCGAACATCCTCATAAATATTATAGAGTAAACCTTCACATGTTGTTGTCTTTCAAACATAAGATTAAGTACAAGTACATCATAATTCTTATTACAAATGTTGTCTTTTGAATGGGATTGATCTCCGTGGGATGTCTTTCGAAGAACCTCAATCTTCACTCTATTATAATACTTTCATTAAGTATAAGATCATCTCAACTAATCAATCTTGAGTCTGGACTTCCCCCCTATATGCCCCTTAGTAGAGATATTTATTTACTTTGTGAATAAATATCTGTATAAAATAGTTTTAATGGTCTTCGAACCACCTGTAAGAAGGGGTTATTTCGAACAAATAAATAACACATTTTAGTAGGTATGAAATTTAATCAGTGTAAAGAAATGTAAGTAAGGGACATTATTACTTTTCCTTTCGAGCTAACTTGTCTTCGAACAACCTGTGACCCCATCAAAGGGAATCATTCATTGATAGCATATTATGGTTGCGTGTGAGATAATTTATTTGGGGAGAGAATAATTTTGTTTTCAAATTTCCCCCCAGAATGATTCATCTCCCCAGACTGGATGAACCATCATTGCTTTTACCATTTTTCATTTAATGCAACTGACATACATTTCCTCTCGCTTAACACGTTACAGTTGGGGGCCATTGTGTGCCTCCCATGCGAGGCTCCTCATGCGTCGCTCCTTTATTGTCATCATTGTTGCCTTTGGTTTTGTGACCCTAAGTGCATGTGTAAGCCACATGAGGTACTTCAGATGTCACCACATCAATTTTGAAAGGCCATCAGTCACTTTTATTTCACCCCTTTCTGACCTTATAAAATGGCATAGTTAGCCCCCCAAATATTCACCTTTGGGTTTTATTTCTTCACAACTCGTGTTTTTAGAGAGAGAGAATAACAATTCATCATCCACTTTATTTCATATCAAACCTTTCCTTTTCTTTTACTTTGCACTTATGTCCCCCATTGTTAAGAAAATCCCTTATGCCTGGAGTGTGTCCCCCAGGACTCGCGCTTGCAAAACCCAATGGGTACGCTATCGCCATGAGCCTTATTTTGGTGAGTAGGATCACTTTTGGGCCGTCGTCAAACACTTTTTGAAGGCAATCACCCCTAAGACATAGATAAATATACTTATGGAGGAGAGAGATAATGCTGATGACTTTGCCTATATTCTTACTGGCATAGTGCCCCGCTTCAGGATTGAGAAGGGATATTATCCATACTCCAAGATGGAGTTCGAATCAGCTGGTGGGTTGTGTGAGAGTTTAATACACCATGAAGTTTAGTGGGCTTATCTTCCACTTATTGGTTGGGTTATCTTACCCTTTCTAAGAACAATAACACCTCACAAACTGTGTTCACTAGGTACAATAACAGAACCCGTACTTTCATACATGCTTGGGGAGAGTTCATAATTACTCTGGAGGATGTTTGTGAGATTCTAGGTTTGGAGGCTACTGGCTTTGACACCTTATTAGAAAAAGCCCCTTCCAGTGCTGAGCAGGCTTCTTGAGCAGTGCTGGAGGCTGTTGTGAAGAATTGCATCGTCACTTGTAATAAGTGTACTTTCTCGGAGGTAATTTTATGTTTATTTTACATTGAGGACGAAGTGAATTTGAAGCCTCACAAAGATGCTAAAAGGAATCCTAAGGGCAAACAAGTGGTTGAGACGCCTCCTACAGGCAGTGGATTTGGTACGAATATTGAGCCTTCAGGATACATATGGGTTGTACTTCTAAAATTATTCTCCCAGACAAACACCATGGTTGTCCTAGGAAGGACCTCATAAATATGGCCATTTGAATGGCATATGGCATCAAACTCCATCTGGCTACCATAACTCCAGGCTCACTATACACTTGGCTTGACCAGGTTCAGTATAATTATGCCCGTAGCCTTGTCAGGTTTGATGTTTCCAACTATGCCAACCACGTCCTTATGACAGCTTTTAATTATTCCCATTTACCTGATTATGCTCCCGTAGGCAGCAATCCCCAGTCACATGATATCAAATTGCCTCGCATATGTTATTGGAACCATTAGGAGACTTATAAGCCTTTCTAAACCTTTATTGACGATGTTAAATAGTTTATTTTTCGCCCATATGTGTCTACTAATAAATTTTTTACCAACTCTTTTTTCGAGGAGGTATCGAGGCCAGTCATCCCAGTCGAGGAGGCATATGCCAAGAATTTCCCAAGGAGCAATGTCCCCTGGTTCTTGTACCATCATATCTACCATCTTATATGGAATGATCATAATTTTACTCAGCCTGCTCCCCTAATCATGTGTCTATACAATTTGGGTATGATCAAGGTACCCCCATGGGCAACCACTTCACCCATAAGAAGCCCTCAAGCTTTTCTTTTGCCTATGAAAATTTCTTAACTTCCACTACTGTGAATCTTTCTACCAATTATACTGCCAACCCTGTGATCCCCAGTAAATCTACTCGGGGAGGCATATTGATATTTTACCTCTCTGTGTTTTGGGCCACCAATTGTGCTGATTCCAAAGCAACATTCTCGACAACCTCTTCTATCCTGATGTTGGGAGATTTCTCCCCACTGAGTTGGGTTTAAGCACATCCTCTATTTCTAACTCTTAATTCCCTCTGAGAACCCCCGATGATTCCTTTACAAATAAGCTGCCCTGCTTGGCTCCCTTAGATGAGGCGGTGGATAAAAAGAAAAAAAGGTGCTCAGACTTTCCATCTTGGCGTGGAAGGTGATGTTTCATCTAGTACATCAAGTGCAGTAAAAAAGGAGGATACTCCCTAGGCTACTTCTACTGGGGTGGCTATGAGGGAAACCAAGAATCTTCCCTCAAATAAGTCCAAGGGAACTCAAGAGATTCCCGCAATGGTAACTCCTGACCCGACGTTAGCCAAAACGGATGACCAAATATTTGAGCACTTGCATTAAACATAGGATAATTTCTCGGCTGAAGATAGGGCTTTCATTTCTGCGCACATAGCTACTTGAGTTTTTTCTTATACGCTCATGGTTACTGAAGGTAGTAGGAAGCATGGTAGATCTTTTACAAAGTTTACTAGTCCAGTAAAGGTTATTTTTGAGGAATTTGAGGAGGAGGTTATTGAAGAGGATTTAGAGAAAGAGTGAAGAAGAAGAATTAGAGGAAGAGGAGCAAAATCTTGTTCAAAAATGCAAGCTCCGTAAGATGCTTTCTACTTCAAAACCCTTTTCACCCCCTCGTGACTACACTACATTGGAGGATATTCTTACAGAAGAAGGGGTACATATATTTTCTCTACTTGTCATTTATATAATTTCCTATTTTAAATACTAACTCTTTGCCTCCCTGAACACAGGTTGATGCTCATGTTGGTTCTCCCAGAGGTATTGAGGCTGTAATTGATATCGAGACTCGTTTAGTGGACCTGAAGATGACATAGGACTTATCTCAGTTTTATGATATTCCCATAATGGGTGCAACTGCCCCTAAAACACTCAAGGTAATCATGAATTTACCCATAGAGTCAGTTGTTAACCTTTATGATGTTGAATCCAGTAGTGGATATTAGTCTGAATCTTCCTTTATGCATAACCAAGATGCAATAATGGAACAAAATGAGGAAGAGATTGTTAATTTGGGCACTATAGAGCCCCACGTTGGTGTGCCATCTGCAACAGTAAGGAGACTCCTTCTGTAACTTCTGTGATTATCTTCCAACTTTTTTGTGCTCCTTGTGCTAACCTTTGTTTTCTCTATTTGTCCTCATAGGCTATTTTTCCCAAGTAGGTTGCTGAGGTATCTCACCCAGAATTAGTTCCTATTTCAATCCTCCGACCAATTAATTAACGACTAAGTCTTGGTTAACTTATTCGAACCATCCATCCTTAATACAAAGGGAGATTATCCCACTACTGCAACTATGCATGTGAAGCCTTTAGCGGTTTTGCAGCAATCATTAAATGTTGTTGGAACCCATGTTGATACTTTGAGGGGGATATAATGTTGATAAGGATGCCCCTATCGCTATGACCGAGTTATAGCCCTATGTTGACCATAATGCTCCCCCTGTTGTACAAGAGACCCACAATAAAGAGGAAGATGTTGTGAAGGTGGCCACGAGTAAGTTTGTTGAGGAACCTAATAGCGGAAGTGGTTCCCTCTGTACTTCCTCTTGTGCCAGACTTGCCTGTTATTGAATAGGTATGATTTCACCAATATTTCAAAAAAAATTATTTCCTTACTTTTCCTACTTAGTTCAAGCCATCTAGTGTGGATGAAGGTGCCTGCATAAAAATCATTAGAACTGCCTAGTTACAGGACTTTAAATCTCCGATAAACGAGGGTCAGACGTGCCTAGTAATATAGGACTTTCATCTCCCTTAAAAAGGTCATGCCTATTAATTTTGGACTTTAAATCTCCCATAAATGAGGATCAGGTGTGCCTAGTGATATAAAACTTTCATCTCCCTTATAATGGTCATGACTAGTAATATAGGACTTTAATCTCCCATAAATGAGGGTCAGGCGTACCTAGTAACATAAGACTTTTTTCTCGCATAAATGCGGGTCAGGCATGCCTAGTAATGTAGGAATTTAATATCCCTTATAAGGGCCATATTTTATGCTCTTTAGACTATCCTTTTTTTCTTTTAGGTTGAGGTCTAACAGCCAGTTGCTCACGAGATAGCTGCTGAGATTGCTGAACAAGAAGTTTCTCATGGGGAGACTGGAGTTGAGTCAGTTTCCCTTGATGACAAGATGGGTTTGAGGAATTTGTAAGTGGTCCCTGTTATTGGTGAGATGTTTCAATATACTATGCCTAGTAGACCTATCAACGGGTCGGTTTGGGTCGTGTACGGGTTACGGGTTACGGGTCAAAACACCCTAACCCATACACGACCCGTTAAGCCTAACGGGTCTAATATCAATACCCAAACACGACCCGTTAATATTAATGGGTACACGACCCAAACCGTTAACACCCGTTAATATTAACGAATCATTTTGGGTCGAAATGGGTAACGGGTTGGGTGACCCTATAATACCCGTTAGTCTTCAATACTTTAAAAATAATGGTTTTTAATTATAATTTTTATTGGGTAAAGATTGGGTGACCCTATAGCACCCGTTAGTCTTTAAAGATTTAGAAATAATGGGTTTTAATGGTTATTGTTATTGGGTACGGGTTGGGTGACCCTATAGTACCCGTTAGTGTTAACGGGTGTTAACGGGTAGAAACGGGTTAAAACGGGTACAGGTAAATTTCTAAACCCGAACCGTTAGTGTTAACGAGTCTACCGTGTCAACCTGTTAATGACCCGAACCCAATAAGGGTAAACCCATTAACTTATAATTTCGTGTCGGGTCGTGTCGTGTTAACGGGTTATCGTGTATTTTGACAGGTCTAATGCCTAGACTTCAAGAGGGTGACAACGCTTCTAATACTAAGCGCCCCTCTACCAGTGATAGTGCTTTTAGTGTGCATCCCCCCTGAGGGATCTCCCCCAATGTTCGTGTGGTAAATTCTAAATGATTTCCCCCATATTCTGACCACTACCCCGCACAGACTTAATGAAAGTCTTTTGGAATGACTCCTCTATAACTTTCCTACTCGCAGAAATTAACCTTTAATTGTAATGATGGCGTGCAGATTACTCGGGTTGGCTATTATTTTAGGTGAAGTTCTTAACTCCCCCTTACAATCACTAAGTGATTCAACCATCAATGGGTTTATGGGGAAGATCAACCTTCTTATCAGTGATGGATTTTGTATGTCTTGATTGGTTGAGGTTATCCAGGCCTTTAAGAAGGATGACCTCCCTGTGTTCTATGCTCGTCTTCAAGTTACTAGCTACTCACAAGAAGCCATTGTCGAAGAGCTTGTAAGTCTGAAGTCATAAATTATCAAGTCTGAAGATGAATTAGTTATAGCTCACGAGGCTCTGTCCAAGGCAGAGGCCAAATTTGATGACTTGTAGCAAAGGAAAGAATGACATGAGAAAGATTTGCTGATTTGGCCAATGATCAAAACCACTGGAAACAAATACTACCTCAGCATCACCATCGCCTGCTCGATTCATCTAATTTGTGGTTCATCACGGACGACCTCGCTGATTAGTAGTTGCTTGAATTATACCCCCTTTTTTACTTTGTTTGTATTTTCACGATGTAACTCAGAGATTGCATTTATTTTCCCACCCTCTTATTTACTGGAATATCTAAGCATTTTTTCTACTTAAAGTGAATGAAATGGCAGATTTTTACAATTTCTATTACATTGTTCTATGTAAAAAAATAGGCTATATCTTTCAACAATGTCTTTGTATTACAATATTATTGTTCCACTTATTAATTGTGAGTAACATTATCTCATGCAACTTTACAATTCATACCAGAATGTGCACAAATACTAGCAAAACTAAGTAAAACATTGAAGTTAGACTAAAAAATGCCACTAAATATGTTAAATTTTGAGCAATTTGTTATTTATCTTGAAAGTAACATCCTCTTCTAGCTTCGAGATCTCACAATAGCACGAGTCATATGCTTTTTGAACGACATAAGGGCCTTCCCAATTTGCCTCAAACTTGGGTAATGAGAGTCATCAAACGTGCCTTGTACAAGCTTTCAAAACTAATTCCACTTATTTAAATTTCCTCGACTTTACTAGCTGATCCTAAGATCTGGATAGCTATTTTTGGCACATCTTGAAGTGCCTCACTGTATTATCTCCGTGTTCTTCAAGTGACTCGAGTTGTACGTGTCGACTGTGGGGAAGCATTCCGCTTTGTAAATTATTCTTGGTAGAAGGTACCTCAAGCTCTAATGGAAGAATTACTTTAGCACAAAAACTAAGAAAAAGGGAGTGTATCCTGTAGGTTTCCTCTTAGTCATTTTATAGGCCCATAAAACTTCAGTTATCTTATCATCCTAAGTTCCTGGAAAATCTTCTAACATTTTTGCTAGGATATTTACCAAGGTCTTGTAAGTATCTTCTGCCTACCCGTTGCATTTTGGGTATTCCATAGTTAATTTATGGTGGATAATTGAGTATTTATCTTTGGACAACCTTACATCACAATTTACAAAGGGAGTGCCATTATTTGAGAGAAAGACATTTGAAATGCTAAAACGATATATAATGAACTCCTTCATAATCCGATCAACCACCCCAGCTGTGACTTTTTTCAATGGTATCGCTTCTACCCACTTAGTAAAACATTTTGTAGTGACAAGTATCCATATCTTCCCTCTCGAGGAAGGATTTATTGCTCCTACTAGGTTGAACGCCCACGTGTGGAATGGAAAGGGAGTAGAAAGAGAATGTAAGTCCACCGAAGGAGCATGAATTATATTCCCATAGAGCTCGCATGCCTTGAATTTTCAAATAAACTTCACAGAGTCTTTTTCAATCGTAGGCCAAAAATACCCCAAAGTCATAAGCTAATCATAAAGCTTGGCTCCCCCAATGTGACCTGGCTCGTGGGCCTTCTTCAGCACTTCATCTATTTCTTCCAAACTGATGCACCTCAGAGGTTTATCATGATAACCTCTTCAATACAACTGCCCTTCCTAAACAATTTTTTTTTAAATATTCACATCTTTAGCCTTGTAGTATTATCTTTATTAGCCGATATCACCCCATCTGCTAACATATTAATAGACGATTGCTCCATTCATGTGGTTGATCGATGAAGTTTCACTTAGCAACCTGATAGGAAAAATAACATTTCCCATAATCTCTCTGTAGCATGGCAACATCTTGCCTCATCAAAGTCCAAAAGTAACCTACTCGTTGGACCCTTCGATACAAAGGAATTTTGATGCTCTCGCGGGTGTCTTCATGACTGACGTGCTGAAAATGTGTCTCAAAAATGCGTTCACTCTAGGCTCAAGTTCAAGCCCGTCGCTCAAGTAATAATCTGACAAGTCGGGTATCGATCCTTAGGGAAAAAGGACAATGAAGTTGTGACAATGAGAAAAGATGGAGGAACCCTAACTCTGACTCTAAAAAGAAAGAAAAATAAGATGATTTGGTTTTGAGAATGGATTACGACTAAATGAAAATATGAAATTATGAAGAGATGCAATTACACTAAACTACCTAAAATATGATTAAGAAATGATTTGAAACTTTTAACTAAGTGATGGGAAAAATAAGACGGGAATACAATCCCCTAACCCTAGTGAATTGCAGTTATAATATTAATCATAAATTTAACTTATTGATTTGACCCGGAATTTAGCACTCCCAAGCATTACGTATACGAGGTTTAAGACCGTGTCATACTTAATCTGAGGACGAGTAAATCGGTATCGCGATAGTGACACTCGAATTGCATTCTAAATCATCACGGTTACCCAGAGGCAAACGAGATATAAAGACCTACAATCGTTATGTTCCTACGCAATACCTTCGTATTCAATCACTAAATTCAAAGGATTAATGTTATACACGTACAATTAACACATCAGGATGGGTTCATGTACCCCAGCCTTAGAAAATTTAGCCTAGCATGATGAAAGTGATGGAAATAGTGATTGATGTGCAGGGATTCATAATTGATTTAAGGAAACTTGCGAATTAATGTAGAATGAAATTGAAAAGAAGAAATAACTCACTAATTTCTACCAAAGCAGTAACAACAACACTGAGTAAAACTGGCAATTCAAAAAATTCTGAATAAAGCTTCAATCTTTTTAACTAAAACTGGAATTTGTAGCTAAACTAGGGTTTTTGGAAAAAGAGAGGAAAAAACCCTACTAATTCCCCGTATCAAATAACAATAATAAATCGGGTTTTTATACCCTCCATGAATTTAGGAATTTCAACTGCACTAGGACTCTTCTCTGAAACAGGTAAGATTTGCAAATCTCGATGGCCGGACCGGTCCGGGCCTTAGGCGGACCGGTCCGCCTCGAAGGCGGATCGATTATTTTTATTTTGGGACGGACCGGTCCGGGGGTGCACCGGTTCTTTTTATTTTTTCCTTCTTAGGTTTGATTGTCATTCGGGGTCTTCTGGAGGTTGGCAAAGCGGACCGGTCCGGGGTATGGGCGGATCGGTCTGCCTGTTGACTTTTGCTCAATCTTTGACTGCTCATAGCTTTTGTTCTGGGACTCCGATTTAGGTTTCGTTTCTTCCTATGTGCTCGTGAATGAGATGTATTCAACTTCTCTTTAGGTACCTCATCTGAATTCCAGGTGGAAATTATGCTTTTTCCCTTTTGACTTTCCTTCTTTCTTTCTTGATTCTTCCGATTTCCTTCTTCCATTTCTTGACATCAAATACCTGTAAAATTACTACGAAATTCCAGAAACTCGGTGTACTCATTAGGATCAGTCAGTAACAAGATTATGAGATAAATTCAACTCAATTATATTGTCCGAGGTGCTAAAAGTAACTAAATCAAGGGATAAATTAGGAAGAATTTATGCCTAATCAAACCCCCCTAACTTAGAACTATACGCGTCCCGAGCAACGTAAAAGAATCCTAGCAAGGTTCAATTCTTGAAAATCATTCTATTGGGATAAAATACCTTTTTCGTGGGCAAGGGGTTGCATTTAGCGTATGCAACAAGCCTTCAAAACCCTAGGTCACCCTAATAGGACGAGTTGTGTCTCGTGAGGGTTTGCAGAGAATGTACCCACAAAATTCGACTGAAGGAAAATTCAAAATACGCAAAAATTGTACAATTCATACTTTTCCAGAAAATAGTCATCATCAAGTCATATTTACAAGTCTCAAATCATAGTGCGTGTGTGAAAAACAAAAATTTAACCGCAAATTTCCACCGATTGACCATTACGTTACTTATCCAAAAATTCGTTTTGATTTCAAATTCTCACGGAATGCTCTCTCAAATGAATTACTCAGAATGTGGCTATTCTCTCGGTATGCATGATATAAAGAGTAAATATAATGGATGCAAAGTCACGCACACAAGTAGAAAGACGGAAATTTTAGAGTGATAGGATCTCATCAACGGAATACGATTTTAAAAACGGGAACATTGCCTCTTTTTCGCGCATTCAATCTCTTCTATTATCTTTTGGTGTATTAGCTCTCCACGCGGTAATCAATTTCGCAATTTAGACTCGGTTAGGACTTTTTCAGGTTTTAAGGTATATGGGGTAAAAAGAAAATGGTAGGAAAGGTTGGAATTGGAAAAGTCATTTATGATGTCCATTTGTGCGTTTTTCGGGTTATTGTGCATTTTTTTTCTTTTTCTCTATTTTTTTATTTTTCACTTCTTTTCTTTTCTCACTATTGTTGTTGAGCATATTTAATTTTTTTTCTCTTGCCACTTTATATGCACTTTTTGGACTTAAACTCTGAATTTTTCCATTTTTCGCAATTCCATGTTAATTGGGTTTTTCGGGTTATCAAACGAAAGGGACAATTTGTTTGTCTCAAATTGGGTTACAAAATGGGTAATTTTTCGCTACTTTTTCTGGCCAATATTTTTGGGTGACAAACGAGGGCCTACTACATTGTCCGAAATACCAATTGCGTTACCATATGCGTTTCGAGATGAATTTAAGTTTAGAGATCAATTTTTGACACGTTTTTCAAAGCAATATCACACACGTTTTCATAACCGACCAAAATGAAAGGATTGAGATCCTTGACAACTTTTTAGGCGCTGAAAAGAACTTTGAGTTAACAATTAACTCGGATTGATTTAAAAACTCGCAAAAAGTGATAGGCTCGAATCTCACCGGGTTTGTTAATCTCCACACTTATTCGTTAAGTCGTCAATTTTCGCTCAATTTACATCTTTAGTCAATTTCGGCTTTGTGTATATTGAATTTTACAACTTGAGACTTCAATTCGACTTTTAATGATATTTTTGAAAAATTTGAATTCCAATTTGTATTTATTTTGAACAAAAATATTTTTGGGTTATTCAAAATTTTATCATTTTTTTGGAAATTTCTGGGCATTTTGGAAAATTTGTGAAGTTTTAGAAATACGCACTTGTCCCCCCCCCCCCCCCCTAACTTAGACTTTTGCATTGTCCTCAAGCAAAAAGGACTAAAATCTAAATAAGGCAAAATAATAAGTGCGATAAATAAAACAAACAAATGGAGAAAAATGCAGTTTTTATTACAAACAGGGCTGTGTTACAAGTACAAGGAAAAGCATGCAACTGTGAACAGGAAATTAAACAAATAATAATAATAAAAAAAAACTGCCAACACCATATCAAGCTTCACCGGGGCGGGGGATGGGAAGAACCGGGAGCATTGGGATCATAGGGGTTATGGTAGTAGGATGAGAGTGGCTCATTAGGATCCCCTTGGCGTCGATAGATGTCCGCTTGGAAGTGGAGAATTAAGTTCATGTCGCGCCGGTAGTCGGTCATAAAGTTGTCGAAGTTCGTTTCCAGTGCCGACATGCGGTCTGATAGGTCGCTTCCCACCCACTCAAAATTTGGGTCGTCCTCCTCGTCCTCCGACTCCTCGTCTGGACCGATATCCCCCATCTCGACATCCTCACCTGCTGCCCCTGCTTCTTCTTCGCTCTCGCTCGAGGCAGCCTCCTCTTCACTATCACCGCCCCGTCGAGCCCATAGGACATCTAGCTGTTTGGCGCTCTTGGTAAGGGTCCCTTGTCCAAAAGGACTTGGAATGCGAGTATGATCAACCGGCACCGCTATGCCAGCATCCTTAAGGATGGAAGTGATCAAACGGGCATAGGGAAGTGGGGTGGTTCCCTTCTCATCCAAGGACGCGTTAATGATATCCGCGTATAAAGTGCGGCCCAAATGGATGGAAGTGTGGGGGTCAAAGAGGTGATAGGTAAATGTAGCTTGCCGAGGCCGGATGGCGGAATCGTTGGACATTTGCAAAATATTGGCGCACACAATCTGAAATGTGAGGCGCGCCTTCTCGTTTAGGCGTCCAACGATGAAAGTTTGCCCCGTCCAAGCCACATTCGGCGCAATTCGGGCCATGATGATATCCTTGTCGACCGGGGGGACATTTCGGGGATAGGTAAATTCGGGAACGTCCAGGACGTCATACTCGGCCAACTTGGTCGTGAGACGGGACAAGGAAAATGGGATGACATTCCCATCCACGTAAGCTTCGGACTCGAATTGGGCCGTCCGAACTAGAGTGCCATATAATGAGCGGACTTGGGTTGCCCAAACCGCTTCGTAGGGTTCGTTAAGGAATCGTCACAAGCCCCGAGCCATGAATAGGGTGGTGACGGAGTTGGGCAACCCTTCCCATTGGACATCACGCTCCATATGGAGTTTGTGGCCCAAACCGAAAAATTAATTGCACCATCACTCCTCTTGGTGGGAGCGGAACTCGCCGTGACCGGAGGGTTAGATCTCGTTGGAGTCATATTTGGTGGGGGCAACGCGGGGAGCCATGGAAACTAGAGGGATTTTTTCTAGGAAAGCTAGAGAGGGAGAATAGAGGATTTATGTTGGAGGTGTGAAGAGAAAGGGAGGGATTGGGGTGTATTTATAGTGGAAGGCATGAGGGGAGGGGTTGGAATTTGAGGGAAAGGTTTTGGAGGGAAAAGGGGGTGGATTTGGGAGGGAAAGGTTGGGGTTGGGAGGAGGGAAAACGAATTGGAGGGAATGAATGGGATTGGGGAGAAGGGGGGGTGAATCTTGGGAATGGGATAAGTCAAATCTGCAGAAGGCGGATCGGTCCGGGGTAGGGGCGGATCGGTCCGAGAATTTAAATATGCAGAAATTCGATAGGCGGACCGGTCCTTTTTAAAATTAAAGGAACCGACCCAGGGGCGGACCGGTCAGGACTTAAATTAAAGGAACCGGTCCGGCCCCAGGATTTTGGGCTGGATTTTATCCGAACTTGGTTTCGAGCTCTCTTCTAAAAAAAAATCACTTTCACAACATACTCTCTATCAATCTGGACTCAAACCTTCTCGATTTCGCTGGTCAACACCCTTTGACTCAAAATTCCCGAATCACATGAATGCTTTTCTCGAATGAACCTAGTCCTAACGACTCTCACTACTCACACGACTCTCACCCCATACGCGTCGGGGGTGCGATGACCTCACTGTAACAGCTCACTCAACCCCATAAACGGGGTCCGATAACCAGACGGTGTCGACCTCTTCCGCACACGCCTCAAGATATGGCATTAGGCGTTATCCATTCACTTTGAATGTATTTCCCCCTTTTAAATCATCCAATTCAACAGCTCCATGGGGGAAAACATTCTTCACGACAAACGGGCCAGACCATCGTGATCGCAACTTGCTCGGAAAGAGGTGAAGCCGAGAGTTGTAGAGAAGAACTTTTTGCCCTGGAAGAAACTCTTTTCGTGAAATGATGCTATCATGAGCGAGTTTCATCCTCTTTTTGGAAATTTTGGCATTCTCATACACATCATTGCGTAGTTCTTCTAACTCATTCAATTGAAGCATGCGGGCTTCACTGGCCTTGTCCATGGCATAATTCAATTGCTTAATTGCCCAATCCGCCTTGTATTCGAGTTCAGCGGGAAGATGGAAAGGTTTTCCATATACAAAGCGGAAAGGGGACATGACGAGTTGATTCTCTTATGCAGTACGATAGGCCCATAGCGAATCGTTCAATCTAAGTGACCAATCTTTTCGGATAGGATTGACGGTCTTTTGAAGAATGTTCTTGATTTCCCGATTCGCTAGTTAGGCCTTCCCATTGGTTTGCGGGTGATAAGTCATTCCAACCTTGTGAACGACGCCATACTTTCTCAAGAGCTTCGCGAATGGCCTATTGCAAAAGTGTGTGCCATTATCACTAATTATCGCTTTTGGTGCACCGAAGCGGGAAAGTATGTGTTCCTGCAGGAACTTTATCACCACTTTGTTGTCATTCGTCTTGGTAGCTATAGCTTCTAACCATTTAAAAACGTAGTCTAACGCGACAAGGATGTATAGGAAACCAAAGGATGGGGGGAAGGGACCCATGAAGTCGATACGCCAACAGTCGAAGATCTCAATGATGAGTATGGGGGTAAGAGGCATCATGTCTCGTCCAGTAATGGCTCCCATCCGTTGGCACCTATTGCAAGATTTGCAAGCATCATTTGCATCCCATAATATTATGGGCCAATAGAGGCCGCATTACAGAATTTTAGCGGCCGTCTTTTTTGTTAAAAAGTGGCCTCCACAAGCTTCCGAATGACAGAAGTGGATGACTTTCGGGATCTCATCATCCGGTACACATCGTCGGATGTTTAAAAAGGAATGGATCATCGTAAAAGAAAATGCGCAACCAAGTAATAAAACTCTTATTATCTTGGGGTGTCCAATCAGGAGGGACGGCTCCCGTGACAAGATAGTTCACTATATCCGTAAACCAGGGATACGAAGAGGTAGCAAAAAGTTGCTCATTCAGAAAGTATTCGTCTATGGGGACGGGTTCACTAGGTACGTTAGACGAAAGCCGAGATAAATGGTCGGCAATGACGTTTTCTACTCCTTTCTTATCTTTGATGGAGAGATTGAACTCTTATAGGAGTAGGATCCACCTTATGAGGCGCGGCTTGGCATCTTTCTTTGCAAGTAGGTATTTCAAAGTCGCGTGGTCGGTGAAGCAAGTAATAGGAGAACCAATGAGATATGATCGGAATTTATCAAGGGCAAAGACTACCGCCAGAAAATCCTTCTCCGTGGTAAAGTAGTTGAGTTGAGGTCTGGTAAGGGTCCGGCTAGCGTAGTAGATGACATGAGCTTGCTTCTCTTTGCGTTGGCCCAAAACATCCCCTATCGCATAATCGCTTGCATCACACATAAGTTCGAATGGTAAGGTCCAATTCGGAACTTGCATGATGGGAGCGGACACAAGCATGTTTTTCAATTTTTCAAAAGAGCTTTGGCATGATTCCGTCCACTCGAATGGGGTATCCTTCATAAGTAGGTTTCTTAAGGGTCTATCAATGGTGCTAAAGTCCTTAATGAACCTTCGATAAAACCCCGCGTGGCCAAAGAATGAGCACACGTCCTTAAGCAATTTAGGTGGGGGCAGATCAGCTATGACATCTATCTTTGCCCTATCAACCTCTATACCCTTGGATGATACTATGTGGCCAAGAACTATTCCCTCGGTGACCATGAAATGGCATTTCTCCCAATTCAGCACTAAGTTCTTTTCCACACACTGGGCAAGTACTTTTTCCAGCTTTCCTAAACAATGATCGAAAGAGGTGCCAAAAATGCTGAAATCGTCCATGAACACTTCGAGTCCTCTCTCGACCATGTCGCTGAATAAGCTCAACATGCACCTTTGAAAGGTCGCGGGGGCATTACACAAGCCAAATGGCATACGTTTGTAGGCAAACGTACTAAAAGGGTAAGTGAATGTCGTCTTCTCCTGGTCAAGTACATCCACCTCAATTTGGTTATATCCGGAATAACCATCAAGGAAGCAATAGTAAGGGTGGCCCGCTACTCTCTCAAGCATTTGATCAATAAATGGCAAGGGGAAATGGTCTTTCCTAGTTCTCGCATTGAGTTTCCGGTAATCAATGCAAATGAGCCACCCGGTGGTGGTACGTTGGGGAACTAGCTCTCCCTTAACATTTTCAATCACTATCATTCCCGACTTCTTCTGGACGACTTGAATAGGGCTCACCCACTTGCTATCCGAGATTGGGTAAATAATCCCGACATCCAATAGTTTGATAATTTTGGTTCTCACAACTTCTTTCATGTTGGGGTTTAGTCTTCTTTGCATTTCTCTAGAGGGCTTGACATCCTCTTCGAGATGGATCTTGTGAGTGCAAATCAAAGGACTTATCCCCTTCAAATCAGCAATGCACCAACCAAAAGCACTTTGGTGCTTCCTCAGAATTTTCAACAATTTACCTTCCTTCTCTTCGTCTAGGCTAGAGGAGACAACAATAGGAAATGTATCATCCTCTCCTAGGTGTGCATATTTAATATGGGAGGGGAGTTTCTTCAACTCGAGGGTTGGAAATTTGTCACTGGAGGGAACCATGCGTGTATCCCTCGGAGGTAACTCCTCGAATCTAGACACCCAATTAACATCTCTAGCGTCCTCGTCCGACGCACTCTCATCGAGTAACTCACTCAACTCCCTAACCTCCCTCTCGAAGTCGGTGTATGTCCCCTCACTCTCGTGTCTCACCGTTAAACAAGACTCTAAGGTGTCGCCACTGTAATTGTCCTCAAAATTCTCCTCTACTATCTCATCTATGAGGCTCACCGCGTGAAGCTCATCATCCTCCCCCGTATGTTGGGCTATGTGGAAGATGTTGGTTTGCAAGGTCATGTTCCCAAAGGTGAGTTGCATTCGCCCATTCGGAGTATTGATAATTGCGTTAGCCGTAGCTAATAATGGATGCCCAAGGATGATGGGAACATGATTGATCGAGTTGAAGGAGGGCTCCATGTCCCAAATGACAAAATCTACCGGGAAGTAGAAAGTGTCAACTTGGACGATCACATCCTCGACTATGCCTCGTGGGATCTTCACTGTTAGATCCACTAATTGGAGAGTGTCCTTTCTGGGCTTGAGGTCGCCCAAGTCAAGTTGCCTATAGATGGAGTAAGGGAGGATATTTACGCTTGCTCCCAAGTCAAGTAAGGCTTTTTCGATTTTATTCTCTCCAATGATGCAGGATATGGTGGGCGCACCATGATCTTTGAATTTAGGGGGGAGATCATTTAGTAGAATGGAGCTCACATTTTGTGCTAGAAAGACATTCTTATTTACCTTCATCTTTCTTTTTACCGTCAGCAAGTCTTTGATGACTTTAGCATAAGCTGGAATTTTCTTAATAGCATCAAGAAAAGGTAAATTCAGCTTTACTTGCTTAAGAACTTCTAGCACATCTTCACGTGGGTTTCCTTTTTGGGAGGAAATCAACCTTTGAGGAAATGGTGCCGCGGAGGGTGGTTTCACTACTACCTCTGGCTCATTAGTGTCTTCTTTGTCACTCTCATTCAAGGGGACATCTTCGGCCTCTTTCGTGCTGGGCGAAATCTCCTTGTCTTTTATCGTGTCGTGTGGGGGAGGTGATAAATCAACGACTCTCCCACTATGGAGAGTGGTCATAGCTTGACAGTGCTCCTGATGTTCAGTGGAGGTGGAGCTAACACTAGTTTGACCTTGGGGAAGTCTTTGGCCTTAGGCAAGAAACTTGCCCTTCTCTTGGACACTCAATGAGGATTGTATTTTTGACAAACTTACATTTATGTTGCCAATCAGACGATCATATTTGGCATTGGTTGCGGTCTGGCTTGCAATGAATTGATTCATGGTATCCTCGAGAGTTCTCCGCAGTGGCGGAATATACGCTTTTTGAGGTGGTGGTGCTTGCACATGTCCTTGCATGTGTGGAGCTTGTTGGAAGTGTTGTGGTGGAGGAGGGGAAACATGTGAAGGAGGGTTCATTGCGGCATGTTGTTTCCCATAGCTAAAACCGGGATGGTTTTTCCATGAAGGGTTATATGAATTCCCGTGGGGGCACCAAAATTTTCCTTAAATCCTCGTATACCACTAACTTGCTCCTGAAGCATAACTTTGTAGGCGGGTATCGTCGGGCATTCCTCAGTTGAATGTCCCACCTCACAAATCGCACACACCTTCTCGACGGGGCTTGGTATGGATCCAGCTGATCCTTTTCCATATATCTCGCATCGGTCTCGAAATCCTTTCTCAAGCGTCTCCAATCGGCTATCCGTCATAGAATTCTGATCTACGTGGAATAGGCCGGACGCCGACGGAGTGGTGGTCACTTGTCGATTTCGATTTTGAGCGATAGGATTAGAAGTATCCCAGGATTGGGTAGTCTCGGTGACATACCTCAGGTGAAGCTCAGCATCGTGGGCATTTAAATCGACAAACGGACCACTTCCCATAGTTTCAACGAGTTATTTGGAGTTAAGATTCATCCCATTGCAGATAAAATAGATGATTTGCGCTGAATCAAATTCATGCTGGGGGCATGAAGTTACTAACTCTTTGAAACGCTCATAACATCGATGAAATGGCTCATTTTCAGCTTGTCTGAATGCTTGAATTTGAGCCTTTATGGAGATTGTTCGATGTTTTGGGAAGAATTTCTTGAGAAATCTCGACTGCAACTCGTTCCATGATGGAATCAAGCTCGGAGGTAAAGACCATAGCCAGGTCTTAGCTTTATCTTCAAGTGAGAAAGGGAAGAGTTTGAGGGTGATCACCTCTTATGTGCAGGATTGATCGTTGAGAGTATCACACACGTCCTCAAATTCCCTAATATGGAGGTATGTCTTTTTAGAATCCATACCGTGATAATGCGGTAGCATCTGGATCATCGCATTTTTGAAACGGAATTGCCCGGCATTATACGGGAGTATAATGCATCCCGGAGTGACAGTGCGCTCGGGATGTAAGAATTCTCTCAGCGGGCGGTATGGGGGCTCTTCCTCACCGGTGGGTGCATTGCCGTGTTGCGACATCTCTTCCTCACTTAACGGCTCGCTTCTCTCACTAGGTGTGCTCGAAGTGTGTCCTAAGAAGGAAAACGGAGTGTTATTGGAGATTGTGTGCGACGGTGTGGGAGGTGGGATCCAAAACTGTGGGGCGTTTAGAGTGTGGGGACTATCGGGATTATACTCAACAATTGGATTTTCGTGAATGTTGGTTAGAGTATTATGGGGTGTGGGAGTGGGTTCAGAATTTTGCATTAAAGCTTAAGAGAGATGATGATTGTGAATCTTTTTGTGCTTATTTATTTATTTATTTATGTTTTTTTGGATTTTTGGAGATTTTTGGTCAAAGCTTTGGATTGACTCGATCTAATCCTAAGTCTACCTAGTTCCCCGGCAACGGCGCCAAAAACTTGACACGACTGAAAATATGTCTCAGAAATGCGTTCACTCTAGGCTTAAGTGCAAGCCTGTCGCTCAAGTAATAATCCGACAAGTCAGGTATCGATCCTCAGGGAAAAAGGACAATGAAGTTGTGACGACGAGAAAAGACGGAGGAACCCTAACTCTGACTCTAAAAAGAAAGAAAAATAAGATGATTTGGTTTTGAGAATGGATGATGACTAAATGCCAATATGAAATTATGAAGAGATGAAATTACACTAAACTACCTAAAATATGATTAAAAATGATTTGAAACTTTTAACTAAGTGATGGGAAAAATAAGACGAGAATACAATCCCCTAACCCTAGTGAATTGCAGTTATAATATTAATCATAAATTTAACTGATTGATTTAACCTGAAATTTAGTACTCCCAAGCATTATGTATACGAGGTTAAAGCCCGCGTCATACTTAATCTGAGGAAGAGTAAATCGGTATCGCGATAGTGACACTCGAATTGCATTCTAAATCATCACGGTTACTTAGAGGCAAACGAGATATAAAGACCTACAATCGTTATGTTCCTACACAATATGGTCGTATTCAATCACTAAATTTAGAGGATTAATGTTATACACGTACAATTAACACATCAGGATGGGTTCATCTACCCCGGCCTTAGAAAATCTAGCCTAGCATGACGAAAGTGATGGAAACAGTGATTGATGTGCAGGGATTCATAATTAATCTAAGGAAACTTGCGAATTAATGTAGAATGAAATTGAAAAGAAGAAATAACTCACTAATTTCTACCAAAGCAGTAACAACAACACTGAGTAAAACTGGCGATTCAATAAATTCTGAATAAAGCTTTAATCTTTTCAACTAAAACTGGAATTTGTAGCTAAACTAGGGTTTTTGGAAAAAGAGAGGAAAAAACCCTACTAATTCCCCGTATAAAATAACAATAATAAATCGGGTTTCTATACCCTCTATGAATTTAGGAATTTCAGCTGCACTAGGACTCCTCTTTGAAACATGTAAGATTTGCAAATCTCGATGGCCGGACCGGTCGGGCCTTAGGCGGACCGGTCTGCCTCCAAGGCGGATCGGTTCTTTTTATTTTAGGGCGGACCAGTCCGAGGGTGGACCGATTCTTTTTATTTTTGCCTTCTTCAGTTTTCTTGTGATCCGGGGTCTTCTGGAGTTTGGCAAAGCGGACCGGTCCGGGGTATGGGCGGACCGGTCTGCCAGTTGACTTTTGCTCAATCTTTGACTGCTCATAACTTTTGTTTCGGGACTCCAATTGAGGTGCTGTTTCTTCCTATGTGCTCGTGAATGAGATGTCTTCAACTTCTCTTTAGGTACCTCATCCGAATTCCGGGTGGAAATTATGCTTTTGTCCTTTTGACTTTCCTTCTTTCTTGAATGATTCTTCCGGTTTCCTTCTTCAGTTTCTTGACATCAAATACCTGTAAAATCACTACGAAATACCAGAAACTCGGTGTACTCATTAGGATCAGTCAGTAACAAGATTATGAGATAAAGTCAACTCAATTACGTTGTTCGAGGTTCTAAAAGTAACTAAATCAAGGGATAAATTAGGAAGAATTTATGCCTAATCAATGAACCCCTTTTAATCTTCTTTCAGCCTCCTTAGGGTCCACACATCTGGACAACCAACCCCCTTTATAGTATAAGTTGACCCTAGTAAGAAAGTACTGCGTGAGATCAACCAAACTTAGAGATCCTTCCCCTATTTTTAGTTTCTTCCTTATCTTGCCTCTCCAATCATTGCTATCGTTAGCGGGTAACATTTCAAGTATCGTCGAGGGAGGTGTACTCTTAGTAATTCGAACCACTATTGAATCCTCGCCAAAAGCTATTTTTTGGGCAATCGTAGCATAGGCATCATCATGTCTATTCATTATTCTAGGGTGTCTTTGGATCTTTAATTTGTGGAGCTTGCCGAGCAGCCTTTGTATAATCGTCCAATAAAGCACCAAAATCATATGCTTTAGTGCATACTCGCCATTCACCTTGTAGGAGGGGCTTAATGATAAGCCTCTCATTAAATTATTAAATGAGATTAGAGATGATTAATATTGACTAAAGTCCATGTGTTTTTGCGACTGAGGTATTATTATGCGCGTTGGACGTGTCACGCGTATTTGTTTATTATTTACATATTAACTAGAAAATATTCTAGTATTGAGAGTTTTGACATATGTTATAGGACACATGACACTTAAAATAGGACATGTGTCACCACGAGTTAATTGACATGTGGCGACCCACTTGGGTTGGTTTTGCTATAAATAAGCCCTACCCCCATACATTTGAGAGAGATCTTCTTGGAAGAGGAGGGTGATTTTCTTATCTTATGAGGTTTTAGAGAGAGTTTTGAGATGAGTTCTTTGAGAAGAGTGGCAACACCTCCCATCTCTCCAAAAAACCACCACAATGAGTTTTCCGGCGAAAAGTACGAACCCACGAACTACGCTGACTTTGATTCCGAGTATAACGGATACGTAGGCGCAACCGAAGTTGCTCAAGTCAAACACGTGCTAAAATCGAGTATTTCCCCAAAATTAGACTACTCTCTTACATTTGGCGACTCTGCTGGGGAGGTATTCGTGATTTTCATTATGTAACGCCTCGTTCGCACTCGGAAAAGTGGACAAAGATGGAGAAAATAGGTTGACAACACAACTTCTTCTCAAAGATTTATGGGAAAAAAAATACGCAACTTCATCTCAGATAAGTATATGATTTTCGTACTTATAATATTTCATGCCTTGCATCAAAATTCCATGATATTTTACATAGGAGCGTTAGTTATGATGTCTATCTAAAACAAACAGATGCCCTTGACAATAGAACAAAAAAAAATTGTTTGACAGTTATATCTTTATCTGAGATTATATATATTTTAAGTTTACATAGAACTAATAGAACTATGAATGTTTCAAACAGCTGGGTATAAATCATTTCACATTTAGAACTATGCTGATATCTCGGGGTGAAAAAATAAAAAAAAGCTTTAAATATATATAATCTCAGCTGGGTATATATATACCTACTGATTGATGAGTTGATTGATAGGTTTCAGACTGTTAATGGGTGAAAATGTTAGCTAAACTGTCTCAATTTACAGATTTCGTACAAATGTACTGTCCACATTAATTAGTTGGGCTACTTGATGGTAGAGCTTCTATTAAAATATTAGCAGAATGGTATATCCATCACATAAATATCTTGGTAGCTGACAAAATATTAACGCCAGGCTATTGCGTGCAAGTCATTCTACAGCTATTATCAAGGTATAGAGTATACTTGTCTGACAAAACCAAGTGGGTAGTGGGTAACTGTCAGCGATTGATTAGAAAAGATGGGACAACCCTTTATGATTTCAGTACAGCAGCCAAAATCTTTGGCTATTAGCGTGTGCTTTCAGAAATAGTAGCCCTTGAGATACATGCTCAACGAATCTTAAAAAAAAAAAAAAATGATACCCACACAATAGTTGTATCGGAAACACGAAGAGCATAACCTCATCTCGACAAAAAGTCAACTGGGCTTTGCTTTGATGAATCCCTTCCCGATGAAGCTCGGAGTGAACGTTAGTAATTAATCGAGGAAACTCGTTCGAGGAAACTCAAAATACAGTGAACGTTTTTTCTTCTAAATATCCTATCTTCTTAAGAGATCAGACTTCCCTTATTCCGAGGAACCTCACCTCGGTAGAAGTGACATAAGTCACATAACTTTTTTTTCCCCCGATGAACCTCCATAAACTGTGGGAGCTTGAAATCCGGTGAAACTCCATAGAAAAACACCACTGAATCTTGAAATATGACGAACCCGTGGGAGCTTGAAAAACGAAAAAAAAAACTTCATGGGAGCTCACAAATCCGACAAACCTCGGTCAGAAACTGACGGGGCTTTGCTCCGATGAACCTCGTCTTCGTGTGTAAGTACAGATCCGACAAAACACGGGAGCGATGGAACTTGGATGAACCTTAGGAGTTTGAAATCATAAGTGATCTGATACCTGAGGAACCCACGAGGGGACTGAGATAAGAAAACCGACCTGACTTGGTCGCATCCGAACCACCATGGATATGAAAATCAGCTAACCTTCGCTTCTACGATTCGAAACGAGCAGTTCCTTCGGATAATTCCAAATGAGATACGGAATCTGACCATGTGGTTTCACATTCAATTTCAAAAACTCCGTTGTACCTTATTCGTTGGTTATATAATATTTAAAACTACCTAATTTAGCCAAAAATGTTTTCTGAAAAGCGAATGGTGCTCATGAGTGTCAGGAACATTTAATGTTTTTGGGATAACGACTAGATATCAAGATTTTTTGGGTACTAAATAGATTTGTGGCTATAAATTTTATACCAGTTGGTTAATAGTACAAACACAAGTCTCTTGATGGGACTACACGTGAGTAGGTGCATGCGGTTGAATCGTTTTTTGGGTTTTTGAGACTGGCCATTTATTACAAAGGGCAAAGGTTAAATATTTTATTTGACTGATTCGTTTAATAAAGTGCCAGATTATTTGATCATACCTGTTGATGGATAATCAAACAATCCTTTTTATTCTAGATAATAAAAATTGCACATAGATTTTATGATAGTTTCGTTTCTTGGGGACGATAATTACAAAATAACAAATTTTATGAAAAAATTGAGAGCTTTTGAGAAACTTTAAGGCAGTGAAGAATATTTTATTATCCCTCCGTGAAGGGGTATTTATTGATGAAACATATATATAGTTTCATCAAATTTCTTGAAACATATGTATACATGACCATTTTAGCAAAAACTACCCCAACACGATCTATCTTCCGAGAGTTGTGTAGGCTCGAGTATGTTAACGCGTCACAATATTTCGTGATACAATGAGAATATTATGATTCATGGAAAGATATTTCTAGACGCTATTACATAAAAGTAGAAACAACTTAGAGGGAGCATGATGAATATTATTTGATATTTCATAGAAAAATTTGCAAATGTTATTTTACGATTATTTAATAAATTATGAATCATTTATGAAAGTGTTGAGTATGTTTTACAACTCATGATTAACTTTGAAATTATATGCACCTTCGAATTTAATATGGCGTGTGCTCAAAATACATCAAATTGTGCATGATAAACCTACGAGTATGAGAGGTTATGATTTATTACACAAATCTCCTCTAACTTTATTTATTTATTTATATTTTATTACATCAAATAAAATACAATAAAGGGGGCATGATGAGAATTGTACTTGGATATTTACTGAGCTTTACTAACATTTGCAATATTTTATAATTGGGTCAGAAAGATATTATTTTGCAGAGCTTCTGAATGAGCAGATATTGAGCGATACAAATATCAAGTCATTGTTGAAAGATATGGTAGTTTGAGTTACACCCCATGAAATGTAATAATTAGATTGCTTTCATTTTTCTCGGGTGGGAATTGTTAATGATATATGTAATTTATTTTAGTTTATCTTGAGATAAAAAAATAAAATAAAGGGGGCAAATGGATATTATGATGTAACATAGCTTATAGTGTAAAGCTTCTTCGACATCCTCCGCGACAATGTTAGATTGATGAACCTTCAGACTATAGTAACATCCAAGCAGGTCATTACAAAAGCTTCTTCAGTTTCTTTCGCAAAGAGTTCAAACGGGTTAATTACTTGTCACTCAGAAATCGACAAAGTCATAGTCATCCTTCATATATGACATCATATTACGAGAACTTTGCGAGCATTTAGATAAGTCTTCTATAAAGGTGTATCAAAATTGTCGGTAGCTGAACCACGATCGTTATGACTTAACTCGTCCGAAGAAGTTGGTCTTGGAAGAAACAGATGAAGAACCACGCTTAGTTTGTCAGGTATGGGATCCTGTCCTGAAAAGAGATATAGAAGAATGAGTTTACAAAAAATCTTAACAAGCGTTTTCGTTGTTAAGTCACCGTTATAAGGTGGAGATTATATAAAAATCTTAACAAACGTTTTCGTTGTTAAGTCACCGTTATAAGGTGGAGATTATATAAAAATCTTAACAAACGTTTTCGTTGTTAAGTCACCGTTATAAGGTGGAGATTATATAAAAATCTTAACAAGCGTTTTCGTTGTTAAGTCACCGTTATAAGGTGGAGATTATATAAAAAATCTTAACAAACGTTTTCGTTGTTAAGTCACCGTTATAAGGTGGAGATTATATAAAAATCTTAACAAGCGTTTTCGTTGTTAAGTCACCGTTATAAGGTGGAGACTATATATAAAAATCTTAACAAGCGTTTTCGTTGTTAAGTCACCGTTATAGGTGGAGTTTATGAAAAATCTTAACAAGTGTTTTCGTTGTTAAGTCACCGTCATGGGTGTGCCGTTATTGGTGAAGTTTTACAAAAATCTTGACAAGCGTTTTCGTTGTTAAGTCACCGTTATAGGTGGAGTTTATGAAAAATCTTAACAAGCGTTTTCGTTGTTAAGTCACCGTTATAGGTGGAGTTTATGAAAAAACTTAACAAGCGTTTTCGTTGTTAAGTCACCGTTATAGGTGGAGTTTACGAAAAACCTTAACAAGTATGTTTTCATTGTTAAGTCACCTCTAACGGTGGAGTTTGCGAAAAACCTTAACAAGTATGTTTTCATTGTTAAGTCACCTCTAACGGTGGAGTTTGCGAAAAGCCTTAACAAGTGTGTTTTCATTGTTAAGTCACCTCTAACGGTGGAGTTTGCGAAAAGCCTTAACAAGTGTGTTTTCATTGTTAAGTCACCTCTAACGATGGAGTTTGTGAAAAAAACTTAACAAGTGTGTTTTCATTGTTAAGTCACCTCTAACGGTGGAGTTTACGAAAAACCTTAGCAAGTATGTTTTCATTGTTAAGTCACCTCTAACGGTGGAGTTTGCGAAAAAACCTTAACAAGTATGTTTAACCTTAACAAGTATGTTTTCATTGTTAAGTCACCTCTAACGGTGGAGTTTGCGAAAAACCTTAACAAGTATGTTTTCATTGTTAAGTCACCTCTAACGGTGGAGTTTGCGAAAAACCTTAACAAGTGTGTTTTCATTGTTAAAAGTCACCTCTAACGGTGGAGTTTGCGAAAAACGTTAACAAGTGTGTTTTCATTGTTAAGTCACCTCTAACAGTGGAGTTTACGAGAAACCTTGACAAGTGTGTTCTCATCATTAAGTCACCTTATAGGTGTGAGTTTGTGAAAAACATTAAAAAGTGGTCATTCGAGCGAGTCAATAATACATGCATGCACAAGAAACCTCATCGTGATTAAAACAAGTCAAACAACATGTCCATGCACTAAAAGATTAATCAAGGCCGATGAAGTAGTTATTATGTAAACCGTAATAATACTTTCACCAAGCGTAGTCGAGAATGATAAAAGAGAATGATGAAGTAGTTATTATGTAAACCATAATAATACTTCCACCAAACTTGAGAACGACGAAGTAGTTATTATGTAAACCATAATAATACTTACACCAAGCTTGGTTGAGAATGATGAAAGAGAATGCCGAGGTAGTTATTATGTGTCCATGATAATACACTTTACCAAAGCAGAGTTACAAACAATCGCAATAAAAATGTGGATGCATGTTCATTTAAGTAAGAATGGGGGTAACACTCAGTGTATATCATTCGTATGAAAATGATGATAAACGAGGTCCTTCGGAATAACCTATGAGATCAAAGCCTCAAAATGGGATTTAAGATATGAGATATGAAATTGATGTATATCATATAACTGAGATATGAAATATGAGATTGCATTATATCATAAAATGTGATATATGAGGTAAAACTACATCATCAAGATGAAATGAGATATGAGATTATTACCCACGATCCACAGGTCGATTGAACATATGAAAACTGACTAAAGTTATTTCGTACATACAGTCGATATATTTCAGACATGTATCAATATATCAACTATATGTACGAGGGGGCAAATGTAGGAGGGGCTTAATGATAAGCCTATCATTAAATTATTAAATGAGATTAGAGATGATTAATATTGACAAAAGTCCATGTGTTTTTGCGACTGAGGTATTATTATGCGCGTTGGACATGTCACGCGTATTTGTGTATTATTTACATATTAACTAGAAAATATTCTAGTATTGAGAGTTTTGACATATGTTATAGGATACATGCCACTTAAAATAGGACATGTGTCACCACGAGTTAATTGACATGTGGCGACTCACTTGGGTTGGTTTTGATATAAATAAGCCCTACCCCAATACATTTGAGAGAGATCTTCTTGGAAGAGGAGGGTGATTTTCTTATCTTATGTGGTTTTAGATAGAGTTTTGAGATGAGTTCTTTGAGAAGAGTGGCAACACCTCCCATCTCTCCAAAAAACCACCACAATGAGTTTTCCGGCAAAAAGTACGAACCCACGAACTACGCTGACTTTGATTCCGAGTATAACGGATACGTAGGCGCAACCGAAGTTGCTCAAGTCAAACACGTGCTAAAATCGAGTATTTCCCCAAAATTAGACTACTCTCTTACATTTGGCAACTCTGCTGGGGAGGTATTCGTGATTTTCATTATATAACGCCTCGTTCGCACTCGGAAAAGTGGACAAAGATGGAGAAAATAGGTTGACAACACAACTTCTTCTCAAAGATTTATGGGAAAAAAAAATACGCAACTTCATCTCAGATAAGTATATGATTTTCGTACTTATAATATTTCATGCCTTGCATCAAAATTCCATGATATTTTACATAGGAGCGTTAGTTATGATGTCTATCTAAAACAAACAGATGCCCTTGACAATAGAACAAAAAAAAATTGTTTGACAGTTATATCTTTATCTGAGATTATATATATTTTAAGTTTACATAGAACTAATAGAACTATGAATGTTTCAAACAGCTGGGTATAAATCATTTCACATTTAGAACTATGCTGATATCTCGGGGTGAAAAAATAAAAAAAAGCTTTAAATATATATAATCTCAGCTGGGTATATATATACCTACTGATTGATAAGTTGATTGATAGGTTTCAGACTATTAATGGGTGAAAATGTTAGCTAAACTGTCTCAATTTACAGATTTCGTACAAACGTACTGTCCACATTAATTAGTTGGGCTACTTGATGGTAGAGCTTCTATTAAAATATTAGCAGAATGGTATATCCATCACATAAATATCTTGGTAGCTGACAAAATATTAACGCCAGGCTATTGCGTGCAAGTCATTCTACAGCTATTATCAAGGTATAGAGTATACTTGTCTGACAAAACCAAGTGGGTAGTGGGTAACTGTCAGCGATTGATTAGAAAAGATGGGACAACCCTTTATTATTTCAGTACAGCAGCCAAAAGCTTTGGCTATTAGCGTGTGCTTTCAGAAATAGTAGCCCTTGAGATACATGCTCAACGAATCTTAAAAAAAAAAAAAAAGAATACCCACACAATAGTTGTTTCGGAAACACGAAGAGCATAACCTCATCTCGACAAAAAGTCAACTGGGCTTTGCTTTGATGAATCCCTTCCCGATGAAGCTCGGAGTGAACGTTAGTAATTAATCTAGGAGACTCGTTCGAGGAAACTCAAAATACAGTGAACATTTTAACCACTACGTTTGAGTCGGCTTTTATTATAAGCACCTAGATGCCCGTTCAAAGAGCTTCTAGTAAACCCACCACCTTACCTCAAATTTAGACTCATTATTTGAACAACTGAAATCCAACTTGAAGGATGGTTAGATTTCTTCTCTGTCCTTGCTCAGAATCATGCCCGCTCCTCCATTTTCTGCGGTCGAGGAACCATCAAACTCCATGCTCCATTCATCTAAGCTAGCTTCTAGAAAATTGGCCTAAAGGTCATTGTCTGGGAGCTTTTCAATAGGTGGCTCGAATGTCCCAAAATAGAAAATAACCAATAGATATGCATAAGCTTAACATTTGAAGGCTTAAGGGGTCACACACTTAAGGTCATACTCTGAAAGTATTAGGAACCATATAGCTGCCCTGCTTATTAGTAAAATTCTAGCAAGCAAAAATTTTATGGGATGATATCTAATTACAATGTGAACCATGAAAGATAACATATAATGCCTAAGTTTTTATGCAACAAATATAAAGGCTAAAAAATGCCTCTCAATACTAGTATATCTGGCCTCTCTAGTCCATGTATAATTCGATTTAAGTAGACAACTTTTTCTATACCATCCACCTCTTGAGCAAACAGCGCTCCGATGGATCGTTCACTAGATGTAAAATATAGATGAAAAAGAATACTTGCCTTTGGGGGATCACTATTTAGGGAGATGAGAGGAGATTTTTTACCTTGTCCGTGGATTCTTGATGCATTTATTCCCATGCGAACTTGGACCCTTTTCACAGCAGCTCCATCAGTGAATGAATCACCTCAGTAAGTTCGGGCCCAAACCGCCACAGGTAGGAGATTTTCCCAAAGAATATTTTCAACTCTTTCACACACTTTGGCCTTGGTATGTTGAGAATGACCTTCTTCTTATCAAGGTCCATTTGAACACCCTCTGGATTCACCACAAAGGCTAGGAACTTCCCACTTGTCACCCCGAATGCACACTTGAGAGGGTCAATTTTCAATTTGTACTTTCTGCATTGCATGAACATCTTTCTCAAGTATGAAAAGTGAGCAACCTCCTTCCTAGATTTTATCACCAGATCATCAATATAAAATTCCACAATCTTGTGAAATAAATTGGGAAATATAGCCATCATAGTCCTTTGGTAGGATGCGCATGCATTCTTCAAAGCAAAAGGCATGATTGCATACATGAATTTTCCTAAGGGTGTTCGAAAGGCAGTCTTCTCGACATCAGTTGGATCCATATTAATAAAGTTATACCCCATATATCCATCCATGAAGCTGTACATCTTGTGCCTCTCAGTTGCATCTACCAGGCTATCTATAGAAGGCAATGGAAACTCATCCTTCGGGCATGCACGGTTTAAGTATATAAAGTCCATATACATTTTTATTTGTCTCTTATATTTTTTTCTACTAGAACGATGCAAGACAACCAGATGGGATGCTAGATATGGACAATGAAGCCCACCATGAGAAACCTTTGAACTTCTTCTTTGATCTTTAGGTCCAGCTCTTCCTTGTATATTCAAGTAGCCTATTTTACTGAGATCGCTGAGGGGAATACATTTAACTTGTGATAGCTTACTTCTTAGTCAATCCAAGGCATCTCGGTGTACTTACACGCGAAGACATCCTTGAACTCTTAGCGATGGAAATAGGGTTAGGATCATTAACTTCCTTAGCATAATCTATATTATTTAACTCTTGGATCTATGGTCTAGGCCAATCTTTCGTGCACTCAGGATCTTCTTCTATCTCGTCCACAAACTCTTGGATGTTGGAGTTGTCGATCACCAAACATTGGCCTCAATTATCCACCAAAATTTTTTTGTAGACCGGGTCAGCTTCATCATCCAAGCCTTCAGCTACCCACTCACATCTTCATAATTTGTAAATGATTTTGCCGTTAGGCAAAACTACCCTCTTGCACTGCCAGGAATTCTTCTCCTTATTAGGCCTTTTGCGTCTATTTTGTTTTAGTTCCTTCATAGAAAATCTGCTAAGCACACTTTGGAGTTAGACTTGATGTTCTATAGGATCAATGTTCTATGTCATCCGATCGTGCAATTTCCTGGATAAACTGGGAGGCCTCACTGCCTCCTACACATTTTCTTCTTCCTCATAAGCTACTGGGTCGGGATAGTGCACACACTCTTTCTTGACTGGTAGGAATTCTGGTGCCTCTAGTATACCTTATAACTATAATATCTTCTTAGGCTAACTTAGTGTAAAAGGAAACATCTACCAGGTGAGCCTCCTCTCTTGCAAACGACTTCTTGGATGCTAAAATCATCACATATTTTCCCTTTATATTCACTTTGGCTCATTCATGATAAGTTGAAGGCACCAATCCATGGTTATGCATCCACACTCTTTCTACTAATAGTTGAGACAATGGCTCACACTCCATGATATGGAATTTAATGTGGGAAGTGATGTACCCCACTGTAATCCCCACGTTGACATATCCAATGGCCTTGGAGAACTAGTTATCATAACTTGAGATAGACAAGAGATGCTGTACGATCCTTGTCTCAAACAAGCCAGTAGCATAAAAAGACTCAATGGGCATGATATTAATGGATTTCCCACCATCCAGCAAAACAAGATTGAAAACATAGTCATTTACAGTGGCTGTAACTAGGGCTGTCAATGGACCGGGTCTGGACCCGGACCCGATCCGAATTAACAGATCTGAGCAAATTTTATATACCCGATTATTCGATTACCCGATTAGTTAATGGACCGGATCTGGATATACATGACTCCGATCCGATAAGGACCCGACCCGAATGTGTATATATATAATATAATAAATATATATTTATATATGATATTATATATATAGTCTTACATATAGTTACTATATATATATATATATATATATATATATATATAAACTAGTTTTATATATATATATATATATATATATATATAGATATATATATATATTTAGTTATAGTTATAGTTAAACAAGTAGTTATAGTTAGTTTAGGTTAGTTTATATATATATATATATATATAAACTGTAATCGGGTCGGGTCTCTGGGTCCTTAACGGATCCGGGTCTGGATCCATTTTCTGAGACCCGACGGGTAATCGGGTAAGACCCGATCCGCTAAAAATATACCCGGATCGGATCTGGATATACCCTTACCCGATCCAGACCCGATCCGTTTACACCCCTAGCTGTAACATAACGAGGCCTATTATTGGGTGTACCTGATCGACCTATCACCTTATAAAAATGTCACCTCTGAGAGGTACATCCTTATAATATTTTCCATCATCCCCTTCCACTTCATATGTGAAGCCATGTTCTTCTTGGCAATCTCCAATATGGCTTGTGTAACCTCCAGCCTTGAATGCTCGAGCATCCTAACTTGATCGAAGAACCAACTAAACTTCTGGGACCACGGAATTACGAGACTCTCAATCCAAAGGTCTGCTTCGTCTTCCTTAATCTCATATACTTCCTCTACGTCTCTATAGGAAGCTTTATCGAACACTATCACATCATTCATAATCCCTAGAGAGTAAGATTCCATCTGCCTGCTTATGCTCTCGATAGGGTTTACTTCATATTCTTCTTCCTCTACTTCATCTCCCAATCTTAACTAGGCCATCTCAAACGTACATTCGTCTAGTGATTCCTTAAAATCCTCCTCAAGTAACTACTGTTCCCTTAATAGTTGCTTGACCTCTTCATCAGAGGATCTTACCATGTGTGCTCCGTGAACTGGCAGCGGATTATCGTTCACATCTCCTTGGGGTAATTGGATGTCCCTTTTGTTAATGCGGTGGTTGATTAACCTTCTTAGTGAGAAGAATAACCTAGTTGGATGGTTCACTTTATTATGAAATATAAAAAAATTGGCTTTTCTTTGTATTCATGAGACACCTCTTGCGCCTTACTGCCATTAACTGGACTACCGTCCTTATCACAGACCACATGGGCGCAGATCTTTAGTTCCTACTCGAGCGTGCATGGTAGCTCGAGAGTGTTAGCTTTCTTGTCAAACCTTCTTTTGTTGCCTCTGTTCCTTATTCCTTGGCTTCCTCCTTCCAGCCTCCTATCTCCATCATCTCTGTAGTTTACTCTCGGGGGTACACACCATCCCAAACTAGCTGGCGATCTTAGCAACAAACTTTCCAAGGCAGGCGGAGGTGGCGAAGGTTTCACCACTAAGGCAATATTCCTTTCCTCTTTTAGAAATGCAGAAAATGTGCCTTCGCTTATCTCATTAATGAGATGGCAAATATATTCGGGCAATATCTCTGCTACACATACTTTTAAGTGTTTATTTTCTTGCATTTCCTCCCTCACATCTTGAGAGTGCTCGCGAAACCTTAAAATATAAGCAACAATATCCTCCCCCAACTTTTGGTTCTCGTAAGTCAGCTGCGTGAGTGTGAACTCGTCTTCTGTAAAAAAGAACTTTTGCATAAACAACACACGCAAATCTTCCCAAGAAGCCACACTTCCTGGCTCCAGGTGGGAGTACCAAGTATAAGACTTCTCTGTCAAGGATTTTATGAACTCCCTCAGTCTTAGGTTTTTATCATTACAATGGGCCCCAAGGCTCTCAGTGAAATTTTTTACATGTTCCTTAGGGGTTCCCTCTTTTCCCGTGTATTTCTTAAAAATGGTGGAATATACCCCATTTCATAGCGCTCATTATTTTACTCCTATGGATATGGAGTATGAAAATCATCGTAAACTGAGGAACCATCTCCTCTAGCTTTGGCCATAACTATGAATTTCAATAGCTCCTTATTTATCTCTTTCATTCTAGTGGAGGAGAACTAGTTGGTAGTGGTAGCATCACGACAGGCATTGATAGGGCACCCAGTGTATTCCCTCTTACGTTAACGGTTGTCGTCGGCGTGGCATTAGCCATACCTATACCCTGCACGGTAGTTCCCACAACAATGGGGGTGACAATCAATGGTTCAACAATAATATTAACATTATTAACAGTGATCGGAGTAACTCCTCCTGTAACAGAGGGAGCTGTTTGTACTGTTATTGGTGTCGTAAAGGAGTTTGATCCTCCCGTGACCCCTAACATCGCTTGGGCCCCTGGGGTTTTGATGAACTCGTGCCACTCTTGCCCCTTTAGGTAAGACAATAAGATTTGCCTCTTCTTCACGCTGCACGACATTAAAGTCAATGATCTTGGGGATATTATCCTCAGACATCTTTTACAAGATAATACCTCCCTAACAGAGTCGCCAAATGTAATAAGTGGGTTCTTGGAATACGATTAGTATTAAGAGAAGTGTAATCCCTTATCAAAACCATGAATAATGTCAAAGATTAATATGAAATGACAGTAAATGTGAGTCAAAGAGACAATAATATTGAGTACTCAAACTTGTATTAAATGCGATCTTTTGTAACATAAATGCACTGAGAGTATAATAAATGAGTGGAAACTGCAGGCAACTTGATTAGAGGGAGAAAGATCAAGCACTCTTATTACAATAATGGAAATGTAGGAACCTAAGGGACATTAAATGCTCAATGACAATGGTATCAATGGAAGCAAAGGGAACATTCTAAGTTCAAATTACTGTCCTAATAAACAGTGTTGTTGGGGTATTTATATGGGGGAAATGTCACTCTAGTGATCTTGCTGGCATTAAATGCAATTGAACTTCATTAAATGATAAGGTACAATCTCATTCATGCTAAATATATTGCATTAAATGTATGGGATATAGTGTTTTGGTGGGAAACTGCCTTACCAATCAGAAGCATGGTAACATTAATTAGGATGTGATGTGACATCCCAAAGGTTAATCTTAAATGACTAGAAGCTAAGAATTCATTAAATGAACTTAACATTCTAGGAATAAACCCATTTGAGTGCTATTACTTCGAGTTCATAAATGTCAAATGCCGTGACATCATAAAGTTGGTGAACAATGTCCTACACAAGATATATTGTCACGACAATCAAAAAGGTGGTTCATCGAATCAAGTTTTCTTTCCTGGAGGTCGCTCAAACATTTTATGAATTGTTTGTGTTGACTCAGAGGTTTTCTCTGGATGATTGTCTAGGATTGGGGTCCCTTAAGGAGGTTCCCCAAGACATGGTAAATCGAGCAACTGTGCTTGCTAACCAAGGTTTTACATAAGTGTACCAAGAGAGTTGGTTATTACTTTCTAAATGCTACCTTGCTCTCAATCCTCTTAATCGAATCCATGCGAGGATCCTAAGGTGAGGTTATTTGATACAGCATGTAAGCTCTCTCGTGCCCTACCAGACATGATCCCTTGAAGGTACCGGACACCCTCATAAATATTACAAAGTATACCTTTACAAGTAACAATCAAACATAAGATTAAGTACAAGTACATCATAATTCTTGTTATAAATGTTGTCTTTCGAATGGGCTTGATCCCTATGGGAGGTCTTTCGAATAACCTCAGAGTACAAGATTGTCTTAACTAATCAAATTTGAGCCTAGAATTCCTCCCACAAAGTTTGAATACTGGAAGATAATACACGTCAATTAATCGAATAAACCATCAGCATAAAATTAATACAATAATCCTAATAATTGAAATAAAATAAACTGAAATAAAACTATCTTTGAATGATATGCTCGGGTAGTAACTGACTGAATCCTATCTAGAACATCAAAGATAGAAAGAGTCTAGAACAATCCTTACAAGCACCCCATAACTCCTACAACTCCGAAAAATTGAAATGAATGCTCGTGATTGGGGTCCCTGTGGATGGACACCTAAAAGATTTTGAAAATATTTTACCACGGGTCAGAGCCCAAATCCTATTGAAAATATTTTGCAAATAATCATAATAAATATGAGTACATTCTTCCATATTTAAATTGGTATCGCACTAACATGAGATCCCCTCAACTATAGTGCGCACCTAACGTATGTATTTAACATCCTAATTATGCTACCCAACCTAACTAGTCTAAATATACCCATATGTCCATACACTACCCTGTGTCCAGCGTGTTTTATCTATTTCTCTTACAAATCCTCTAAACCGTTATAATTCTCAACTATAATTTATAAGTTCCTTTAAAAAGCTTTCACTAGTTATTAATCCATTATTCACACTTTATTGTCTTACACCCGTATATAGTTTTCTTCACAGATATATACGTATTTCAATATCACATTAAGAACACACACATATATGTCACTCGCTAATATGTATAACCTCTATAACTTAGAGTAATAACTCACTGGATGTGAATCTCTAGTATGATATCATGCTCCAGGGCCTACATACATTATCCTGGGCCACCAGGTCGGAATCTCACCACCGAACCTAAAACGTACACTTAACTGGAGGCGGTCAAAATCCTGAGTCAGTGGGTCATAACCATAACACATTACATCATTTTGACTCCAAACTCACATAGAGTGGTCATGCACAGACCTATGACCTCGGGGACTGATACTACACTTGCTGGGATTCGCCAAGAGAGATCGCCTACAGAGCGCAACCTCCATCTATAGCATAAACACTAGAGTGGTATATATATATATATATATACCACTCTAGTGTTTATGATATAGATGGAGGTTGCCCTCTGTAGGCGATATCTCTTGGCGAATCCCAGCAAGTGTACTATCGGCCTCCAGTTACGTGTACGTTTTGGGTTCGGTGGTGAGATTCTAACCCTATGGCCCAGGCTAATGTGTGTATACCTTGGAGCATAGTCAAAATCCCGAGTCAGTGGGTCATAACCATAGCACATTACATCATTTGGACTACAACCTCACATAGAGTGGTCATGCACAGACCTATGATCCCGAAGACCGATACTACACTTGCTGGGATTCGCCAAGAGAGCTCGCCTACAGAGCGCAACCTCCATTTATAGCATAAACACTAAAGTGGCATGAATATATATATATATATATATCTATATAATAAAGTATGAAAGTTATGTATGTCACAAGTTTGATTCATGATGTCATCTATTTGAATTTTTCATGAATTACCTCTTTTACCCTTTAAACATTTGAGTTCCCACTCTTTTTTTCACACTCAAAAATTCAAAAACAAGGTTATTTCTGTCTTCATTTTATACTTTAATTATAATTACAATTTTATCCTACCGAAATTTATTTTTTCCCTCATTTTTACTTTTAAAATTTTTCTTTAATTAGAATACAAGGGATATTTTTGGAAGACAAGAACACTCCGACATTTTGGTACTTTAGATCTTTCCCTACTCACAAAAATTTTCACCCGCTCACACTTTAGAGCTATGATAAAGTACACGCTCTCTTATTTCTCTCTCTCTCTCTCTCTCTCTCTCTCTCTCTCTCTCTCTCTCTCCATTCAACCATTAAACGACCACGAAAGGTATGTGGGTATTGTTTTGGTATTGTTTCTCCACGGTTTTTATTTTGGATTTACCATCTGTGGGTATCGTCTCCCCACAACAGGTGGGGCTTGGGGATTCGCCGCTATTTCCAGCCCAACTGGACATTTGGCCGGTGTTTAGATCAGCACTTGGTCACCGTGATCAGGCCAAAGAAAACTCCAACTACGTTTCTAACTAGGGGAGTAAATCGAAGCTCCGATGTTGTTAGTTTATGGTTTTTTAGGTTTTTCTGTGTATTTTTTTAGTTGTTGTAGGGTTCAAAGATGAACGCAAGCCAGGACAACGAGGGTGCAGAGAAGAGAACCTCAGCTAAAAAATCGCAGGTTTGTTTCCACTTTTTTGGTTAGTGTTGGGAGGGCGGTGGACCAAAACTAAGTATGTTCAATAGTGTAATAATTTTAACTTTTCTGTTTCCAAAAATCGCAGGTGTTATGATTTTTGTTTATCCCCTTCTTGGAATGTCCTCCTTTTAAGCCTCAAATCAAGGTCCGTAGTGTGTTCCCTCAATCTCCCATTTACACGCTTAGTGTCAGATATTGGCGTATCTCTAATTTGGTAACGTAGAGTTCTAACTTTTTGGAGGTTCATCCACCTCTTTCACAACCCATGGAAGATGTCTGTAAATTATTCGCTTATTTTTTTTTGTTTCTTATATAGGGTTTTTATTTTGTTTGTTTAGCTTATCTTGAATGGGTATGTACATGTAAAAATAGATGTTTGATTGGCAGATCTTACTTCTTTCAAGGCACTTTTGTCATTTTTTATTGTTTACCCTGAATATTTCATTTTGATTTTTTTTACCAAAAACACTAAATACATTCAGTTCTTATCTTTGGTGTTCCTGTTCTCTATGTCTATGTTTTTATGTTTGGTGTTCCAGTCATTTCAGTTTTCATACAAATAGATAAATGTTTTTAATATTTTTTTTTTGGTGCGTCAAGTATTTGATGTCTCTACTGTGTTGCTTCTTTGGGTTTGATCAGTGCGGTGGAGGTATCATTCATGATAAATAAATATTTGGTAAAATGATAATATGAGAACTGTCCCTGCTATTTTATTTTGTTGCGCTGAATATAGAGCAATAGCTATATAAGCTACTCCAGCAAATAGGTATGTTCAAGAGTGTAAAGGTGTATTTCGGGCGTAGGTTTGCTGGCTTGGTACAGCAAGCAGGCTAGGGATAGAATAGTTGGTGGGTGCAGTTGGTAGGTGAGAGATCTAATACAATCAATTTAAAAGGTTTTACCTCACATTTTACCTTGGCTAAATTTACAAATATGTTTTCAGTGTTATTATATCACAAAAGGAACAACATTGTGAAGAAAATTACACAATATGAATAATGATTAATTCTAAAAAAAAGGTTTAACATTTTTTTGTGAGGCCCACGCAGTATGCGGTATATTTGGAACCACCGAACACACTTAGCTTGGAACTCAGTTCAAGTCGTGAAAGGCCCTAAAATCATATACCCAAAACCAAATAATATGAACACAATAAATTTTAATTTGTAATGTTTCAAAGTGTGCACTAATAATATGGCAATTTTTGGTGTCTTAAGTTTTTTCACCCAACTCATATTATATTCATTAATTCTTCCTTTATTTTTAAGTCTGAAACAGTTTATGTGCGCGCGTTTGTAATGAAGCATATCTGTTGCAACGTGTTATTTTAATTCTTATTTGTAATGAAGCATATCTGTTGCAATGTGTTTTTTTAATTCTTATTTGTAATGAAGCGTATCTGTTGCAACGTGTTTTTTTATTTCTTATTTGTATTTTTGGGGACTTTATGCTTTTCAAAATTATCAGCGTGCTTTCAGGCACGGGCATACCCTAGTATATATATATATATATATTGTCTCTATGCCTGTATATATATCCAATGTCCCGGCTAATCATGCATCTCACTCATAGCACTAACCTATAAATCCCGAGTCTAAACATGACTCTAAATTATTAAATATTCACTTATTTAATCAATTTATCCCTTAAAATAACATTCTAGACATGTGTTCAATCTGAACCGGTCGTATTCCATTTCTACCAATTTTCATCACTAATCACTATTTAATTCCCCGAGTATTATTCATCCCAAAATACTCCAAATCTCATCCCGGATATATCCTGATTATCCTAAGGCATTTTATCAGTGTTAAACATATTTTCCAAAAGTCATAACTTATTCACATACATCCTAATTTTAACCCAAAATTAAATCATTAACAAAATCCCTCAAATAACTAAATCTGGTTGTAATAGTGTTGCCGGACCGGTTTGGCTTTTGGGCGAACTCGCCCCTGTAGAATAGCTCAATTACGTTCAAGGTGAATTTTAGTAAAGTTTCATCCATCTAAACCACCAAGAAGTTCAATTTCCTTTATAATTCCCATTCCCCACAAGTCCATGAAATTAATCTATTTTTATATTAATTCATTTACACATGATCAACTACATGGGATTTTTCCTTATATTCCAAAAATTATGAAATTCTCAACAAGATCACAATAATTAATAATTTCTCAATCTATTTAAATCAAGATTTAATCTTTCTACATGGGATCCTATTTTCATATTTCAATTCATATTATTCACATATGTATTCTATGAAATCATTTGTCTAAAAACCCATTTGCATATAAATCCCACCAAAAATATTTTTCTCCGATTATGATATGAATTGATATACACCCATAATTTACGAAGCAAGTTAATTGCTTGCCTTGATTAGCTTTTCGAGTCTTAATTTGTGTGAAAAAATCCTTTAGTGATGCTCCTAGCCCATAATTCTCCCACAGCCTTCTCCCAATTGCTCTTCTCTTGAGTCCCTTTGGTCTCCTCTTGGAATTTCTTTGATTTTTCTTCTCTTTTCTCTCCAAATCCTCTTTTAGGCCTTTGGCATTATAAGATAATATTTTGATATGATAAAGTGGCTAACCACTCAATCCTAACCTTTCATTATATAGACTAATTTCGAAATTAGGTTAAGATATATTTTTAAGTTGACCCCAATACCCTCATGCGGGTTCCATTTACTCTAAAAAGCCGTCGAAACCCAATCACTTTCCTCGGGTACTTAATTTTAGCTATTTTGACTTATTCTGAATCAACCGTGCACTCGAAATCATCATTCGAGTCACCAATCATAAATATTCCATCCAAACCTAATATCACCCACACATGTGTCCCGATTGAGATATAGTCAAATCCCCTCGCATTTATCCACTTAGGCCGTAATATCATTTGACATTAACTTATTTACTTTATCACACTAGTAAATGTTAATCACATAAATATTATTCCATTTCACGCTAATTAATATTTATTTAAATTTCACATTATTTTTTAATTTCTTTAAATTACGTGCACACATGTAATTTAAATGCCATATTATAAGTACTCAAAATTATGGGGTATTACATGCTTTTACACGTTAGCACAAATGGAAGAGAAGGAAGAAGTTAATTTTGAGAATGATTTTTACCTCCTAACTTCGTAGAGAAACTTGTTGATAAAGACCAGGACATCTTCCTCTTATCTCTTATCCATGAACCGAGGATTACTCCTATCAGTAACCTATACCCTTCCAATGGAGGGTTGCCTTAATTTCTATGTGAACTGTGCCTTTACATACCATAGTACCCTAATGGTTATTGATTGTGTTTTACATAACCACAAAGGTCATCTTCTTCATGGTTTATGATTAGATGTGATGGAGGGTTCAACATTAGTGGGTGAATCTTAAAAAATCATAGAAGCTTGTAGGAGGGTCTTTCCCAATTGTGACAATTGAAAATGACAACAAAAAGCTCATAAAGCTGTGAAAAAATAATAAATTTTGGCCATTGATTTTTAGTTCTTTGTTGGCAGACATTAAAGAGTTATCTCCATCATTTCCCTTTCATTGGGTGAAAAGACCAAGCAATCAAGTTGCTCAATGTGTTCAGTAACGGAGCTAGGATTTAGGTTGGGGTGGGGAACTTAAGACCATTTTTTCCCAAAGTATATAGATATTAACATTATATTAATAAACAAAATATAAAAAAACCAATACTAAAAATTCATTACTAAAAAAAAGATAAACATATTTTCATACAAAAGTAGAAAGTTGTCAAAATACATGGTACTAAATTTGAAATGTTATATAATCTGCCGCTATGGCTTTTTATCTTCTCAAAGCGTTCTAAAATTGCGTCATTGGAAGATCAATTAAAGATATATTTTTTTCAATATATTTCACACAACTGTTATTTAACCAACCATCTCCTATGCAGTTTCGGAGACCAGGTTTCACGATATTCGTTGTGAAAAATTCTCTTTCAACCATAGCAGTGGAAATGGGAAAAATTAGTGACAATTTTAGAAGTTTATAGAAACCATACACAATTTGTTTTCCTTTATCAACCATCTCCTAACCAAACCAATAACCCCTTCCACTTGTAGAATGTCCCCATTTTGAATAACTCAAGCTCATCCCGAAGTACAATACGTTCTTGTTTCGAAAAATCATCGGTATAGATTTCGGAGAGACGAACAAATTTATTTATATCAAAATCGGCAAATTTGTTGCTTGAATCAAAGGACGCCATAGATATAAGAAATTATGAATTCACCTCATCGAAAAGGTTGTTAAGTTCAATAAGTTGCTTATGTACGAAAAGATAGAACAAGCCAACTTTATATTGATGTAAATTTATTATCTGTGGTTCGCGCCTTAATCTTCCCCAAAGACTAAAGTTATCCTACATATTAAGAAAAAAGATAGCGTTTTTCATAAAAAAAGAAAAAGACTCCTTCAAAAGATTGTCCTACCCACAATCTCTCATTTTTTGCATACGGTTCTTAGATAATTTCACTAAAGTCATTGTATTTACAATATCTCAATCTTTTCGTTGCAATTCTTTCGAAAGTTCATTAGTTATTGCAAGTACATTCTTCATCAAATGAAAGGTTAATATGTCATCAATAGATTGCATTAATTTGATTTGATCAAATTTAACGCTTCACATTTTCTATCTGTATCATGTTCCACCAAATCCATAAGAACATCAAGCACGTATTCAAACACAATAATTAAATTTATTAATATACCATAGTATGAGCCCCAACGTGTATCACCGACCTTCTTAAGGCTAGTCACTTGATTTAACCCTCGACAACTTGATATATCACCACTTTCTAGTTGCTTAAAAATTCGTTCTGTTTCCTTATCTTAAAGAATGTCTCGATGCTTGCATGATGACCCTGCAATATTCACTAAATTATTAACTAATAAGGGGAACTTATCAAGGTGCTTAAGATCCTTTACGACACGAATAAGTGCCAACTAAAGTTAGCGTGCAAAACAATGAACACAAAATGATGACTTGTTCTCCCTCAAAATAAGTGAATTATGCATATTATACTCGCCTTGCATATTACTTGCCCCATCATCACCTTGACCACATAAATTTTTTACACTCAAGTTATGCTTGTTGAGAAATTAATCAAGTGAAGCTTTTAGATATTTAGTTGTAGTGTCGAGAACATGTACCATGCCCAAAAATCTTTCCATCACAAAACCCTTTTTGTCCATATAACGCACAATAAAAACAATTTACTTTTTGACTTCACGAGCTTCATCAATAGTACTGAAAATGTTTCTCCCACTGGATGTTTTAAGATTTCATTTGTAATATCACTAGCAATGGAATTTACAACATCTTTATGAATATCAGGTGATGTTAATTTACGATTTCTTAGAGCATTTTTAATAATAACATTATTAACTTATGCATCTCTATTAGCTAGCCATTGCAAAAGAGTTAGAAAGTTTCCCTTATTCATCGAGCCTTTTGATTTGTCACAAGAACAAAAATATAGCCCTTGTGTAGAACAAATCAAATCACGTCAATGGTTGCAACTAACCGTAGATGATACGTAACCTGACACTCCTTTCATTGTTTATCAATTACTGTGCCAACATGTTGATTTTGATTCTATGAATTTTGACTTTTAATATATGCTGCATTATGAGAACTATTGTTAAGATTATTTTGAAGTCTTTTTTTTTGTTTCCATCCACCTCTAACAAAGCATCACTTTTATTTCTGTCCACGGACTCTAGACAAAATAAATAACAAGGCAAGCATAATGCATTCTCCTCCTTAACATTATATTCCAACCAACTCCCCAATTGGGTGAACCATTCTAGGTTGAAATCAAGGGCCTTATTTTCAATAATTGTCTGAGGAAATGAATGCGTAAAGAGCTAATAAGGCCCTATTTGAAAATATGCTCGTCTAATCTCGTCTTGGTCATTCGCATCATATTTTACAGTGCGTGGTGTTAAACTACGACGAGAAGGAAGATTTGACAAGTCAACTTGAATGCGACTTCGATTTATCTTTTATAGAATAAGTTCCTTCTGAACATCGATTTTTCCATTGGAGGCACCACAACTTCGGATGCATTTTCATGGGTTCTTTTATAACATTTTTCCGTAACTGAAAGTTTCAAGAGATAATGTCTTAAGTTTAGATCTATTATTTTAACTCGCCAAATATTATCATATTCATATTCTCAAAATTTACACCTATTTTAACTCAATAAATATAAAAATTGCAAGTTTAAGTAAAATGTAAGACTTAAAAAAAATTGTAATACCCGCACCTTTAATTGTACTTGCATGATTATCCTTTATTTAGCGAGGCTCCGTTAATGAAATTTTTATGTTGCATGTTCCCGCATGAGTTATGATTTATGTTCGTATAATTATTTTAAGTACTTTGGTTAAGTTTCAGGCGATTCGGACAGGCAACGAACGCTACGCGAACTTATGTACTAATTGTCTTACGACGCGCGACGCAGCGAAAGTCTAGTTTTGCGCGTATTGTTTACGATGCCTCGGAAGGTCAAAAAAATATTCTGACCATATATTTAGGCTCATAAAAATATAAGGAATATTACCACGCGAAGAAAAATCGAAAAAAAATATGTTTTCCGCGGAGGTCCCGTTTCTTGCGCGTATTGTTTAGGATGCCTCAGAAGGTCAAAAAAATATTCCAACCATATATTTAGGCTCATAAAAATATAAGGAATATTACCACGTGAAGAAAAATAGAAAAAAAATATGTTTTGCGCGTAGGTCCCGTTTCTTGCGCGTACTGTTTAGGATGCCTTAGAAGGTCAAAAAACTATTCCGACCATATATTTAGGCTCATAAAAATATAAGGAATATTACCACGCGAAGAAAAATCGAAAAAAAATATGTTTTGCGCAGAGGTCCCGTTTCTTGCGCGTATTGTTTAGGATGCCTCGGAAGGTCAAAAAAATATTCCGACCATATATTTAGACTCATAAAAATATAAGGAATATTACCATGCGAAGAAAAATCGAAAAAAAAATTTGTTTTGCGCGGAGGTCCCGTTTCTTGCGCATATTGGTTAGGACACCTCGGAAGGTCAAAAAAAATATTGTGAATATATTTTTTGACTCACAAAAATATACGGAATATTACTATGAAGAGGAAAATCGGAAAAAAAAACTTTTGTGTGGAGGTCCCGATCTTGCGCGTCTTGTAGAGGACAATCCGGGAGGTCAAACGACTATTGTAAATATGAGTTTTTAGCCAAAAAAATGCAAGGAATATGAATCTCAAATTAAAAGTTCAAAAAAAAAAAAATTAGCGGGAGAGAGAAAGTGACGAAAATACCCCTTATTTATGGTGTCAACTTGTGTGTGAGAAATGAGAGACTTGATGTGGTGGTGTAGTCTCTTTCACCCATCAGATTTTCAGACCTTAATAAACTCTTTCACTCTTTTGGAAAGCGCCTAGCTCTTAGTCTTTGGCTATAGGATGAAAGATAACTATTTTTGGCTTATAAGAGTCTTGTGAGGGGTGAGGGTTTGGAGCCAAAAACTTCATCTCTTTCCATCAAATTTCTCTCTTTTTCCATAGCCAAAGGAATGTGGTTCTTTTTTAAATTCGTGAGTCTATTTTACCACCCATTTCCCACCATTGTTGCACTATTTTGGAGGTCTCAAACTCCATTAAAGCTTGCTTAAGAAGTAGGACAGCTTGTTGAAGCAAAATAGAGGTGGTTTTGGAGCCTTCGAGTGGTGGCTTTGTGAAGTTTTATGGTGTTCCTCTTCCATCTTCTTCAATCTTCTCTTCTTTCTATTTCCATATAGGGTTTTCCTCACTCTTAAACTCTTTTATTTCAAATGCTAATATGAACAAGATGATGAGAAAAATGTGACTTTTTAGCTCTTCTCCCTTATTTTCATATGCTATGAAAAACCCATTTTGTGAAAAATGATAAATGGAGAAGATGATGTTTAGAATAAGTTTTCAAATTATTATATATGTTGAAATAATGCTATAAATGTAATAATCTCATGAAATAAACATTGAATATGGAACGCTACAAGAAAATTACTAATTAATGCATTTGTTGGGTTTTCTAAGGAAGAAGACCCATTTTCATGAAATAGTGTATGTAGTATGTGTTAGTCTTGACATTAACATGATTAATGTTGAAATATAGTGGTCTAAATATGTGTTTAGTAATCTCATAAAAAAAACCCCAAAATCTAATATGTTGAAATATTAGTTTAAGCCTCTTGAATATGTTAAATAAGGCTTATAATTATGTAAATGGCTTTATATGTAAAAGTGTGCTAAAATGGGTTGTACATCACTAATAAAGGTTTAAATATTGGTGGAAAGATGTAGTACATTAAAGAATGATTTTTGTACTTAAAACCCACTTAAAAAGGTAATTTTTGGTAAAAAAAATGCCTTAGTGGCAGATTTGGTAAATATGAAGAAAAGTCACTTAAATGGTGTTTTTACACGAAAAATACTTGAAAAATGCTAAGGAAATGATTTTTAGATAATAAAAGTATAAGATGGCATTTTGGTAAATCAAAGTGTTGTAAAGGTGACTTAGTATATTTTAGTGTTCGGCGTTGACACTAGAATGCCTCCTCGGCTCGTAGGATGCAAAGACTAATAACGGGTTTTAATAGCAAAATCGGATAAGTTGAATTGTGAACATTGAGAATAATGTTAAACACATGAAATATATGATATTTTGATGACGCTGAGAGAAAATAATTAAGGAGGGCATGACGTCCCTAGTGGTGAAAGACCCCAAACAAAGTGCAGTAGTATATGGCGGTGGAGACCGGTGGTGTGAGGCCACGAAGTCCGTGAGTGTTTGTTGGCAAAATCCCAAAAACAATGTTAAGTAAGGAATGAGAAAAATTCACAGAACTTAAACTAATGAATGAATAAGAATTCATTAATTATTATGTGGATGACATAAGTGGAATATGATTAAGTTCCTGGCTTGGAATATTAAAATGCTAAGAGTGAGTGGGCACGTAGCCCAGTGCATTGCATATAGGTGCATTTATGACTAAGTTAAAGAATTTTGTTAGTATAGATACATGATAACTTAGTTGAATATAATGAAGGCTTCTTGAATATTGTTAGCATAGTTAAATGTTAACGAAAATAATCATTAATGATAATTAATGAATATGAGACAATGATGGTTTTCGGAATTACTAAAATGCATTGTATATGTATAGTATTTTGCTATGAAAATTATTTCTTAGTATTCCCACCCTACTGTGCATTTATCTCGTAACCTATTTTCCAAACCCCCAAGTACAACAGGTGGTACGTCGGGTAAGGACGTTGGAAAGGCCGCAGAAAGCACTAGTCGTCGTTAGAGGCTTTGTAACCAATTTTAATCCATAGACTTATTTTCAGTTGTAATCCGTTATGTTTTGTTAAGACAATTTGGTTTGAACTGGATCTATTTGGAAATTGTAATAATACAGGGATTTGTGCTCTATTTATGGATTAAATCTTGTTAAAGGTTTACTTGTTAAATTGTTAAATGAATATCAACTTGCAATATATGGGCCTCGCCTTTTCATAATAAAAGAAATTAAAGGTTTTGTTGAAGTATAATGTGGCAACTATTTTCCAGAATTAATAAAATGTCTTATCCCCCTCCCCTTTAACAGCTTGGTTCGGATACTGAGTTATTCCAACGGTAACTCTAATCTAGATCGGGGCGTTACAACTTGGTATCAGAGAATTAGGATCCTCATGAGCGTCGGAGTGATTCTCGTTTTAGTTCCTTTTCCTTCCGCATATATTATAATCGTACTAAACTTTCCTATCATATAGGATGTCCCCTATTCGCAACACTGCGAGCGACAACAACGAGTTACAGAGTATTTTTGAGGCAGTGCGCCACTTAGCTGAGACTATCTGCCATCAGTAGAGGGGTGACACCGTACTCTTATGTGAGGTACATCATGTGTCAATTTATGTCAATTTGATAAATTTATAAGACTAAGTCGTAATATCAACGTCTAGTAATTTTTGTTGCATATTAGCTAAAGAGCTTGTTAGTCTATCTATGGGATTAGGTTATTAGGTAGTACACTTATAAGTATTGATTCTATGGAGATTAGAATGCCTAAGTAACTTGATTTTGATTTGGGTTTAGATAGTCACACTAATTCAAGATAACTTACGAATGAATCTATACAGTCCTCAGGACTTAGCATTAGAAATGATGGTATGAATTTATTGTTTTAGAAATTTATGGGATAGCTTAAGGCTTAGCATGTAATGAGATGGTTACATAGTAAGATAAGTTGGTTGTCGTGGTGGGATAGTCATTAAAGATTAAATTATGTGTTATGATGAAGTTTTTTTTGGGTAGAATTTTAGATAGGCATATGAATTCATATCAAATTGTCCTTTGGAGTCATGTGCTAAGAATTATCTAATGATGTAATAGTACATGTAGTAGTTATTGCCTAGTAATGATGAACCTAAAATTGTACCCCATGTACTATAATGACAAATATGTCCTTCTTCGAACCTTCGGGATTCCTTATGATGTCAATAATACAAAGTTATAGTTGGTGTAACACGTAGTAAATTAGATTAATGTTTGGACCATTGAGGAATTAAATTAGTGGCCATGATCGGTTGTTTCACATTAAAGGATTATGTCATGACGATTCTTGCACTTGCATGAGTGTGTTTAATTGGAGATGATTGAATTGGTATCCTTAGAAAATTACTATATTGAGATTTACCTAATCGACTATTGATGGTTATAACACGATTGAGTCATATTGATATTGTGGTAATACCTTGGAGTTAGTGCCATGGCTTTGTTTATAAACATGTATTACGGTATGAGTTTTATGAAAAATGTCAGGTCGATAAGTGTGAGTTACGCACTTGGGAAACTTAGAACACGATGATGCTCATAATGGATTTAGAGATAGCACTCAAGATGAAGTGTTAATATTGGTTATAGCACATGTGCATGTTACCTTTACGGTTTAGTATGATCCAAGTGAGGAGACTCATTAGGTATTAGAAATGGATAATGCTTGAAAAAAAAAATTAAGGTGTCATAGTAACTCGTCCGATAGTTATGAATTGAGACCACATATGATGTTGATAAGGATTGTAGTGATGGTCCACATGGTAAATTTATGTGAGTTTTGTGTTTTGTTAGAATGAGGAGGATCTTGAGGTTTAAAAGTTAGAAATCGCATATAGGTATTGTGGAGACTTAAGTATGTAGGTCAGTGACTAGACTAATACTTTGGCACATATATAGGTAAGTTAGAATTTTAGAGTTTAAGTGTTCATTATGGTTCGCACTTCCTGTGGCATGGTTCGTTGCCCGAATTCAATTATTTCATTATGGAATTATAATCGCCTAATTCGCTGCATCTTCTTACGTCTTCATTGATCCCGATAATAGGAAGTTGTTGTTTCAATTGTGTGTCTATATTCAGGTGTGCCTAAAGCTCAGTAGTAATGAGGGATATGTCAGGTTAAGTCTAATGCGTCGAGGTACATGAGTACGCTCTTCTTAGGATGCACCTTTTTTTTACACCGGTGGGTGTGTAAGCGTGGTCTCACGATTTATTGCATGTAGTCTGTATGTGTACTTGATAATGTTAGGTTGACAGACTCATTAGTTAACATGTATAGCTAATTACGATGTATATTGTGGATTTCAGGTCACGGCTCTAAGACATTATGAATATTAGAGCTTGACGGGACATTAAATACTGGTGTTGTACTCCGTATGAAATTTGCAATTTGAGAATGTAGTGTCTCATGTGTATTTGGGTTGTGATACCTAAGATGATTCTATGATAATACGTAGTCTCATAGGAAGTATCGGTCATATGGGCCATTGGGATTAAATGACTTTCTTGAAATCATTGATGAGAATAGTTATTGATGTAAAGGATGTGTGTGCCTAAGATAGGTAAGATTCAAATTGTTTGACGAAATGTAGGCTTGTAAATCACGACGTTCGGAATAAATTCATGATGATGAGTTCTTTGGGTGTTAGAAAAGTATTTGGCGAAAAAAAAATCGAATTATTGTTGAACGAACAAGTTAGGCATGCTTGGTAGTTAGAAATAAGACTTTATAGTCCACTATTATCGGGTTAACATGAGGGTGGGTTGATTGTGTCAGTCGTCAAGGAACTGCAGTCTGAGATTCTTGCAAGGTTCCATCAGTCTCGTTCAGCATACATCCCGGTGCGATGAAGATGTATAAGGACCTATGTAAAGATTTCTAGTGGTCTGGGATGAAGCGGGATGTAGCGATGTATGTGGCTAAATGCTATACGAGCCAGAAGGTGAAGGCCGCGCACAAGGAGCCAGTCAGGTTATTGTAAACACTCTCTATGGTCGAGTGGAAGTGGGAGCACATCACTATGGACTTCATCATAATACCTCGATCTGAACGGGGTCATGATGCAATTTGAGTTGTGGTGGATCGCCCCACGAAGTTTGCACACTTCTCGTCGATCAGGATCACAGGCAGCATAACACATTTGACCCAGTTTGTACATACGGGAGATTGTCCGACTCCACGGTGTACCGTTGACCATGGTTTTTGATAGAAATCTTCGAATTGTTTCACGGTTCTGGAGGAAGGTTTAGCAGAAGCTAGGTATTGATCTGAATTTATGTATGGCTTACCATATGGAGACAAACGGATAGTTAGAGCGTACGGTTCCGATTCTGGAGGACTTGATGCGGGCATGTGCACTTGATTTTTAGGGTAGTTAGGACGAAAACTTGCCTCTAGCAGAATTTTCATACAATAATAGTTACCAAGCTAGTATCAAGATGCCCCCCTTCGAGGCTTTGTATGGGTGACCGTGTCATTTTCAAGTGTGTTGGGCAGAGGTGGGCGAGAAGCACCTTACAACTCGGATATGATCAAGGAGATAACTGAAAAGGTTCAGTTAATACGGGAGAGGTTGGCAATGGCTCAGGTCAGATAGGAGAATTATACCGACAATCGTCGTACACCATTAGAGTTCAGAGTGGATGATAAAGTGTTATTGAAGGTTAGGGCTAGGACTGGTAGAAAGAGGTTTGGTCAAAAGGGCAAGCTTTCCCCTCGGTACTGTGGGTACCTAAAACTAAGGTCATGGGCCTGGACGAGTAGCCCAATTCTGGCGGCCCAAAGTCCAGGCCCCCCACCTCTTATTTTGATTGTGATCCGGTCTCTTCCTACGTTCCCATCAAGGGAGGTTATAGGAGAGATGGAAGACGTGGGGGAATCCAACACCCCCACTCACCTAAACGTACGTGTATATATTGAACCCTAGGTCCGGGGCAAAAGGACAAATTATATTCTCTGTAACCACTCTCCGGAGTATATAGAAATAATACCGACTGCACCATCGTGGAGGTAGGCACATCTTTGCTGAACCACGTACATCCTTTGTTGTGTGATTGTCATTTTAAATTCCTTGCTCTTACTTGGTGATTGCTTTTTTCTTATCTATTTGTGTTGCATAATAATTGTCACCACAATTGGCGCCGTCTGTGGGAAGCGTTCATCTTTCCCTGAGAAGAACCCACATCAAGAAAGGAGTTTAAAATGTCTGGTCATAGCAGCAATGCCCTCCAGGCAAGGGATATTCAAGAACCACCTGCTCCTCACAGGATTAGGTCTGAAGTTTGAAGTTCAGATCAGAGGGCTCGCTTGGAAAGGCCAGTCTCATAAGAAAGCCAAGGACCAGCGAGGTCCACACAAATATCCAGATTGATTGATGCATACGAGGCAAGGCTCCATGAGCAAAGGGAGTCTTCTCGCAGATACGAGGCTGAGAATGCTCGCTTGAAAAGAAGACTGGAAAGACTGGAGAGGGAGCTTCATCCTGATAACAGGAGACGTCCATACCACACTCCTAGCCCTCAGGCGAGCAAGTCTCATAGCCGAGGAAGGAGCCCTAGGCAGGGATCTCAAAATATTGAAGAAGGCAAATCAGACGATGACCTCCGCGAGCAGCTGCGGAGAACTCGCCGTTACCAGATCCCTACTCGTAGCGATGAAAACATACGAAATCTGGTCCGCAGGGAGATAGACCAACATCCTGCCCACCACGGTACCAGATCGACCCGAGAACTCGCTAGACGAGCTCTCAAAAGCCAGATGAAGTCACCTTTCACGAGGGAAATAGAATAACAAGAAGCCCCCAAGAAATTTTCCATTCCAAGGTTCAAGATTTATGACGATAAGACTGATCCCATTGATCACGTCAGGAAGTACCGACATGCCATGACCCTCTGGAACCACCGGGATGCGCTAACGTGCTGAATTTTTCCCTTGAGCTTGCATGACGTTGCGCAGAAATGGTTTGAAAGGCTCCCCCACCGATCCATCAGAAGTTTCAAATCCCTGGCCGAACTCTTTACAGCCCGCTTCATTACTAGTAGCTCCCATCCCAAAAGGATGGATGCTTTACTAACAATGAAGAAAACACCTCAATAGACACTCCGAGACTACGCGAAAAGGCACTGGGAGTTATTCAATGAGATCAAGGATTGCTCGGAGGGGGTGGTAGTGGCCTCTTTCAAAATTGGGCTACCCAGTGCTTCCCTTCTCTACCAGTCCCTAACGAAGAAGGAGGCTATGACTATTGAAGACCTGATGGCCCGCATCGAGAAGTACGCTAAGGTGGAAGATATCACCCGCCTCAGTACAGGAGAAAACGATCGAGCTAAACTCACTACCAAGGGCAGTGACAAAGCTGAGAACCAGAATAAAGGAGGAAAGAACGGGGGAAAAAATGGCTCCAAGAACGGAGGGAACAATGATGCGTCGAAAGAATTCCAGGTGGTCAACATCGTCTTCAAAGAACCAATTTACAAAATTCTCGCGAAGATCAAAGATGAGGCATTCATCAAGTGGCCCAGGAAGATGGGAAGAGATCCCTCGAAGAGGAACAATGCGCTAAGATGCGCTTTTCACAAAGAGGGAGGACATAAGACTGATCATTGCAAAGCTCTTAAGTCTTACCTCGAGGAACTAGCCCAGTCTGGACATTTGAACGAGTTTGTGGAGAAAAGGGCAGAGAAGGTGGCTGCCAATAGAGAAGCGAGACCTGACAACGTGCTCGAAGATGACGTTGGACATGAGTTTGCGGTAATTCACGGGTAATTGGATGCCAAGCAGATCCAAGGAAATTCAGCTCAAATGGAGATGAAGAAACTTACAGCGGTAATGCAGGCTTTTCAGATCAATCCAACAAAGTCACAGTCAGGAAAGCGTCGATGAGCGGATGACGTCGACTATAACAAACATATTTTTTTCACAGATGAAGATCTGGTGGGAGTGAGAACCCCACATCACGACGCTCTGATCATTACCCTCAGGATAGCTAACTTTGACGTCGACAAGTTGCTCGTCGACCAAGGAAGCTCGTCCGAGGTAATGTATCTTGACCTATTCAAAAAATTGAAGTTAAGCGTCTCCGACCTAAAGGAAGCTACTGTCCCTTTAGTTGGCTTCGCTGGAAAAATAACTATTCCCTTGGGAAAGATAGTATTACCGGTGCGCACGGGAAACGTCTCCAAGATGATCGAGTTTTTGGTAGTTGACATCGACTCTCCATACCAGGCCATCCTCGGCAGGGGATGGCTTCATGCGATGAAGGCAGTCTCCTCGACCTACCATCATAAACTCAAATATGTAATCGAGCGAGGAGTAATGGAGATCCACGGGGACCAAGCAATGACAAGAAGGTGCTTTATAGCAGCCATCCGACCAAGGCCAGAAAGGAAGGCCGATCAGCCCAGCGAGAAAGAAGAAGAAGGTCTGACACCTTCTAAATAGCAATTAAAGTACATAAGACATGGAGAGGAGGAAACTAGGCTCCTCCCCTCCGAGCGGGTCATCGAGGACCTGGTAGAAGTTACGGCTGGAAATGGCGATAGTAGTAGAGTCTTCTTGATTGGATCATCCCTCACCGACCAGGAACAAAAGGATTTGATAACTCTACTGAGACGCAACGTAGATGTTTTCGCATGGGAGCCATACGAGCTACCTGAAATCGATCCTAATTTGGTCTGCCATCAGCTGCACGTCGATCTTGCCTTCAAACCCATCACGCAGAAGGCACGGCAAACTGCACCCGAGAAGGCTAAAGTGGTAAAGAAGGAGGTTGAAAAACTGCTGGATGCAGGATCCATACGGGAAGTATAATTCCCCAAGTGGTTATCCAACCCAGTAGTAGTTCCAAAAAGCAACGGGTAGTGGAGAGTCTGCATCGACTTCACTGACCTCAATAAAGCGTGCCCTAAAGATAGTTTCCCCCTCCCAAAAATAGACCAACTAGTGGACGCCACTTCAGCTCACGAACGAATGAGTTTTCTGGACGCATACTCAGGGTATCATCAGATCCCCTTGTATGCCCCTGACCAGGACAAAACAACGTTCGTCACGACAGTTGGATTATACTGCTACAAGGTAATGCCTTTTGGGCTAAAAAATGCAGGGGCAACCTATCAGCGGCTGGTCATCAAGATGTTCAAAGACCAGATGGGAAGCACCATAGAGGTCTACATCGATAACATGCTCGTTAAAAGTAAGAGGAAAGAAAATCACCTCTCAGACCTGTCAAACACCTTTGAAATCCTCAAGAAGTACCAAATGAAACTTAATGCAAGCAAGTGTTCTTTCGGTGTCTAGTCAGGAAAATTTCTTGGGTACTTGGTTAGTAAGAGGCATAGAGGCTAACCCAGACCAAATCGATGCAATTAACAGGGTACAACCACCTCGAACAATCCGGGACGTACAAAAGCTCACTGGTATGCTCGCTGCCCTAAATCGCTTCATCTCTAAATCCTCCGAGAAATACAAGCCTTTCTTCCAGCTTCTGAAGGGGAATAAAATGAAAGAATGGAGCCCAGATTTCTCACAAGCACTGGTCGAGCTCAAAGCATACTTAAGCTCTCCACCACTGCTTGTCATACCACGGCAAACAGATTCTTTGTACCTGTACCTCTCCATTTCCAACCACACTGTCAGCTTTGTGCTAATATGCGAGGTTGCAGGAATCCAGCACCCTGTTTATTATGCGAGCAAGACCCTACTCGACGCCGAGCAAAGTTACCTACCGTTAGAGAAGCTCACCTAAGCACTAGTAATGGCCTCGAGGAAGCTGAAGCACTATTTCGAAGCCCACACAATCATCGTCCTTACATCGCACCCCCTTAAGGCAGTCCTGAGGAAAGCGGATTTGTCGAGAAGGCTGTCTAAATGGTCAGTCGATCTCGGGCGATTTGACATCCAATTTCAACCAAGTACCGCCATCAAGGGACAGATCCTTGCTGATTTCATAGCCGAATTCACGGGCGAGGTACCTTCCAACCAACCTCAACTACCAAGGCCAAAGGAGGACCAAGCGACAGTGGGAACCTGGAAACTGTTTATTGATGGAACCTCCAATTCAAAGGGGGCAGGAGTAGGCATTGTCCTCGTTACCCCAGAAAATACAATCCTTGAATAAGGAATCAGGCTTGGATTTGCAGCCTCCAACAACGAAGCAGAATACGAAGCCATAATAGTCGGCCTCCAGAAGGCACACACTTTAGGAGCAAAGCATTTACAGGTGTTCGGCGATTCCCAATTAGTCTCCAATCAGATAAATGGAGATTACAATGCAAAAGATGAAAGAATGACAGCTTACCTCGCCTTAGTTAAAAAATTAATGGCGATTTTTAAAGAGATCAATGTCCAGCAAGTTCCCAGAGGGCAAAACAACCATGTTGATGCCCTAGCAGCCCTGAGTTCGACAGTCAACTCCGACCTAAAAAGAACCATCCCCATCGATTTCCTCACTCACCCGAGCATCCACGAGAGCAGGCCACCAGGCGGGAATCAGGTACTCCAGGTGGAATCAACTCCCAGCTGGATGAACCCCTTAAGGGACTATTTGAAGGATGGCACGCTTCCGAATGATAAGAAGACTGCCCACCAGATAAGAGTCAAAGCTGCTCACTTTCACTTATCCCCAGAGGGCAACCTGTATAAGAGATCCTTCTCCGGTCCCTACCTCCAATGCGTTCACCCAGGGAATGTCGAGCAAGTGCTACATGAGCTTCACGAAGGAATCTATGGAAGCCATATCGGAGGAAGGTCTCTAGCTTTTCGAGCAATAAAGGAGGGCTATTGGTGGCTATACATGCAAAGGGACTCTGTTATGTATGTCCTCAAGTGCCTTAAATGCCAACTTCAGGATCCTATGGTCCATCAACCTACTAGCGACTTAAAATCACTGTCCAGCCCATGGCCATTTTGCCCAATGGGGAATGGACATCGTGGGACCACTGCCTACCGCCACCGGCAATCGCAAATATCTGTTGGTCGCAACTGACTACTTCACCAAGTGGATCGAGGCGGAACCCCTAGCGAACATTTGAGATACTGATATGATAAGGTTCATATGGAGGAATATAATCACTCGCTTTGGCATCCCTAGAACCATCATCACTGACAATGGAACACAGTTTGAAAGCGGCTCTTTTCAGAACTTCTGTAACGAGCACGGTATCAGACACCACTTCAGTTCGGTGGCCTACCCTTAGAGCAATAGCCAAGCTGAGGCTTCCAATAAAACTGTGATCGATGGATTAAAGAAGCGATTGGAGCGAGCCAAAGGCGCATGGGTAAATGAACTACCCCATATCCTATGGGCGTACCGAACCACTCCTCGGCGAGTAACAGGAGAAACCCCATTTTCGCTGACATGTGGCATGGAAGCAGTCATCCCACTAGAAGCAGGTTTGCTAACAATGAGGTCCAACCTTGTCGACTAGGGCCATAATGATGTAGCATTACTCGCTGAGCTTGACCTAGCTGACGAGTGCCGAGAGCTAGCCCTAGTAAAACTAGCGAGCTATCAGCAACAGCTCGCGAGGGTTTACAATAAAAGGGTTAACCCAAGGGCATTCTGGGTTGGGGACTACGTTCTAAGGAAAGTCCTGGGCAGCGCAGTAAAACCATCATACGACAAGCTAGGCCCAAACTAGGAAGGGCCCTTTAAGATAACCAGAGACGATCTGCAGGGCGCCTATCACTTGGAAACGATGGAAGGCAGAGAAATACCACGAGCATGGAGCGCAGCCAATCTCAAGAGATTCTATTTGTAGATCTTTTATATCGCTTATTCTTTTGTTATGTAACTAGAAGTTCATTTCCCTTGTCATTAATGAAAGTTATTTAAACAGTTTGACCGGGCGAAAAAAATGTGTTCATGTGAGGACACAATCGTCGTGTGTTTCGCCGCCGCGATACAAAAGATAAAACCTAAACTACTACTACACTTGACAAGCAAGCACAACGGTAAGTCGGGTATCGTAAGAATTCCACAGGGAGTGATTGAATTTTAGATGTTAATTGTTTTAATTACTTCAGGAATAAAAGTGTAAAATAAATAAGAAAAGGTAATGGGTGGTTATGGTAATAAAATAAAAAGAGAAGTTAAGCTACACAAAAGTAAAGTGAGGATCGGGATCGCATACACGCATTCACGGGCTAAACAACTACTAATTAGAATTTCGGTTCGAAAACATTTAATCGATCATTTTCAATTAAGCATAAACATCACACAATAAGGAATTTAAGCCAAAGTTGCGAGATAAAACATTTAACTGAAAAATGGTCACACGCGGATTAAATTCGGATTGTCGCTATAAACACTAAAGTTGCGTGACAAATAAAGTTAAACGCATAACAATCCAACTTTAATACACGCGGTTTCAATTAAATGCAATTTTACACGAAACCCTAACTTTCGAGGTCCAAACCCGAACATGGCGGAAACACAATCCCGACCCTATTTATCTAAGGGTAATACATGAATTAAACTAATTAACAAAGCAATAAACTAATTAAGCAAGAAATGAATAACTAAACTAATTAACAAAGCATGAAATTAATCTAGAAAGCAAGAATATAATGAATACAAACTATATTAATGTAATTAACCTTAAAGTACAACTTACAAAACAAGAGTGCAAGAGAGGAGTAGGGCAAATCTCCCAAGTCTACAAAACCCTCAAATCTAACCTAAAAATGGAGATATCTCTCTTCAAAATGAAGAGAAAGTGTTATAAACAAAATATCCCATGGCAAACTTGTAATAAAAGGGAAGAAAACCAAAAATCTGGAGGCCCGAATCGATTCGAAAATGGTCCGAATCGATTCGGAAACAGGGGAAGTTCGAATCTGCAATTCTGCAGAATTCCGAATCGATTCGGTTTTGGGCCGAATCGATTCGCAAGCTACAGGTCTGAATTCTGCAGCTCTGTCCTGTTTTACGGAAAATGCCGCCATTTCTTCGTTATAGCTCGGAATGAGGCACGGTCGGAGGCTACGCGAAGATAACTCAGAGGACTACAACATCCAAGAAGACATTAGGCTAAAAAACCAAAATATGAAATGACTAAAATGCCCTTGAATGTGACCTTGAGTGAACTTTTACAGTAAAAACCATCCTAAAAATGCCATAACTCCATCGATACAACTCGGAATCATGCGCCGCCGGCGGCCACGCGAAGAGAAATAAAAGGGCTTCAACTTCCGTGAAGATCTCGGGATTCAAACCCGAATGATGGAATGACTAAAATGCCCCCGAAGCTGCAAAAGTCGACAAAACATTTCCGGAAAGCGTCTGAACTTCATACTAAGCATCCAAATACCTACAAAAGCTCAATTAACCCCTGCAAAACATGTTAACATAGAAATCCAAGGTTGTCTGGTTAACGAGCATAAATATTGGGATTAAGATACCCGAGGGGGCTAATAACGCGTAGGTTAACGGGTGAAATACGCAATATTTGCGTCGTATCACACCCCCTAACTTACACATTGCTAGTCCCTAGCAATGAAATAGGAAACAACAAGAACTACAAGAAAACCAAAAGCAGGAGAAGTACAAAAGTATGGTATAAAAGCATAAGGCCACTTTCGCGGGCGATTCGATTGCATTTAGCGTATGCAATAAGGCGTTAACCCCCTAGGTTACCCTAGTGGGCGAGTGTCGTCTCGTGAGGGTTTTCAGGGATGAAACCCACAAACATCACATGGTTTCCTCAAAATATGCCCAACCCAACATGCGATGAACTCAACAATAACGAAAAAGATTTCAAACATGTTATTAGCATATTGAACGAATTCAAGCTAAAGTCCGTTGTTATTAACAAGTTGAATGCACCTCATAGAATTGAAACTTTAAAAGTGGGAGGGGGGAGAGCAAATGCAAAATATGATTTGGAAAAAAACTTATATAAATCGGATACTAATCAAAGCAAGCATACATTCAATCCTCACGGGCATTACGCTCAACAAATGAAATCACTCAAAATGGGAGGTAATACACGGGACATGCGGGCATAAAGAGTAAATGTAAATGGAAACTAGGCCGCACACATGTCACAGAAGAAGAAAGCTATATATAAACTGAAAAATTGTAATCTCAATGAAAGATACCACTCATCAAAATAGGCGAAATGCATTTTCACAGATTATCAAAACTATTATGACTTTTAAATTAAATGCACCCTAAGATCACATAGGACTTGTATAAGGTTATAATGTAGGTATGGCTAGGGTGCGAAATGAAGGAATGTATGTACGGATTCAAAGTGTTCGGAATGAAAACTCGGGATAATGGAAAAATGCGGGCAATAACAAAATTGGAAAAACAAGTTCCAAAACAAGCATTAAATGTATCATTTGGAGAGTAATCAAAGCTTATTGAACTATACACAACATATACAACTTTCTCTTTCTTTTCTTTTCTTCTTTTTCTTCACTTTTTTCACTACTTTCTTTTCTTTGCTTATCAAACTCTCATATGCCTAAAATTGCAACCGCAATACAACAACAACATTCAATCCCAAGTAACATTCCAAACAAAGGTATGTAAGGTGTATGTATGGCTTAAAACTCCAATTTGGAGTTGGTTATGGGATTTTGGGTAATGAAACGAAAGGCTAGTATTTAGGCTCAAAGGGGTTGACTAGGGAAACATATATGGTGAGGTCAAGGCTAATATGGGTGATATAACAAAGATTGCCTATGATCATTTCACAAAGTATACGCAATTCTCAAGTCAAAACAACATATGAAAATCATGCTCAAGTAATACATTTCAAGTATGAACTCAATTAATGAATGGTCAAGTGAAAGAATAGTGAGATTACCAACGAATTCAACGTTTTCAATGAGAAAAGAATAGTGTATAACACTCACAAACGACGAAAGGTACAAAGCTTACTCGGTGTAAGTATATACAATGCAACAAAAGATTACCTAGTTATAAAAATCTTAAACAAAATCAATATGACAAGGAAAGTGCATATGCTCATGGGATAAAGTTTAATTCATGAAGTTATTCACAATATCAATGATTTGAGGACTAAAGTCCAATAACTTCTAAAATCGAGAACATGCATCATTGAGTTGTCTATTGGATCGGGAAATTATTGAAATTTATCATCGGAAACAAAGGCAAAAAGCCCAAAAAAGGAGAAAAAAGAAAGAAAATATTTTTCAAATTTTTCAAATTTTTCACAAAAAGGCATACTCAGTAACTAAATGTGAGCAAATCCATGGACTACACATGAAATGGATAGAATATCCTACACCCCCTAACTTAAATGTTGCATTGTCCTCAATGCGCATTAAGAACACAACACAAAGAGAGGAAAAGAACGATATTACCCAAAATTGGAGCGATCTCCATAAGCGCGAGTCCAAAGGAATCTACAAAACAAGTTAGTACCGAGCATAGCAAAAACAAATAACAAAAAGTTAACTAATTACACTAGACTAAATTAAAAAGTAAAGAAAAAAAAAGGAAAGAAAGAAAATTAAAAAGCTAACTATTTACAACCTACTATTTAGGCTTCACACTAACTATACACTAGAAGTCTAAATAGTTGAGGGTCCACCCAAAAATGGATTTGACTTTGAAAGATCAACGGTGGACCCTCCAAAGTGAACATGCCTCCTAAAAGATATGAATTCCGTTTGAACAACGGAAGGCATGTGGGTGGTGAAAAAAATGAACCATCGCCAATTTGAAATTTTGGGCGGACGATGGGTGATTTGGATAACAAGGGGGACAAGAACACTAGAGATCCAAGAAAAATCGATTCATCTCCCAAAGGTTTTTCAAATGGAATGGGAGATGGTGCACACGTGGGGATAACATCCATCGAAAACAAGTGCGGCAATGAGTCCTCATCGGCAAAAAGTGTAGTTTTAAAAGTTTCTACCGACTCATAGGAATCAACCGGTAATTCTAATGGTTCAATGACGGAAAACGTATATGGTAATGAAATAAATTCAATCTCCATCAACTTATCGTCGGAAGGAGATTGAATTTCGGGGGAGAGAGATTCACCCGGAAATGTTTCGTCGACTTTTGCAGCTTCGGGGGCATTTTAGTCATTCCATCATTCGGGTTTGAATCCCGAGATCTTCACGGAAGTTGAAGCCCTTTGATTTCTTTTCGCGTGGACGCCGACGGCGCATGATTCCGAGTTGTATCGATGGAGTTATGGCATTTTTAGGATGGTTTTTACTGTAAAAGTTCACTCAAGGTCACATTCAAGGGCATTTTAGTCATTTCATATTTTGGTTTTTTAGCCTAATGTCTTCTTGGATGTTGTAGTCCTCTGAGTTATCTTCGCGTAGCCTCCGACCGTGCCTCATTCCGAGCTATAACGAAGAAATGGTGGCATTTTCTAGTAAAATAAGACAAAGCTGCAGAATTCAGACCTGTAGCTTGCGAATCGATTCGGCCCAAAACCGAATCGATTCGGAATTCTGCAGAATTGCAGATTCGAACTTCCCCTGTTTCCGAATCGATTCGGACCATTTTCGAATCGATTCGGGCCTCCAGATTTTTGCTTTTCTTCCCTTTTATTACAAGTTTGCCATGGGATATTTTGTTTATAACACTTTCTCTTCATTTTGAAGAGAGATATCTCCATTTTTAGGTTAGATTTGAGGGTTTTGTAGACTTGGGAGATTTGCCCTACTCCTCTCTTGCACTCTTGTTTTGTAAGTTGTACTTTAAGGTTAATTACATTAATATAGTTTGTATTCATTATATTCTTGCTTTCTAGATTAATTTCATGCTTTGTTAATTAGTTTAGTTATTCATTTCTTGCTTAATTAGTTTATTGCTTTGTTAATTAGTTTAATTCATGTATTACCCTTAGATAAATAGGGTCGGGATTGTGTTTCCGCCATGTTCGGGTTTGGACCTCGAAAGTTAGGGTTTCGTGTAAAATTGCATTTAATTGAAACCGCGTGTATTAAAGTTGGATTGTTATGCGTTTAACTTTATTTGTCACGCAACTTTAGTGTTTATAGCGATAATCCGAATTTAATCCGCGTGTGACCATTTTTCAGTTAAATGTTTTATCTCGCAACTTTGGCTTAAATTCCTTATTGCGTGATGTTTATGCTTAATTGAAAATGATCGATTAAATGTTTTCGAACCGAAATTCTAATTAGTAGTTGTTTAGCCCGTGAATGCGTGTATGCGATCCCGATCCTCGCTTTACTTTTGTGTAGCTTAACTTCTCTTTTTATTTTATTACCATAACCACCCATTACCTTTTCTTATTTATTTTACACTTTTATTCCTGAAGTAATTAAAACAATTAACATCTAAAATTCAATCACTCCCTGTGGATTTCTTACGATACCCGACTTACCGTTGTGCTTGCTTGTCAAGTGTAGTGGTAGTTTAGGTTTTATCTTTTGTATCGCGGCGGCGAAACACACGACGATTGTGTCCTCACACGAACACATTTTTTTCGCCCGGTCACAAAATGGCGCCGTTGCCGGGGAGCGTCTGAACTTCATACTAAGCATCCAAATACCTACAAAAGCTCAATTAACCCCTGCAAAACATGTTAACATAGAAATCCAAGGTTGTCTGGTTAACGAGCATAAATATAGGGATTAAGATACCCGAGGGGGCTAATAACGCGTAGGTTAACGGGTGAAATACGCAATATTTGCGTCGTATCACAGTTGCATTCTAACAAGTAACGGCTGTTTGGGCTTTATCGCACATCTTTTCCAAATGACAGGCACATTAATCACCACGCCTTAGCAGGGAAGTGTCCCTCCTCAGGTCATCGTTATGAAACACGAAGGACCTCTTAGCATTGCCCCTGGTAATTTATGAAGACCTACAGGGGATCCTTAGGGAATATGGCCAAATTTTATACTGGTCATCAAACCTTTTTTGGTTGAATAAAATCCTGAGAGGATAGAGCATCCAACACCAGGTGTGTCCTCGCCAATTGCCACACTTAGCCCTAAGGGAGTGTGACGACACGACCTAAAGGGTAAAGTGATGCACAAATGGTATCTCAATATTATACTGGACTGGGAGGACACTTGCATGACAACACAAATTTAGAAGATCATAAAGCAGCAAGAATATGAAGAATATGATGCTCTTGTTTAGTCGGCAAATTTTCCCAAAACAGAAACTTTTCATTAATTCATCATACTTACAACAATGGTGATACATGTTTATTCGACGAACTCACCCAAAGCATTTACACTATCAAAAATATAAAAAGCAACAACTGGAAAAATCTCAATGGGGGTGAGGCCTCTGATCGAGATAGTCAACCACTCTAGCTCTTCGTCCGTCATCAGGAGCAAGAGCTAATTCTTCCTCAACCTCATTCGCATCCGACTCCAATAATTGCCGAGGAATGGCATCGATGGGGATCCATCGATCATCCCTCCGGAAGGGGTTAGGCATCAGGGTAGAGGGAGAAATCTCATGGCGATACCAGAGCATCGAGTTCCTCGGGACTTGCAGCTCCTTCAAGGCACTCAGCCACCCCTTGATAAAAGAAAGCTCTTCGAACTCTGACAATCTTGTTGGAGCATATGACCAGCCTTGGTCATAGCCGTCAGCCCACACTTGCCGAGGACCTTTCTTGAACAAGTGCCGCAACCGAGTGACATACCTCTGGAGCCCAGCAACAATCACATATGCCCGATAGACGTCACCACGAAGCTCTCCCATTTCCCTCTCTCGAAGCTCTTCCATTTTCCTCTCTCGGCTCCTGTTGCCCCTGCCAGTTCGTGCCGATGAAGAACCTCGTAGCACAAGATGAATACCGCTCGAGCCAGCCCTAGCTCGTGTTGATGAAGAGCCTCGCAACACTAAAGGGGCGGTGCTCGGCGCGTGTTCCCTAAGTCGAGAGACCTTCTGCCTTAAAGCTTCATTTTCTTGCTGAAGCATCTCACCAACCTGGTTGATCTCGAAAGCATCGAGAAGCTTTGCTCTCAACGCATTCACTTATTCTTGCACTGAAGCACCAACCTCTTCCATCTCCTGGAGACTGTCCTTCAACTTGGCCACAAGTTCAGATTGCTCCTTATACTTCTGATTCCTAGACCTAAGGGATTTGTAAAGCTTAACGAAGGTCTGGCGAACCTCAGGACTCGCATTAGGACCAAGGGTCCTGCCCAATTGAGATGTGGCAGGAATATATTCTTCTACATCAACCAACTACAAAGACATAAGGAAGCATAAAAAAGATAGACAGAATCAGTGCACTAGAAAAAGAAGCCTTTTCATTAATAAAGGTTGAAATTACATCGAACGGCAAAAAGAAAGCTTACAGACAAAAAAAGCAAAAATATAAAGAAATCCTAGAAAATAGCTAGTTAACAACCTCAGGTTGCCCAAAGGTCGATGGCTGTTTCCCTTTGTCGGCATCAGCAGGGGCACCGCCCTCGGAAGGAGTAATCCCAGTCGCCACAGCGAGGGAAGCATCAGTAGGGGTCATCTAGGGGACAGGGTCAGCACCTCCAATAGCTGGGGCAGGGACTTCATCCACGGTTGGCTTTGGACCCGGGTCATGCTCATCAAACAGGGGAGAGTCGATATCGACGCCAGCAGCCAAAAGGGCCTTGTTCCAACCCTTCTTGAAGTTCAGACGACTAATATAGCCTATCTGAACTTTAGCATCTTCGTATGCTTCATCCCAACCAAAATTGTATGAGTCCTCCTTAGCAGTGACAGCCTCAGACTCCTTCTTCTTCAGCTCTTCAAAGAGCACCCTGTTCTCCTCCATAACAATCAGCTTGCTCGAGCAAACCAAGTCATAGGCTTGTCGCAGTTCCTTCAAATCTTTAGCTGCTGCGTCCTTCTCCCGGTTAGCTGTAGCAAGAGCCAGGCCGGATGATATTCGAGCAGCATCAACAGCTTTAAAACTAGCCTCGAGCTCTGTACCCCTCAGCTTCAAGGCAGCGTTCTCTCTCTCCAGCTCGCTATTTTTCTTCACCAGCTCATCGCGTGAGCGATACAGCACGGCGAAGTCAGTCACAAACTGCATAAAAAAGAAGACATTAGGAGAGGGAAATGATGAAATTCATAAAAACATGGGAGAGAAGGGAAAAATCTTACCAAATCTAGCCTTTGACTAGCCTGAAGGGCCAATTGCTCGGACCCTACCACCCTTTGACGATCAGCTGGGAGGACAGCTCTCTCGAGCAGAGCGGGGGCCAACTGAGGGAAAATTGCAACAGAAGCCCCCTCGGGCAGCACAAACACTGGGACTAAGGCTTGCCCAGCCTTCGTCCTCGCTTCCACCCTCCTCTTCTCCTCCTCTCTCTCATTCTCTTTCTTCTTCCTCTCCTCTACCCTCCTCTTCTCCTCCATCTTCTTCTTCTCTTCTTCCTTTTTTCCCTCTCTCTCCCTTACCTGCTCTTCTTCCTTCCTCTTTCTCTCCTTCTCCTGAGTAGAGGACCGGGAACCAGTAGCCACAGCCCCAGAGCTAGATTTTTACTTCTTTGACCTCTATGCGATAAGCATGTGGTCTTCATCATCATCATCTTGGATTAAGTTCTTCCTTGGAGGAGCCATTTCCTCGCTCGAACTACTAGATGTGCTCGACGACTCTCGAGCTTCAGAAACCTCCCCAGGATCAGAAGAACTGCTACTACTGGAACTCTCTCCCCCCAAATTGCTTACAACACCTACAATGTCACTTTCAGAGCTGCTCTCCTCCTCGTCCAACTAGATAGGATCCGCAGCAGTCTCTTCGGAGAAATCAAACTCTGGGATACTGTCCACAGACCTTGCAATGAAGCTAGAGCCAACGTTTTTATACTCAAGCAGAAAAGCAGCAGACCTGGGATGCTCGCCGTCACCCAAAGGCTCCCTGATGTTCCAAGCCTTAAACAGTTCAGAGAGACGGACCTCGCTGAGAGAAGGCTCCAAGTTCTTTGACCTCACTGTAAAGAAGAACAAAGAAGAATCAAAAAAATCGCAAGTCAGTAAAAATTGAAACAACAGAGCAAAGTCTACCTATGTATTCTTCCCTATAAAAGAGAAGAGAGAACCTCTCGGACCTCAACCCTTCGAATTGGGGAGAGAACTGCCAGTTTCTAACAAGGAAACCCTCTTGCCAGTAGTCCTTATGGGAATCAGGTAGATTTACTACCAATACCCTATCAGGGCTCCTAGCTTTGAGATAGAGGATACCAGAGCTAGTTCGAGAAAAGGAATAACAAAAACAGACCTCGGCGATCCCTAACTTAGTACCATACAACTGATTTATCCTATGTACGCCATTAACTATTTTCCACACATTGGGCGAGCATTGTGCAGGAACAATATTAAAATAGCCAAAGAAATGCAAGAACAAATCTTTGGGAGGAAAGGTGAGTCCCCCCTGGGAAAGCAACAAAACATGGATCCAGGGGGCATCATCTATCTCTCTAATGTTTCTAGGAGGGGGAGCGCGACACTCAATATCTACCCAATCAGGGATGTTATAAAACTTCCTAAACTCAGAGACCGACCTATTACCAATCTTCGCCATTGGAAAACCCTAGAAAGCTACAAACTCAAAGAGAAAGTGCAAAGAAAAGGTACAGGAAACTTACAAAATAAAAGATCGATTCGAACGATGAAGAAGCACGGGTCCAAACAATAAGAAAGCAATGAGAATGGAGATTGAGAGAAGAAGGTACGAAGTGATAGAACTCACAGGGGATGGAAGAGTGCTGGAAAAATTGAAACGACGGTAGAAAAGTGGCTATTTCAAAAAACCTTCAAATTTTGCTAATCATAGTGCACCAAATACGAAGCGGATGCCGCCAAAATCAGCTTCACAACCATCGAAGAGTTGCACGATGTACAGAAAGCCATTATGACTAATCATTTAAATTTATTGAGCCCAAAACATGGCCCAACAAACTTAGGGGCAATTGTGGGTACCCAAAACTAAGGTCATGGGCCTGGAGGAGTAGCCCAATTTTGGCGGCCCAAAGTCTAGGCCCCCCACCTCTTATTTTGATTGTGATCCGGTCTCTTCCCACGTTCCCATCAAGGGAGGTTATAGGGAGAGATGGAAGACGTGGGGGAATCCAACACCCCCCTCACCTAAACGTACGTGTATATATTGAACCCTAGGTCCGGGGCAAAAGTACAAGTTGTATTCTCTGTAACCACTCTCCGGAGTATATAGAAATAATAATGACTGCACCACCGTGGATGTAGGCACATCTTTGCTGAACCACGTACATCCTTTGTTGTGTGATTGTCATTGTACATTCCTTGCTCTTACTTAGTTATTGCTTTTTTCTTATCTATTTGTGTTGCATAATAATTGTCACCACAGGTACATTGGACCCTTCGAGCTTTTGGAAAGGGTCGGGGATGTCTCATACCAATTAGCGCTACCTCCACAGTTAGTTCATGCCCACAATGTCTTTCACGTCTCTATGCTGAAGAAGTATCTGCATGATCCTCGCCATGTGATCAACTGGCAGAACATCGAGTTAAAAGAGGATACAACATTCTTGACTCGACCCATATCCATCTTGGACCGAGAGAACCGGGTTCTGTGCAACAAAGTCATTTCGTTGGTGAAGATCCTATGGGAATCGCAGGGAGCCGAAGGTGCCACTTGGGAGCGAGAAGTCGAGATGCGAGAGGAACATCCACAGCTTTTCGAGTGACTTATGATGAATTTCGGGGACGAAATCTCCTAAGGAGGGGAGAATGTAATACCCGCACCTTTAAATTGTACTTGCATGATTATCCTTTATTTAGCGACGCTCTGTTAATGAAATTTTTACGTTGCATGTTCCCGCATGAGTTATGATTTATGTTCGTATAATTATTTTAAGAACTTTGGCATAGTTTCACACTATTCGGATAGGCAACGAACGCTACGCGAACTTATGTACTAATTGTCTTATGACGCGCGACGCAGCGAAAGTCTAGTTTTGCGCGTATTGTTTAGGATGCCTCGGAAGGTCAAAAAAATATTCCGACCATATATTTAGGCTCATAAAAATATAAGGAATATTACCACACGAAGAAAAATCGAAAAAAATATGTTTTGTCCGGAGGTCCCATTTCTTGCGCGTATTGTTTAGGATGCCTCGGAAGGTCAAAAAAATATTCCGACCATATATTTAGGCTCATAAAAATATAAGGAATATTACCACGCAAAGAAAAATCGAAAAAAATATGTTTTGCGCGGACGTCCTGTTTCTTGCGCGTATTGTTTAGGATGCCTCGGAAGGTCAAAAAAATATTTCGACCATATATTTAGGCTCATAGAAATATAATGAATATTACCATGCGAAGGAAAATCGAAAAAAAATATGTTTTGCACGGAGGTCCCGTTTCTTGCGCGTATTGTTTAGGATGCCTCGGAAGGTCAAAAAAATATTCCGACCATATATTTAGACTCATAAAAATATAAGGAATATTACCATGTGAAGAAAAATCGAAAAAAAAATATGTTTTGCGCGGAGGTCCCGTTTCTTGTGCGTATTGTTTAGGACACCTCGGAAGGTCAAAAAAAATATTGTGAATATATTTTTTGACTCACAAAAATATAAGGAATGTTACTATGAAGAGGAAAATCGAAATAAAAAATACTTTTGTGCGGAGGTCCCGATCTTGCGCGTCTTGTAGAGGACAATCCGGGAGGTCAAACGACTATTGTAAATATGACTTTTTAGCCAAAAAAATGCAAGGAATATGAATCTCAAATTAAAAGTTCAAAAAAAAAAATTGGCGGGAGAGAGAAAGTGACGAAAATACCCCTTATTTATGGTGTCAACTTGTGTGTGAGAAACGAGAGACTTGATGTGGTGGTGTAGTCTCTTTCACCCATCAGATTTTCAGACCTTAATAAACTCTTTCACTCTTTTGGAAAGCGCCTAGCTCTTAGTCTTTGACTATAGGATGGAAGATAACTATTTTTGGCTTATAAGAGTCTTGTGAGGGGTGAGGGTTTGTAAGCAAAAACTTCATCTCTTTCCATCAGATTTTTCTCTTTTTCCATAGCCAAAGGAATGTGGTTCTCTTTTAAATTCGTGAGTCTATTTTACCACCCATTTTCCACCATTGTTGCACTATTTTGGAGGTCTCAAACTCCATTAAAGCTTGCTTAAGAAGTAGGACAGCTTGTTGAAGCAAAATAGAGGTGGTTTTGGAGCCTTTGAGTGGTGGCTTTGTGAAGTTTTATGGTGTTCCTCTTCCATCTTCTTCAACCTTCTCTTCTTCCTATTTCCAAGTAGGGTTTTCCTCACTCTTAAAATCTTTTATTTCAAATGCTAATATGAACAAGATGATGAGAAAAATGTGGCTTTTTAGCTCTTCTCCATTATTTTCATATGCTATGAAAAACCCATTTTCTGAAAAATGATAAATGGAGAAGATGATGTTTAGAATAAGTTTTCAGATTATTATATATGTTGAAATAATGCTATAAATGTAATAATCTCATGAAATAAACATAGAAAATGGAACGCTACAAGAAAATGACTAATTAATGCATTTGTTGGGTTTTTTAAGGAAGAAGACCCATTTTCATGAAATAGTGTATGTAGTATGTGTTAGTCTTGACATTAACATGATTAATGTTGAAATATAGTGGTCTAAATATGCGTTTAGTAATCTCATAAAAAACAGTCCCAAAATCTAATATGTTGAAATATTAGTTTAAGCCTCTTGAATATGTTAAATAAGGCTTATAATTATGTAAATGGCTTTAAATGTAAAAGTGTGCTAAAATGGGTTGTACATCACTAATAAAGGTTGAAATGTTGGTGGAAACATGTAGTACATTATAGAATGATTTTTGTACTTAAAACCCACTTAAAAAGGTAATTTTTGGTAAAAAAATGCCTTAGTGGTAGATTTGGTAAATATGAAGAAAAGTCACTTAAATGGTGTTTTTACATGAAAAATACTTGAAAAATGCTAAGGAAATGCTTTTTAGATAATAAAAGTATAAGATGGCATTTTGGTAAATCAAAGTGTTGTAAAGGTGACTTAGTATATTTTAGTGTTCGGCGTTAACACTAGAATGCCTCCTCAGCTCGTAGGATGCAAAGACTAATAACGGGTTTTAATAACAAAACCGGATAAGTTGAATTGTGAACATTGAGAATAATGTTAAACACATGAAAGATATGATATTCGGATGACGCTGAGAGAAAATAATTAAGGAGGGCATGACGTCCCTAGTGGTGAAAGACCACAAACAAACTGCAGTAGTATATGGCGGTGGAGACCGGTGGTGTGAGGCCATGAAGTCTGTGAGTATTTGTTGGCAAAATTCCAAAAACAATGTTAAGTAAGGAATGAGAAAAATTCACAGAACTTAAAATAATGAATGAATAAGAATTCATTAATTAATATGTGGATGACATAAGTGGAATATGATTAAGTTCCTGGCTTGGAATATTAAAATGCTATGAGTGAGTGGGCACGTAGCCCAGGGTATTGCATATAGGTGCATTTATGACTAAGTTAAAGAATCTTGTTAGTATAGATACATGATAACTTAGTTGAATATAATGAAGGCTTCTTGAATATTGTTAGCATAGTTAAATGTTAACGAAAATAATCATTAATGATAATTAATGAATATGAGACAATGATGGTTTTCGGAATTACTAAAATGCATTGTATATGTATAGTATTTTGCTATAAAAATTATTGCTTAGTATTCCCACCCTACTGGGCATTTCGCTCATACCCTATTTTCCAAACCCCCAGGTACAACAGGTGGTACGTCGGGTAAGGACGCTGGAAAGGTCGCAGAAAGCGCTAGTCATTGTTAGAGGCTCTGTAATCGATTTTAATCCATAGACTTATTTTGAATTGTAATCCATTATGTTTTGTTAAGACAATTTGGTTTGAACTGGAACTATTTGGAATTTGTAATAATACAGGGATTTGTGCTCTATTTATGGATTAAATCTTGTTAAAGGTTTACTTGTTAAATTGTTAAATGAATATCAACTTGCAATATATGGGCCTCATCTTTTCATAATAAAAGAAATTAAAGGTTTTGTTGAAGTATAATGTGGCAAATATTTTCCAAATTGATAAAATGTTTTATCCCCCTCCCCCTTAACACCTTGTTTCGGATACTGAGTTATTCCAACGGTAACTCTATTCTGGATCGGGGCGTTACAAAAATACCTCAATATGACACCCTTCCTAATTAAATACCGGGTGATCAGTCCTTTATTAAATTAACTCAAAGTGTCTGGTTGGTTCATTCTTAGCAACACGGTCAAAAAACAATTTTCTTTATTAATCACCCAATAAATAATTAAGCTAGGTGTCAAAACATTAAATTTTATAAATTAAGTCTGTTTGTTGTTATTAACTATGAAACCATTTTCACTAATACAAATGATAGTATTAAAATCAAACCATCCAAATGAAAGAGCATGCTAGAAAAATCAATCCAAATAAAATATCCCAAATTGCAGGATAATGTAATAATCACAAGTAATCCCAACTAAAATAGAACACTGAAATAAATCAAGAGTACAAATCTCTCTGAACTAGATAAAACTGAAAATGGTCGACACATGGCCCATATAATGATGACTAAATAGAAGACTGAGAAGACAAGGATAAGGTCGTCTACTGCAAGGACCGACAACTCCCACACTAGTTGCAGCACGTCAAGAGTCCAAAGATCTAAGCCTGACGTCCCTGTGGCTGTGCACCTGTAATACATATATATATACAAGAGAAGGAAGAGATAACAAGAAACGGTCAGAGCCCGAGTGTAAAACAACTTTAAAAATAGTTTAGCAAGTATTTAAATGCTTACCAGTTGATATTACATACATGTTAGTACCACGACACTCACTTGGGAATTCTCATCCCTCGACTAGTGTGCACGCCTAACGTACTAATGCACTAATGTGGATAAAGCTAACCCAATTCACTAATCTAATTCAATTTACCCTCACCAAATTTTTTTTCAAGTAATCGCATGATTATAGTTATATCAGCTAACCTTTTCTTATGAATATATTAAGTCAGTTATATTTATCTCAATATAGACTTAAGTTCGCAACCACTTATTTCATTTGCTATGAATTATTCAATACACATCTACTTACAAGCACAGTACATTAATCACATGTATATATATTTATCACTAATAATATATATACTAATAAGGCACCCCACATAAATCTATGGTGCAGGCATACTCTGCTATCAAGTCCCCGTATATCTCGTACAAAGGGAAATACCGATTCGTAATCACTCTCGAACTGTATTAACACAAAACACACATATTGGAGGCGAATCATAGTTCCAAGTCAGTAAGATATCAACACATACCCTCACGTCTCTTAGGACCGTCTAACTATCATTTTCGGATAGTCTATACCAAGGATCTTATATTCTAGGGTACGAGTCAATATCCCCCATAAAGGTCACATTAGAATAAGACTGTCCCGATGCGAAAACCTCCGTGATAGCAAGTAGCGCGGGTATGATTACACACATATATTCACATGCTATATATATATATATATATATATATATATATATATATATGTACATGCACTTGTATATATTCACATTATTAACCCATGATATTTTAACCATATGTGGCGCATAATACCTGAATCCTACGTATAATTAAATCATTCTTTGATTTTCTAAATTACTGCTAGTTCTTCAGTACTTCTCGTCTCTCAAAGTGTTTCATATTGATAAGCATAAGATCATTAGGTGTACACTCTCTACCCTACTGGTTTAAGTCCTTTTTAATTCTCATAAGGTCTAATTTAATGTACACACAATTTCCCACTCAATTCATATTCCCGAAATCCCACGGTTAAATCTCATATAAAATCGTCTTACCCGGACCCAATTTATACCCTACTGGTCCTTCTCAAGTCCCATTATGAAATTTAAATTTAAATCCAAGGGTCCTTACACATTGGGATTGAATTAACATTACAAAAGGGGGAAAATTTCATTTTTCAGGAAGGGGGGTTGATCGATCGATCAAGTCGATCGATCGACATTCCTTAGTCGATCGATCGATCAAGCATGTGTTGGCCAAGTTTTCTACAATTTTAACCTACGGGTTTCATCCAATATAAATCCTCAAACCTCAATTAACATGTCCCAAACTCCCAACCAAACCTCTTGAATGTTATATAAACCAATATAGAAGATTTCTAATGTAAAACCTTCACAAATTCACCAAGAATCGTCATCAAAGGGGATTTATTCAAGAAATTATCATTTAACCCTAGTTCATCCAATTTTCTCAAGAATTCACTTAAATTTCCAGATTTCTATCTCTACTAGGCATCAATTTCGTGTATACTTTATTACATATGACAGATAGCTATCCTAACATGGTTTCTACTCCAAATTTTCAATAAAAATCTCTCAAACAACATTTTATTTTCAAGAAAATATGAGAGAATTAATTCCAACACTAGCATGGATGTGTTATCAACAAAAGAAAATCAAGTTAGATACTTGCCTCACATATGAAGGTCTTATTCTCAGGTGTTGACGGGTACGGTTGCGTCCCTTGTTTCTCGATCTACGCATTGGTGGTGAAAGATGACAAAGTTGGTGTAGGTAGGGTGGTTCTCTCCTTTGGATTCTTCTCTCTTCTTTAGCCTCTTTGAAACTCTACCAATTCTAATACTCCAAGAATCAAACTCCCATCAGATATACCCCTTTAATTTTTCTCCATAATTAAGGCCTAAAATGGGTAATTACGAAAATGCCTTACTAGGTTACCGGCTAGGCCTAAAAATGTCCCGAGACCCAAACTAAACCCCCGGGTACACTGTTCTGACTATCTCGATCCTTCCAGACACATTGGCGCACTCAAAATTTCCATACGGGCGACTTATAATAAAATTACTTTTTATTTCATTAATTTAGTTCCGACATGACACATGCGCGTCCCGACTTAATTTCTATAATTATCGTATTATTCACTCGTGACAATTTCTCATATATTACTTTACTCATTTAGTAATATTCAACATTATTCTTACCAATAATTACTAACTTTCGTCATGCTAGTAAATATTTATTTTAAAATCCGAATTAATATTAAATTAATTTATCCTAATTTAATTTAATTATCCCGTAATTAAATGCCATAAAAATACGGGGTATTACATACTTCCCCCCTAATAACGGAATTTCGTTTCGAAATTCGGAAAATAAAGCCTACCTGGTAAAACAAGTCTGGATACTTTATCAGTACAAAAAACTAACTTCAGAGTAAGGCGCTCGATCACTATAGCCCCCGCCTCACAGCAAGCTTATTCAACACACTCAATACTTTATCAGTTATAGGGTCACACCTCAAATACGACACTTTACATTGTTCTTCTACCCGACGACATTCGAATGAGACGTGCCTATACATCATTGGCCCCCATTATCTCAATATTATTGGGAGGCCGTACCTCACTACGTGTCAACTACTCGTATTTATCTAAACACAAAACTCCCATCCTGAGAGAAATTATATGCACATTTGACTACTCTTGTCAATTTTTTGAATCTCAATTTTCAGCGACATAACTCTTACGACAGTCAAAACCCACCTGAGACAATTTGTGATTATTCCACTTTAGTCATCGGATTCTAACTCGACCAATCCAAAATTATGATTATCCACTCTCCTCTAAATAACTCAAGGGAGAATAGTTAAGGTTTTTCCACACGAAACTTCAATAAGCAGTTTCTCCCCAATAATCAGGTGCGAGAGTTTAGACACTACTCTACTATTAGGTAATAACTTCTCCCAAGTACCGTAATATACTTTACTAACCGGCTATAATTGCTGCGGATATGAAATGACCACAATGAGTCCAAAATTTCTTCATACAGCTCCACTAGTCGTTAATCACCTTTTGCCTACTCCGCGGCTATAGGTGATACAACCTGCTCCCAAACGAAATGTTATCCCCACTGCTTCTTGAAATCCCATATTGAAGGTGGGATTGAAGAATCTCATCCTAGTTCAGAATTATGTCGGGCAGGACCACCTACCGGTGCGATCTTTCTTGTCAAAGGTAGACTGAGGCACACTATCTAATATTGTAAATCACCCCAAAGGAATATCATTCCTTTATTCTTGGTCAACTTATTCCACATATTCAAAGGAACTCTTGACCTTACCTTGAGGTTGGCAACCCATCAAAGAAATTTTACCGACTTGACTTCCCTCTTCCTTTACCGGAATCGTTGGCTTGATATAAAATTTTCTGGTTGAACCTCTTGCTCCATCCGAATTCTATCTATGAGTGGTGCATGCAGAGACTAATCACTATGTCCCACTCAACATCTACTTCTACTTATAATGTCTCACATTAAGTGACACTTAATACTCCCCTTCTTTCCTCGGCATATACCGAAAGTTCTGACCCTCGCACTTTTCTCCACGATGTGAACTTCTGGACTTTTTATACCTTACTAACATCATCATTCTACCTACGCGCAAGTCGCTCTGAACATTTGACTAGGTAAAAATCTTCTCTGAGTGTTTTCCATAATAGTTAAATTTTACCCTTCTCAAGGAATACCCCCTTTTAAATGACTTCTCATAGCCTTTCAACCAAATTCGGGTGTGCTATTTTGATTGCACACGTATTTATGGATTATGGTCCTTCTCACACGATGCTTAACCCACTATACTATTTTTACTTCATTTTATTAGTCCCTCAGGCATATATTTCACACATCTATTCTCACGTTCCTTTAACCCAGACGATTTTGACCTCAGTTAACCAGGATGCCCACACAGCCTATAAACCGTGCATACCGGCATAGATATCATATACGCTTCACACATAACACTCAATTTTTTATTGCCCCTGTATTCACAGAGTGGTTACAACACTTGGGTACTCTTAATCAGCCTATAAATTGAATTTTTAAATCCTCCTTAACTTCGTTCCACCCCTCAATGCGTGGTGATAAAACAAAATTTCCAAAGCTTCCTTACCACACCACCGGCTACACCGGCCTTAAATAATAATTTAACTTCCAACTTACATTGCTCATGGACTAATGACCAAACATATCCCTACTTCTAACCTTATGCTAAGTTTCATGCGAGGGATGTCTCATAAAGTGAAATACAAATAAGGAACCCCCCGATACACAATAGCATTAACGGATATCGAAATTCATTAGGTCCTCCATCCATAACATGTACCCCTATATTCATGTCTCTCTAAATAAAGTCATGTCTCTTTTCGCAATTACTTTTAAGCAAATAACGTTTCGCCAATTACACTATCGCTCATCATTGTTGGTAATCACATTCCATAAACCTCGTACACATACAATCGGGACTCTCGCGATCCTGTCCCCAAACCTATAAATATAAATGTTAAATCCCACATCTTTAAAGGATATATATAACTGCTTAAAGGTAAACCAAATACACACCGAATCATGGCAATAAGTCCTTACACACCCTAGGATTAAACATTTTGATACCACTGTACCCTTTTAAAGTCTCTATAATATATGATACACATGCGAGCCATACCCTCTTTTAAGTGAGGCCTCGCTAGAACAAAACATCCCACACTACGACAACAACCCGATAGACTTGCGATATTCGCCCACTATCGGTCTAATTATTACTATAAAGCCATAATCAAGATAATATCACACTCATATAACACATTACTAAAACGAGTAACCTCAATAAGATATATACCACTATCAATTCACCCATTCATCCTCCACGGATAACACTAAAGATAACTCCGCTATACCAGGGAAATCATTCACATAATAGTAACATCAACGATATACGCATTAAGATCGTCTCACGTGTGAATCACTTTGGGAAACATTAACGCATGTGGTTTCACTCTCCACAAAACACCTCTATGCATAATCCAGTTATCACCAATTATACTAACCATATTAGGGTTGTTGTTCTCTCAAAATTTGGCAGGCTCGATTCCTGATGGCTACCCCCATTGTTTTCTTAGCTTTGTTGGCCCTAAGGAACACATTACTGGCTTTAACATCCCTTATTGAATTCACCATCACTTGGTAAGGATTCAGTTTCCCGAATCATTTAAATGGGTCCCCTGATGTGTCTCCCCCTGTCGGCGTTTCGCTAATTGCGTTTCATCCAGTCTTACTCCCTAACTAAATCTTTCTATTCCTTTAGCTCCCTTCAAAGAGAACCGTTAACATTTCGATGGACAATACATGACATTGTCACCATATGGATAGACTTTCCCACGTAATTCCCTTTAAGTGTTGTCAACTTTTCTTATGAGTCGATTTACCACTTGAAATATTCTTCTCCATTTGTATCTACTTCATCCGTCATAAGATTCTATAGATAATTAAATTCATTTTCACATATAGACCTCTGTCCGGCCTTCCCGTGATGAGTTCAGAACAACATTCACATCTTAACCTGAATGTCTGATGAAGGAACTTGCGATCAAATCGTAAACCGTACCTAAGATCCTTACATTGACACAACATTCCACTTCTAAATGTGGTGGTTGACTACCACCATTATAACTTTCCTCTGAAGAGTCAAGAAAAAGTTTACCCAAAATTTCACTTTCGGTTAACCACACTCCGCCATATGCCCAAGCCTTTGGATATATTACCTTCGTTGGTTAACACACATAATTCCCGCATTTCTCGAACTTCCATTGATGTCTCTTCTCAATTTTTCGTTTGACTCTCTCCTAGTTCTACCAAGTTGGGTGAGTCTAATTTGGCAACACTTTCGACTATAGCAGCACTTGGAAATCATATGTTGTGCCCTAGACATCTTTACAGACCTGTCTTCTCATGCCATAATAGGGGTGACCTCGACTACGATCATCATCCTCGAATATACTCTACAATCTCAACTAACCCCTACCTCCTGCTGTCCACCCAACGGCCCTCGACTATTATACTTCATTACTCGAACACGCCCGAATGAAAATAAGATTCACTAATATATATACGTTATAGCAGGAGAACGAAATCTCACTATAGAAATCAACAATCCTAAACATAGGGCTCTATATCAAACAAAGCAACGTGAGAAGCATAATAAGCCGCACAGATCCTAAGGACACTAGAACCTGATGCTCTGATACCACCTGTGACACCCCGCCTAATTAAATACCAGGTGATCATTCCTTTATTAAATTAACTCAAAGTGTCTGGTTGGTTCATTCTTAGCATCACCGTCCAAAAATAATTTTCTTTATTAATGACCTAATAAATAATTAAGCTAAGTGTCAAAACATTAAATTTTATAAATTAAGTCCGTTTGTTGTTATTAACTATGAAACCATTTTCACGAATACAAATGATAGTATTCAAACCAAACCATACAAATGAAAGAACATGCTAGATAAATCAATCCAAAAAAAATATCCCAAATCTCAGGACAACGTAATAATCACAAGCAATTCCAACTAAAATAAATCAAGAGTACAAATCTCTCTGAACTAGATAAAACTGGAAATGGTCAACACATGACCTATCTAATGATTACTAAATAGAAGACTGAGAAGATAAGGATGAAGTCGTCTACTTCAAGGACCTGAAACTCTCAAACTAGCTGCAGCACGTCAACAGTTCAAAGATCAAAGCTTGATGCCCCTGTGTAAAAAATATATATACAAGAGAAGGAAGAGATAACAAGAAACGGGTGAGAGCCCGAGTGTAAAATAACCTTAAAAATAGTTTATCAAGTATTTAAAATGCTTACTAGTTGATATTACATACATGTTAGTACCATGACACTAACTTGGGAATTCTCACCCCTTGACTAGTGTGTATGCCTAACGTACTAATGAGCTAATCTGGATAAAGCTAACCCAATTCACTAATCTAATTCAATTTCCCCTCACTAAATTTTGTTTCAAGTAATTGCATGATTATAGTTATATCAGCTAACCTTTTCTTATGAATATATTAGGCCAGTTATATTCGTTTCAATATAAACTTAAGTTCGCAACCACTTATTTCATTTACTATGAATTATTCAATACATATTTACTTACAAGCATAGTAGATTAATAACAGGTATATATATTTATCACTCATAATGTATATACTAATAAGGCAACCCACATAAATCTATGGTTAAGTCATACTCTTCTATCAAGTCCTCGTATCTCTTGTACAAAGGGAAATACCAGTTCGTAATCACTCTCGAACTGTATTAACACAAAACACACATATTGGAGGCGAAGCATAGTTCCAAGTCACTAAGAGGTCAGCACATACCCTCACATCTCTTAGGACCGTCTGATTATCATTCTTGGATATCCTGTACCAAGGATCCTATGTTCTAGGGTACGAGTCAATATCCCCCAAAAAGGTCACATCAAAATAAGACTGTCCCGGCGTGAAAACCTCCGTGATAGCAATTAGCGCGGGTATGATTACACACATATATTCACATACTATATATAAATACATTCACTCGTATATATTCACATTATTTAGCTAGGTACACCCACGACACATTATATTTTAACCATACGTGGCACATAATGCCCGAATCCTACATATAATTAAATCATTGTTTGATTTTCTCAATTATCGCCTATTGTTAAGTACTTCTCGTCTCTCGAAGTGTTTCATATTGATAAGCATAAGATCAGTTGGTGTACACTCTCTACCCTACTGATTTAAGTCCTTCTTAATTCTCACAAGGTCTAATTCAACGTACGCACGATTTCCCACTCAATTCATATACCTTAAATCCCAAGATTAAATCTCATATAAATTCGTCTTACCTGGGCCCAATTTATACCCTACTGGTCCTTCTCAAGTCCCATTATGATATTTAAATTTAAGTCCAAGGGTCCTTACACATTGGGATTGAATTAACATTAAAAAAGGGGAAAATTTTTAGTTTCCAGTAAGGCTCGATCTATTGATGAAAGGGGATGATCGATCGATCAAGTTGATCGATCGACATTCTTGAATCGATCGATCGATCAAGCAGGTGTTGGCCCAATTTTCTGCAATTTTAACCTACGGTTTCATCCAATCTAAATCCTTAAACCTCCAGTAACATGTCCCAAACTCCCAACCAAACTTCACGAACGTTATATAAACCAATATAGAAGATTTCTAATGTAAAACATTCACAAATTCACCAAGAATCGTCATCAAAGGGGATTTATTCCAGAAATTATCATTTAACCCTAGTTCATCCAAATTTCTATCTCTACTGGGCATCAATTTCGTGGATATTATATTACATATGATAGATATCCATCCTAATATGGTTTCTACTCCAAATTTGCAATAAAAATCTCCCAAACAATATTTTATTTTCAAGAAAACATGAGAGAATAAATTCCTACACTAGCATGGATGTGTTATCAACTAAAGAACAACAAGTTAGATACTTGCCTCAGATATGAATGTTTGGTTCTCAGGTGTTGACGGGTATGGTTGTGTCCCTCGTTTCTCGATCTACGCATTGGTGGTAAAGATGGAAAAGTCGGTGTAGGTAGGGTGGTTCTCTCCTTTGGAGTCTTCTCTCTTCTCCCTTCCTTAGCCTCTTTGCAACTCTACCCATTCTAATCCTCGAAGACTCTAACTCCCATCAGATATACCCCTTTTATTTTTGTCCATAATTAAGGCCTAAAATGGCAATTACCAAAATGCCTGTCGGGTTTCCGGTTAGGCCTAAAAACGTCCCGAGGTATACTGTTCTTACTATCTCGACCCTTTCGGACTCATTGACGCACTCGAAATGACCATACAGGTGACTTATAATAAAATTACTTTGTATTTCATTAATTTAGTCCCGACATGACACATGTGCGTCCTGACTTAATTTCTATAATTATCGTATTATTCACTCGCGATAATCTCTCATATATTACTTTACTCATCTAGTAATATTCAACATTATTATTACAAATAATTACTAACTCTCATCACGCTAGTAAATATTTATTTTAAAATACGAATTAATATTAAATTAATTTATCCCAATTTAATTTAATTAATCCTATAAGTAAATGCCATAAAAATACGGGGTATCACATTCAATAATTCTAATCCAGCTAAAGAATTTTTTTCCAATTAGATACCTCCACCACAATTTGCAAATCCCCAACAAACAAATAAGTCATAACAAATAAAAACCAAATAATAAACTAAACATATACATCTAAATCATTGAGCGTATTTTTGATTTAATCTCCACTTTTTAATATCCTATTTGCCTTAATCCCCCAACTTGCTAATCTTTTTGACTTACTCCGCAACAAATGTGGTTAAGTCTAATTTTGCATTATAAATAAATACCAAAGTCAAAAAAATTATTTAATTTAACAACCTATTTTTATTCATTATTTTGAGGTAACCACCTTAGGCAGGGGACAAGTCACAGAGATTAGCAAACTGAGGGTTAAGTCAAATAGTATATTAAAAAGTGAAGGTCAAGTAAAAGAGCCGTCATTAAATCATAACAACATAAAAGTAAACCAAACATTAAATCATAAAAAATCACCTAGCCTTATTTACCCAAACATTAAATTGAACCTTGAATCATAAATCATCAAAGTAAATCAAATCACAATCAATGAAAATTTAATCATAAACTAACCATATATATCTAAATTATTAAGTTATAATAATATCAAAGTAAATCAAGCATTAAATCATAAAAAATTACCTAACCATGTTTACCTAAATATTAAATCAAACCTTTAATCATAAATCATCTCAAAGTAAACCAAACATTAATCTAACCAAATTTTGTTGAAGTATGGAAACTATTGATATAGGCTCGTATGGTGTAAAACCAACAAGCCCACAATAAAGACTTGGGAAAACAAAGGTGCAATAAATTTGTATCCACCCTAGCTTCTATAGGTGGTGAAAATTTTCTCCTCAAATTGCTCGTAATGTCCATTTGGGATTGCTATAAATAGCAGGGCCATTCAGCACAATCAACACACCAACACAAAACATCAAGTTGTAGTAAAACACAAGAGTTAACATTTTGTAGCAAGTTTTAGAATGAAGAAAAATACGAAGTGAGTATTTTTCGAGTGGTGAAGTAAGTGTAAGCCAGAAAATACGGAGTGAGTATTTTTCAGAGTGCGAGAGATACACTGTGTATGTTTTGTAAAAAATCATTATTATAGTGAATCTGGATGTGAGTTGTTGACGTAGCCAAATTGGTGAACCACATAAATTTTTTGTCATGTATGAGTGTAAATTTTTCTTCCACTATTTTTTGGGGTTATTTTTGTACGTGGTATATTTTTTTGGACAGACTTTCAAATAGTAGTGTTTCCAACGTGTGGTAATATTAATTATTTTCTTGACCCATTAAATCCCAAGGTCCTGGAAAAATTATTGACGAAATTAGTTGCACCTAATTTCTTAACAATTAGTATCAAAGCTCTTAGTTTGACAACCTTTAGTAGATGAAGCTCTCCGATAAAAAATACTCTGCATAGTTTTTTTTTGTATTCAACATATCTGGTTGAGTGGGAGTAATGGCGTGAGAAAGGGAAAATTCTAAAGTCGAAAAATTTAACGGTTTAAATATTGGATTTTAGAAAATGGAAATGGAGGATTATCTCTTTTAGAAAGATTTGTATTTACCATTGGCTGAAAATCCAGAAGAGATGAAGGATTTCGAATGGAAGTTGCTTGATTAAAAATCTCTTATCACCGTGAGGCTATCACTCTCAAAATCGGAGGCAGTCAATATAAAAAATGAGAAGACAATGACGTCTCTCATGATTTCCCTCTCCAGCATGTATGAGCAACCCTCTGTAGCAAATAAAGTCCATTTGATTGAAAAATATTTTAATCTGAAAATGGCTGAAGGTGGACAACTTAGAGAACATCTAAACACGTTTAATGAAGTGATTAGTCAACTAGAATCGGCCGAAATTAATTTTAATGATGAAATTCGAGCTACATTAATTCTAGGGAATTTGTCCGAGAGTTGAAGCGAAACAGTTACTGCAATCAGTAGTTCTGCATGAAAATCCAAACTTAAGCTTGATGATTTCGTAAGTATAATCATGACAGAGGAAATACAAAAACAGTCAGATAGAACCTTCACTTCAGCATCAGTGTTGAACATGGAAAGCAGAGGCAGATAATCAAACAGGAATAAAGGGCATAGCAAATTCAGAACGAGAAATGACAGGTCACAATCTCGCAATCCTAACTCCAATAACCATAATCAGAACAAGAAGGTGATTGGCTGTTGGAATTTAGGTAAGACCGTGCACTATAAAAATCAATGTATATCCTTGAAGAAAGAAGTAGAGAAAACTGAACCCAAAATCATTTCATAAGCATTAGGCGACGCACTGATATGCTATTTGGAGAGCAAGGTAAAGACTTGGATGTTGGACTCAGGGGCTTCTTTTCATGCAAATTCAAGCAGAGAACTCTTAGTGAGTTATGTACCAAGTAACCTTGGAAAGGTGTATCTTGCTGACGACCAGCCTTGCAATGTCATTGGCAAAGGCGATAATCATATCAAGTTGAACGGTTCTATGTGGAAGCTAAAGGACGTGAGACACATCACTGACTTAAGGTAAAATCTTATTTACGTATGCCAGTTGGCAAATGAAGGTTATGTCACAACCTTCAGTGGTGATAACTGGAAAATTTCTAAGGGCTACATGACTATAGCACATAACAAGAACAATGTATCATTATACATGACCAATAACGCTTGTGGGTCAATTGCAATTGCTGATAGCAAAGAAAACTCACACTTGTGGCACCAGAGACTTGGCCACATGAGTGAGAACGGTCTCAAAATTATGCACACTCAGGGAAAACTGCCAGCACTACAGTCAGATGATATTGACTTATACGAGAGATGCATATTTGGGAAGAAAAAGCGAGTCAGCTTCCAAAAGAGTGGTATAACTCCAAAGAAAGAGAAGCTTGAGTTGGTTCATACAGATGTCTAAGGGCCAACCCCAGTCTCATCCATCGGTGAAAAGTCTTACTTTGTGACTCTCAATGATGAGCACTCCAGAGAGGTGTGGGTTTACTTCTTGATACACAAGTCTGAGGTATACGAGGTGTTCAAGAAATGGAAGGCTATAGTGGATTATGAGATAGGACTGAAGATAAAGAAGTTGGGATTCAATAATGGTGACAAGTATGAAGACATCGGGTTTAAGAAGTTCTATTATGAAAATGGAATAAGATTAGAGAGGACTGTATAAAGGACACCACAACAGAATGGTGTGGGAGAACGAATGAATAAAACATTGACCGAGAGAGATAAAAGCATGCACATACATTCTCATTTACCTAAGCAGTTCTGGGCAAAGTCACTCAACACAGCAGCTTACCTAATCAACCAAGGGCCATCAGTACCATTGGATCATAAAATACCAGAAGAGGTATGGAGATCAAACTTTCACACTTGAAGGTTTTCAGTTGTGTGTCATATATGCATATTAGTGATCATGCGAGGGGTAAGCTTGACCCTAAATCACTAAAATAACCTTTTGTTGGATATGGAGAAGATGAGTTTGGTTATCGATTCTGGAATAACCAAATAAAGAAAATAATAAGAAGCCGGGATATGATATTCAACGAAAATGTGATGTATTAGGACAGAGATGAACCCTAGTCTAGTGGCCGAAGGCAAGATGACCCAGTATACATTGATTTGGAGGATATTCCAAAAATTAGTGTGGCACAGCGGATAAATGAAAGTTTTCTGTCAGACGAACTAACACCGTAGAGTAGTCTACAACAGATTGACACACCACACTCTCCACATCCTGCTCCTAAATTGAGAAGATCCTCCTGACCTCATATACCAAATATAAAGTATATGAACTATTTGTTGCTCACTGATGGCGGTGAACCTGAATGCTATGATGAAGCATGTCAAATAAATGATGCGAGCAAGGGGGAGCTTATAATGAATGATGAGATAAAGTCCCTTATCTCTAATAACACATGGGAACTAAGTAAGTTGACCATGGGAAAGACTGCTCTACACAATAAATGGGTGTACCGATTCAAAGAGGAACATGATGGTTCTAAGAGATATAAGGCAATGCTAGTGGCCAAAGGATTCCAACAGAAGGAAGGAATTGACTTCATCGAAATTTTCTCACCAATTATAAAACTGACTACCATTTGGCCAGTCCTAAGCATTGTTGTAGCAGTGGATTTGCTTCTTCAGTAGTTAGATGTCAAAACTGCTTTCCTCCATGGTGACCCAGAGGAGGAAATATATATGTAGTAGCCGAAGGGTTTCTCATTACCAGGGAAGGAGAAACTAGTGTGAAAATAAAAGAAAAGCTTATACGACTTAAAACAGTCCCCAAGATAGTGGCATATAAAGTTCGACGGGTTTGTGTAGAAAAATGGCTACAACAAGTGCAATGCTGACCATTACTGCTACTTCAAGAGATTTCAGTCTAGCTACATCATTTTGAAACTATATTATGATGACATGTTAGTGGCGGGATAAGATATGGATAAAATCATAAATTTTAAGAAGCAATTATCAAGTGAGTTCGACATGAAAGTTTGGGCGTAGCAAAGCAGATTCTTGGGATGAGAATCAACAAAGACAAACAAAGAGGTACTTTGAAATTATCACAGGTAGAGTAGATCAGTCGTGTCTTATAGAGGTTCAACATGGGTGATGCTAAATCTGTTATCACGCCATTGGATAGTCACCTTAGACTATCCAAGCACCAGTCACCAAAGACGAAGGACGAGAAAAAATTTATGGCCAAAGTTCCATATGCCTCAACCATTAGAAGTTTGTTGTATGCAATGGTTAGAACATGATCAGATATTTCCCATGTAGTGGGAGGAGTGAGCATATTCATGACCAACCCATGAGAGCAACATTAAGAAGTAGTGAAGTGGATACTAAGGTACTTAAGAGGTACTGTCGATAGATGTCTATGCTTTAGATAAGGTGAGACAAAATTACAGGGGTATGTAGATGTTGACTTTGCTGGTGAGGTAGATCACAGGAGGAGAACTATAAGTTATGTTTTCACAATAAGTACTATTGCAGTCAGTTGGGTTTCGTAACTATAGAAGATAGTGCAATTATCTACTATAGAGGAAAAATATATAACTGTGACATAAACTAGCAAGGAGATGATCTGGTTACAAGGATTATTATCAGATTTGGGATTCAAATAGGTGAAGAATGTTTTGCACAGTGGCAACCGGAGTGCTATACATTTGGTAAAGAATTCAACATTTCATTCAAAGACCAAGCACATCGGACTTCTTTATCATTTCGTCAGGTCACTTTTAGATGATGGGGTGTTGACACTTGAGCAGATCCAAGGAAGCAAGAATCCAGCGAACATGTTAACCAAGACAGTGACTGCGGATAAACTGAAGTTGTGCTCATATTCAGTGAGTCTTCAAGGTTATAAGATTGAAAAGTCTCACGCCCAAATTCACTGATATACATGATGGTGAAAACACTTCTCAATAGTCTCCAAGTGGGTGATTGCTGGAGTTTGGAAACTATTGAGATAGGCTCCTATGGTGTAAAACCAATAAACCCACAATAAAGACTTGGAAAAACAAAGATGCAATAAATTTATAGCCACCCTAGCTACTATAGGTGGTGAAAATTTTCTCCTGAAATTGCTCCTAATGTCCCTTTGGGATTGGTATAAATAGTAGGGCCATTCAGCACAATCAACACAGCAACACAAAACATCAAGTTGTAGTAACACACTAGAGTTAGCATTGTGTAGCAAGTTTTAGAGTGAAGAAAAATACGGAGTGAGTATTTTTCGAGTGGTGCAGTAAGTGTAAGCCAGGAAATATGGAATGAGTATTTTTCAAAGTGAAAGCGATACACTGTGTGTGTTTTGTAAAACATCATTAATATAGTGAATCTGGGTGTGAGCTGTGGACGTAGCCAAATTTGTCAACAACGTAAAATTTTTGTCTTGTGTGAGCGTAAATTTTTCTTGCACTATTTTTTAGTACTATTTTTGTCTGCGGTATATTTTTTTGGACACACTTTCAAATAGTGATGTTTTCAACGTGTGGTAATACTAATTATTTTCTTGACCCATTGAATCCCAAGGTCCTAACAAAATTATTGACGGAATTAGTTTATATTTATCTACCTACCTAAACTAGTCGTGTTGACGATAGAGAAACACAGTGCCAACGGTGGGAGGTAGGCAGCCATCGACGGAGATTGAATAAGGCTAAGAGAGTATTTTTTTTTCGAGGTGGTTTGATTTGTTTTGGAAAGTGTTATGGTCCCTTTTAAAATCTCATGCGAAAAGTGTTTTAAGGATGACAACACGAATTCTTATTTTTGCGAAAAAAAAACTTTTTCAACTTTTTAATTTCCACCAAGTTGTGACAAATTCTAACTTGAGTAAATTTTATCTTGATTAATACTAAACATCCATCTAGTGATTAGAGCCAGTAAAATAAAGTAAAGAATACTCAAAATGTACGAGAAAAACCTCAGACGGCTCGAGCCAGACAATCGCTATGAATATGGATTTACAAAGACAGACGGTAGTCTAACTGAACGACTCGATCCACCCACAAGACTTGACGCTCCTCTGATCTTCAACCACCCCTCTCACAGTGCCCACATATAAAGTAACCTTCTTCCACGATGCTTGTCCACAACACGCGTCCACGTATGTTTCGGTGTCCACCGATATGGCTTGTAACATCTACGATGTTGAAACTGGACTCCACCGATTCTTCATCGCAAAACCAATAATTGTTCTTCAAATGAAACCTTCTTCTTAGTGCAAACAAGATCACAAAAGATATACCAATGATACTCGAATCTTTTGAAACTCAAAGGATGTTTTAAACATAAAAAACCTTTGTAAACATGTGTGCAGAAACTCTCTGGTTCGTGTTCTATTTTTACAGAATACACATACACCGAAATCTAAAGGAAACACACTTATATATATTTTTCTCAAGGCGGTGGTTCATTCGAATGACTATTCTTGTCACAAGAACGAGATGGCCTGTCGCTCGAACGATGTGGCATCTTGCTTGAATGGCATGCTAGATTAGAGTCCTAATTTAAACCAACTCTAATTCGTCCTTCTCAAATTAAAACGAACTCTAAACAGTTTCAACCACTTAAAACATTTTAGAAAACTTTTATTTAATAAAAATAACATCCTTATCAATTCCGAGTCCCGTCAATATTATGCATTCATACCTGAGTGATCTCGGAATGCAATTAAACTTTGAAGTGGAGTAAACCTCACCAAATAAACTTCGACATAATTAAATTCCTTAAAGCTTTGCCGCAACGTCTTTAATTAATCTACGACACATCATAGTCTACATGGGATCGTGATAAATAAAAATAGACCCATGACTCAAATGTGTTTTGTGCCGGGAATAAGTAAAAACTACATTAAGACTCAATTGGAAATTTTGTCCTTACAAATCTCCCCCTTTGAATATTCCGGGACAAAACCAACAGTGAAATGCCTAAGCTGGGCAATCAAGCCGTATGACGACTAATACCCATCCCATAAACCCCAAAATAAAAAAATACAGGACAATACTAGTACAATGTGGTCCGACAAGCATGAACTATCCTTAAATGTGATGTAGACTTGAAATCTCTAATCTCCTTAAGCATACCTACACACATGAGACAAATAAATACCTAGTGAAGTATGGAGGAACAAATGATACAAACCAATATATAAAATCAAATCCAAATAATTTTTTGAGTGAGTAAAGCATGATACCAAGTTAAGTATATAATTCATAATACTCAATTTGTATACAATAATGAAATTCACAAAAAACTCCCCCTACATCACACACATCTCTCCCCTTTTTTATCTCGAATAGACAATTCGATGAAAAGACAAGCTACCTAGCATCATATATACCAATATATAGCGTATCTAGGTAAACATAGACAACCAACTAATTATTATAAACAATATCACATCTCTAGCTAGCGGACAAATAATCACACATATGAATCAAACAATCTACGCATGTGTGGCTAAGCGAATCAATGCAGCAAAATATGTAAACTATTAATGACAACTGCATAACATAGTCTTAGTAACAACCAACAGTACCGAAAAAATTAGCCAAGTAACCCAGGGTACTAAAACAGAATAAACCAGAAAATCCAATAGGTCGATCAAACAAAACTCCTTGTTGCTTGAACGAGAAGGCTTGTTGTTAGAACGATAGCTTCGCAAGACATACATATGTCGCTCGAACGAGAAAATGATACTTTCCCATCATGGCTAGAAAATCAAACAGTTTTTCCTAGTGAAATTGTTTTCATAAAAAAGTACCAGGAAGGGCCTGACAGATACAAAACAATGCATGTTCAGTAGCTAAAACAGAAAAATCAACCAAAATAAATAAATTTCATGCTAACATAGTATCAATGTTCTCAAATAGGAACATGGAATGAATGGGCCCCGAATTACAACAAATGAATCACAATTCCAACCATCGAAACGATCAAGAAGCTCTAATTGATAGCGATAAATCATCAAACTTTAATTTAGCCATATGTGACAATTAAAGTGTGAGCATAATGAACTAAATAATCAAACATGCACACAAATCCGGAATTTTGATGATTCTACAAACAATAGCATCATGACACGATTTTTTAATGTTAGGATTCTTTGTGCAAACCCGTTTAATTTCTCCATCCAAACTCCCTCAAATATATCTTGTTATCTTTTGAATGAATAAAAACAACTTTGGCCCAACGTGGCCGTATGAATCTTCTTATTGGCTTTCAATTTTTGGGGCTCTTTTAAATGATGGCTTTCATGACGAGTCTATTTTACACTCTCGCAGACCTTTCCCGTGAACACTCATCATTTTTCACTTATAATCCTCACGGTAAACAGTTCTTACATGCATACCTCCTCCTTATGTCTACTTACGCATAAATGAAATAATTGAGATAAGAATGTCTCACCAAACTCAAATATGCAAGAGATGTCAAACACCCATATAAACTCGTGCATGAAGATGGAATATATACAAAGTCGAATCAAAATGCATACCAACTTCGAAATAACTCCATAATACAATGGTTAAGATCATTCTAAGTATCAATAATTATGACCAAATGTCCTAGCCACATGAATAATGAAAGGAAGGGGGTCCAAGCACACCAATATGTCACATTAAGCATGTAAGCTAAAAAAAATACCAAAAATCTTTTTGCTTTTCCAACATATTTTTACCCAAATAAATGCAAAATCTAGTTGTATTTTCTCAAAAATTTTAAAAAATAAAACCTTTTTGTATTTTTCAAATAAGACTCAATAAATGAAAATATAATACAAAATAATACACATGGTAACACACTCAACCTTTAGATCTAGAATGGGATGAATCAAGTGCAACCAAATGAGAACCATGCAGTTTTAGTCCTAAAGCCTCTAAGTCCGATTTCCTAACCCAAGTAGGTATGACATGACAGGTGGGGATTTTGGGAACCGACACAACTTTATTCCTAAACTTCCTAGGAGCATTTTTAATGTCATTGAAAAAACGTCTAAGGTGACCTTTCCTATTGCGATGTCTGCAAGTGTAAAGATGGAGGTAATGATTACCAAAATATTGAACTCTCCTCACGTTCCTATTGGGATCTCTCACACGGTTGGTATTGGCTTTGGGAATGGGAATACTATCATCGTAGCATATAACACACCTATCACTTTTGACTTGGATGGTGCCTAACATCCTATCAAAATTCTACGACCTAGGTTCCAAGCCAAACTTAATCTTACTCAGTCTTTCAACTTATCCTCCAACGCACAAATCCTAGACTCAAGCACATGCTTAGACTCCTCTAACTCTAGCATCTCCTTTTTCAAAGTCTCCATGAAACCTTGAAGACTATCTCTCTCTTTTTCAACGTACTCTAGCTTCTTCCTAATCTTCTTCTCTTGTGCCCTAAGATTCTTAATCAAAGCATCATTATTTTATATTCCACGCTCATTCAAACTAGCTTGAAATTTAGAGTTAGCGTTTTCAACTTTCACCACCTCGGCATACAACTCATTAAATGCAACTTGCAGCTCTTTCACATCAACCTCATCGTCCTCACTCACTTCACCCTCACTCACTTGGGATTCAGCGGCCTCGAAAGTGCCATTCACATGAGAATATTCATGGGAAAATTTATCGTCGTCGCTCACATGACATGCCAAGAAAGTAAAAAACTTGCTCTCATTAGGGGAACTCTCTCCCTTTTCCGTATCACTATCACTTAAGGTGGCCTTATTTGCAATCGATTTCTTGCCCTTTTTCTTAAGTCAAGTGGAACACTTGGCAACTTTGTGACCATAGCCCTCACACCTAAAAAACTTATCCGACTTAACCCTATTAAGTTTCTCACTTTTATCTTTAGGGGTGGACTCAACCTTGTTGTTCTTGAATTTCTCAAACTTTTAGGCATCTTTTGGTATCTTTTGAAACTTAAGAAATTTTTTGGATTTTTTAGCCAACAAGGCGACATCCTCAAAATCGTAATCATAATCGTCATCTGAAACTTTAGTTTCCTCCTTTCGGGATTTCAAAGAAATGCCTTTTTTTTCTTAGGCACTTGCTTGGGTGTAAACATATCGAGTTCATAGGTTTGTAAGTCACCTACAATCTCTTCTAGTTTCGTCGAATTAAGCATTCCTAAGGAGTTTAAAACAGTCACTTTTGCATCAAACCTACTCGGTAATGATCTCAAAATTTTCTTTATGACACGGTTATCGGGAATCCTCTCACCTAAGTTAAACCATGAATTTACAATATTAGACAACCTAGTGTAAAACTCATCAAACGACTCACTATCTAACATTTTAATCATCTCAAACTGTGTAGTGAGGTTTTGTGACTTAAACGCCATAACCGTGCTAGTGCCCTCGTGAGTAAGTGCAAGTGTACCCGAATCCTCTTTTGAAGTTTCAGAAGTCATGATTCTATAATACTCTTTCGGTGTGACATGTGAGGAAATTGCGTGCAGACCTTTAGAGTTGTACAGTGCAAGCCTATGTTCAGCATCAATTCATGACTCAACGGGTTTCAAACTAGTGACCTCACCCTCTCGTGTGACTGGTGGTGTCCAACCCTTTTGAACAGCTAACCAAACACGCTCATTAATAGATTTTAAAGCACTTCTCATTTGAGTTTTCCAATAAGCATATTTTGTGCCATAAAAAAAGTGCACAAAAACTTTCAAAACCTCCAAAATTCATCTAAAAAACACAAAGGATCAAACACAATAAAAATATGTTTCTAGCTCTTATACCAATTTTATGGTCTCTTTTAATTTCTTATGCGAAAAGTATTTTAAGGATGACAACACGAATTCTTATTTTTGCGAAAAAAAAACTTTTTCAACTTTTTAATTCTCACAAAGTTGTGAACAAATTCTAACTTAACCAAATTTTATCTTGATTAATCCTAAACATACATCTAGTGATTAAAGCAAGTAAAATAAAGTAAAGAATAATCACAATGCCGGATGTACGAGGAAAACCACAAATGGGAAAAACCTCGGACGACCCTGTGACACCCCGCCTAATTAAATACCGGGTGATCAGTCCTTTATTAAATTAATTCAGAATATCCAGTTGGTTCAGAATATGCATCACTGTCAAAAACTTTACTGTTAACACTAACCACCTAATATTTAATAAAGGTTGATGTCAAAATTTTATCTTTTAATTAACATAAAAATCAAATTAACCAATTAATAATCATACACCATTCAAATGAATCTCATATGAAATAAAGTGACTAAGGTAATAAATGAGAATGGAGAAAACACATCCAGCCTAAATACCAAATAAAATAAACCAACTGCAGAAAGGAATAAATAAATAGATCCACAAATTTCAGATTGTCTGAATAAGTAAAAAGGGTCGACATGCCCTAACTGAAATAGCTAACCGAAAATGAAGGAATGAGAATCATAGAGGCGTCTACTACCAAGTCCTGTAACTTCCACAGCAACTATAGCTCGTCATATGAATGAAATGTGACACCCCGCCCAATTAAATACCGGGTGATCAGTCCTTTATTAAATTTAAAATAGAATGTTCGGTTGGTAAATTCTTAACATCACTGTCAAAAATATTTAACCAATATAATCACCAAATAAATATTTAATCTAGTGTCAAATATTTTCCATTTTAAGTTATATCCGAAGAATCCATTAATAATATCTAACTATTAAGACATCAACTAGTTACCATTCAGAGGAACATAAAAAATACTGGATATAACTCAACTACTGAAATAAATAAGACTGGATAAAACATTCCAGTTAAAGTCTCAAACCAATACACCATAATAATACTCAACTGTAAAGTAAACTGAGTACAATCACTTTGATAAAAATGACTCAGAATGGGCGACACATGCCCTGAATGAAAAGTCTAGATATAACTGAATGAAATGATAGAGGCGTTTAATCTCAATAACCTACAGCTTCCACAACAGTTCCATTTCGCCAAGTAATCCAAGTAGCTAGGTCTGGTGTTTCAACAAAAGAGAAAAGGATGCAGGAGACGGGTCAGATCCCGATGTTTTAATAATTATTTAGCAAGTATTTAAAACTGCAATGAAGCAAGTATTATGTGCATGTTAGTTATCGAACCCTCACATGAGATTCTCACCTCTCCATTATTGTACATGCCAAACGTACATCTATCCTAACCTAGTTATCTAAAAAGTTCCCAACTAGGTCATAGATTTATACTTTTTAATTATATCTAGAAGGCGTATACCGTAATCCCCAATATTAGTATTATTAGTTTCAACATTTATCATCTCGGTTAAGTGTTATCACACTAAAGTTAAGCTTTCACAACCTACATTATTGAATATTTCACTATCTTACTAACCTACAACTATCCCACTATATATATAACACAAGTAAACATATATCCATTACTATTATATACATATACTAATACAACACCCCAATGATACACATGTAGTGTAATGCACACTCTGCTATCATGTCCTGGTACATCTCATACTCAAACAAAGACTATCGGTTAGGAAACCTCCCACGAACCATATAAAAAAATCAAATAGATTGGGGGCGAACATAGTTCCCAGCCCCATAGGCTACGCACATACCTACGCACCCAAGCGACCGCGAACTTATCAACTCACAGATAAGTCTTTCTCAGACCTATGTCCTAAGGTACAAGTCAAATATCCCCACGATGGGTCACACAGGATAAGAATGTCCACTACGCAAAAACCTCTTTGTAACACCCCGCCCGGGGAGAGCATACGGAGCGCTACTCATCGATAAAACTAACCAAAACCATAATATAACAAGGTATAGAGCATCTAAAATCAAATTCAAAGTGCCCAAAATCTGCGCTAACCTGCCACTAAAAGAAAATATGGGGAAGTGCACAACACGACAGGAAAGATGCTCAACAAATATTAGCGGTGAATAAAACGTAACAATACGAATACGAATATTCAAATCAATTGCGAATCTCAATAGCAATTATATGAATATAATTTCTCAACAACACATTAACCGGGTGACTAAGCCTCACCACCGTACCGCGCCTATGCATTTTTCTAGCATATCCGGAAAAAAAAATATTGGCGGGTGCCCAACTTCAGTGCCATATTAAAATCTCATGACAACATGCTCAACACCAAATATAATACCACATGAATCGAAATTAGATTCCAACATTAATTTTTCAGATTTCCAAATGAATTTAGCAATTAAAATATGAGTTCAATAATCACATGAAATCAAAGGGAGTAACACTCGCGAGATTAAGGAGCACATTGTGTAAAACCCCATACCTCAAAATCATGACATGAATCATCACATAATTTTAGCCTCAAAATCTAAACACACCGTCACGTTCTTCTCGCGAAAATAATCAAATCTCGTTCTAGCCCAAACTCGAGAAAACACCAAATAAGCCTTCTAATCTAAGGTTGAAATCTTGAATAAGTTTGCGGCTATGGTTTGTATATGAAAGGGAGTAATTTCGGAGAGGACTTCTGATTGAAAAGTTTGAGAAATAGTGAATTGAAAAGCCAAGGCACGAACTTGTTGATATATAAAGGATTAAGAGTTTGATTAAGAAAAGAGTTCTAATTAGATACAACCACTAAAAAATTTATTTCGGACGATCGGACCGTTGGAATTGGATGAAATTTTACAAAGAATTATCTATAGACGAGAGGAAGTTACAGAAAAAAATTCAACTCGATCGGACCGTTCAGTATTTTTAAATATTTTTTTTTGCAAGAGAGTTTTATTTTTTGAGGACTCTTAGAGTGTTTTATGTTTTGAGGACTCTTCTATATAGTAAAAATTCAATTAAAACTCTACTTTAATTCCGATTTCAAAACCGTTTGAAATTCTTGCCTTTAAAAATAATAACCAACATATTTGAGTAATAAAAATAATTTTATCTCAATTTTTTTTTTCCTCTTTATTTTGAAAATACTACAAAAATTACGCCGGTGGTTACACTTCCCCACTAACAATGGAATTTCGCCCTCGAAATTCGCCGAATACCTAACTCTAAAAAATTAGACCAACAATCTCCAAAAATAATCTCGTCACCAAAAATAAGTTCCTCACATCTAATCTAGATGCCTAACGCAAAATGATTCTCTAAAAATTTCTATCTCCAAAATACGCACCACAAAAACGCGACAGAGTCAAAATCCAAGACCCGACGGTTGTCGTATACCTAAGCTCTGATACCATTCTGTAACAGCCCGCCCGCCCGGGGAGAGCATACGGAGCGCTACTCATCGATAAAACTAACCAAAACCATAATATAACAAGGTATAGAGCATCTAAAAACCATAATAGAAAAGAAACCACTAATCTCATCTTCAAATTAATAAAACAAATCTCCTGAAATAATTACAACAATCTAAGTATCTCGAAAACGAATAAATCTCCAAATGCTCTATACATCAAAATGAATAAATACATGTCTTATCTCTTGTATTAAAATCTTACTAAAACAATCCTCATTATAAATCATCCCAATCAAATTCGAACTGCCCAAAATCTGCGCTAACCTGCCACTAAAAGAAAATATGGGGAAGTGCACAACACGACAGGAAGGATGCTCAACAAATATTAGCGGTGAATATGTAAGGACATTTTTATCATGTCCGTTATCGTAATGTTCTGTATGTCGTACGCCGTTACATTTGGCACGTCTCTGCTCGATCACATATGACGGCCCCAATCCGAATTTCGGGAATCAAGCATCCTGCACCTCCATCATGTGTCCTACATCGGCCCCAACGACTTCAAGTTCCATGATTTTAGGGACTAAATGCAAGTGGTACGGAAGAGAAGTCAAAATAGTGAAATATGGCACGATATGGATGTTCAAGGGCAATTGGGTAATTGTACAGCCACCGACTGGAGCATAGGTCAATTGGAAAGTTGAAGAGCTTGCCGGAACAAAGATACTGGAAGAAACGGCACCTCAATCCAAGCTACGGTGAAGAAGTTATGGCCCTTTGAAGATGGAGGAAATTCCAAGAAGGAATCAGGATTTACAGAAGCCGGACCGATCCGCCCCATATAAAAAGGAACCGATCCGCCAGCAGACCGATCAGCCCAGGCACGGACCGGTCCGCCCTGCAAAATGAGGCCAGTATTCCCCGGACCGAATGCGAACCGATGGAGCAGAATTTTAAAAGAACCGGTCCGATGTCGGACCGATCCGCCTAGGACCCGGACCGGTCCGCCTGGGATAATTACGAGCAGTCCCAGATTTTTTAAACACCTCCTTTGTTCCCCTATTTATACCAACTTCGGGAGAGATGTTTTCCAAGACTTTTCAAGACGAAATTTAGAGTCCTTATTCTACAAGTCTTCACCTTTTTGAGTTCCCCAACTCATGTTTGATTCACACAACTTTTCCAATTCTTTGTGAATCAGTTTGTAACCTAAGAACACAACCTTGAGTTTTGTTCAAACCTTGTGGAGAATCTGTTCTCTTCTTCATTGCAGCCCTCCTAGAAAGGGAAAATTCCAGCCGACAAACTTGTGGAGAAGCCGTTTCTCTTCTTCAAAGTTGCCCTACTGGAAAGGGATATCTCCAGCCGCGACTACAGAATCCGATACCCGAGGGTAATTCTTAGTCAAAAACTTGTATTTCAGTGTAATCCGATTATAAGCCGTTTCTCTTACAAATTATAGTAATATACAAATGGTTTTGCCCCCGTGGGGGATTTTTCCTTAATTGCATGTGTTTGAATGTTCTTGCTTAGATTATCATCTTATTCAATCACATAACTGCTGCAGGTTTAGGGTTTGTTTGTGCTAAAAGGGTTGATTGGAATCTTGTGAATTATTTTTTAATCAATTATCACACACCGGACCTATTCAGTTTCTCAAATTGGTATCAGAGCGGGTTACGCTAATTTATTGCGTATTCCTATTTTCCGCAAAATCGTGTGATATTGATTTTTTTTAAAAATCAGTTTTGTGAATATTCACAATTTTTCAATGGATTTTGATGGTTTTGATGATCTTCGATGTCTAATTTTTGAAAAATTTAATTGGAAAATTCTTACAAACTTTTGTTTTAAATCTTCTGTTGAAAACGAATCTGAGAGGTGTCCTTGTTGTGAGGGTGTTGGTCACACGTTACATGAGTGTACCACAAATTTAAAGAAGAAATTGAGTAAACCGATTTCTCATGTTTCTACCCTTAGTGATAGTGATTCGGAAGAAGAAGTATTTTATGCTTCTAGGCGAGAGTTTCCCATCCGTGTGATTAGTGATGAGAGTGAGGAGGAAGAAGAAGAATTGAGTGAGTTGCAAGTTGCCTACAATAATTTGTATTTTGAATGTTTAAAGACAAAAAAGGAAAACTTGAAACTTGAAGCTCAATTGAAAGAATGTGCCATAAAAAATAATGATTTTTTAGTTGAAGAACTTAGGGATCATGTGAAAATCTTGAAAGAGAAGCTTGAGTACGTCGAGGGTGAGAGAGATAGTCTTAAAGGGTTGATGGAGACTATGAAAAAGGAGCTTTTAGAGTATGAGGATTCTAGACGAATACTTGAATCTAGGATAGGTGATCTTGAGGAGAAATTGAAAGATTCAATTAAGGTGAAATTTGATTTGGAGTCTAGGTCTGAAAAACTTGATAAGATTTTAGGCACAGTCGAGATCAAAACGGATAGGGGTGGGATTGGTCTTGAAAAATATGTTGAACCCATTCCCACACGTGTGAGAGAGCCTCCTAGGATTGTTAAGAAAGAGGCACCTAAGGTTGTTAGGAAAGAGCCCCCTAGGAACATCGTGAGAGTGCCTCCTAGGATCATTAGGAGAGATCCACCTAGGCAAATTCAGAGAGCGCCACCTAGGAAATTGATGAGAGCATCACCTAGGAATTTGAGGAGAGGGCCACCTTTAGGTAACTTACACCACCAGGTTTACACTTGCACACATTGCGGTAGGCAAGGTCATCTTAGGCGATTTTGTTACAAGCTTTTAAATGAACCTAGGAAGGTTAATGAAAGAATAAATTCGATTCCCAAAACCACCACACTCCGTTACACATCTATTTGGGTTAGGAAATCGGATTTAAAGGCTTATGGTTTATGTGTCCACAATTCCCGTTTGCTTGCACGTGATTCACCCCATGTGAAATCCTTTGGTTGATTGTGTTTGCATGTTTGTCATACACTAGTTATGGTTTCATGATATATTTTTTTGCTAGTGTGATGACTTGTACTTTTTGTATAAATTTTTGTTTTTCATAAAATTTTTGAAAAATACAAAAACATTTTATTTTGATAAAATTTTGAAAAATCCAAAAAGATTTTTTTGGTTGCACCGTCTATGGATGAACACTTTGGATGACCAAGTCACAACATCATTCCATTTTTTGGCATGTGACTATTTGATAGTGTTTTGAGACAATAGGTCAATTCATCCATGTGCTTTATAATGTTTGGAGTCATTAAGATGTAATTAAATGTTACTTCCTACATGTTTGACTCATGTTTCCTTTAATGCACACTTGCACGGACTTGTTTGATTATTGTGCTTGTCTTATCACATGTTGGTTGGGTGTTCTCACTTCAATCCTGTCCTTAAAACGAACCAAGCGCGATAATTTTTTATAAGGAAATTGTGCATATAAAAACCGTTTTGTGAGATTGTGTGCTTTGTTTAAGAACGGGGAGGGGCTGCGAAAGGTAATTATTTCTTCTTTGCGCAAAAGCCACCGTTCCCAAGGACCTAAAAAATGGAGGAATTTTATTATCCGGGGTCCAAAAAGGTTTAAAAGAGCCCGAAAAAATTGAAAGGCAATAAAAAAAAAATATTCATGCCAAATATGGGACATTTAGGTTTTTGCACCAATTCTCCAAAGTTTGAGAATTTAGATTACCTCTAAAAGAATATATATATGAGGGAGTTTGGTTGGAGAATTTAAAACGGGTTTGCACGTCCTTGAATTGATTGAAAATGCGCTTTATAGTTTTGGACGTTATTGGTGTGGAAATCACTTTGACTTTGATTTGTTGATTTGTATAAGACGATGTCATTTAAATTCAACAAATTTTTACACCTAAGGATACTTTTGATGCTCATTCGTTAGGGGTACACATATGCATCGTGCACATATGATTGATTGAGTTGATTTACCTATCGAATGTGTTCACACCCATTCATTCCGTTTCCATGACTTGGTTGTTTGAGTCTAAATCCATGGTGTGATTTTTGTAGCATTTTTTTTCAAATGGTATCTATTTTTTTTATCTTTGTATGAAAAATTTGAAAAATCAAAAATAGTTTGCGAAGATTTTTTTGCATCTCCTTGCATGAGCACGCTTTCCATTTGATTGATCCTTGCATGAGCACGTTTTGAATATCGTGTCACCCCGATTTTGCTTGTTTGATTCATTCTTCTTATTTGTCTATTTGGGGACATCATAAAAAGGGGGAGAAAGAATTATCTTGTTTTGGGGGAGTTTGAATTTTGGGGGAGTTTTGAGATTTGACTTATGCTTATCATATATTTGTATCTATGTTTATCTCATTTCAAACTCGATATGTCACTTGGTATTTTTCTTTATCTCATGTGTGTAGGTACTACATTGATGATCTCTGAATTGCACACCCTGATGAGAAAAGATTTCAGATTCCTGAAGATTTGAAGAACAAACGATGAAGACTTATTCATTTGTATCTTTCCAGTTTTGGGTTCATGGAAGGGTAGATTTGTATAGGCAATTTTGTTATTTGATAATTCGGATGTTGGTTTTTATGTATGTACCGGCATAGACATAGGGGGAGATTTGTAAGGACATTTTTATCATGTCCGTTATCGTAATGTTTTGTATGTCGTACGCCGTTACATTTGGCACGTCTCTGCTCGATCACATGTGACGGCCCCAATCCGAATTTCGGGAATCAAGCATCCTGCACCTCCATCATGTGTCCTACATCGGCCCCAACGACTTCAAGTTCCATGATTTTAGGGACTAAATGCAAGTGGTACGGAAGAGAAGTCAAAACAGTGAAATATGGCACGATATGGATGTTCAAGGGCAATTGGGTAATTGTACAGCCATCGACTGGAGAATAGGTCAACTGGAAAGTTGAAGAGCTTGCCGGAACAAAGATACTGGAAGAAACGACACCTCAATCCAAGCTACGGTGAAGAAGTTATGGCCCCTTGAAGATGGAGGAAATTCCAAGATGGAATCAGGATTTACAGAAGCCGGACCGGTCCGCCCCATATAAAAAGGAACCGATCCGCCAGCAGACCGATCCTCCCAGGCACGGACCGGTCCGCCCTGCAAAATGAGGCCAGTATTCCCCGGACCGAATGCGAACCGATGGAGCAGAATTTTAAAAGAACCGGTCCGATGTCGGACCGATCCGCCTAGGACCCGGACCGGTCCGCCTGGGATAATTACGAGAAGTCCCAGATTTTTTAAACACCTCCTTTGTTCCCCTATTTATACCAACTTTGGGAGAGATGTTTTCCAAGACTTTTCAAGATGAAATTTAGAGTCCTTATTCTACAAGTCTTCACCTTTTTGAGTTCCCCATCCGCCCAGGCACGGACCGGTCCGCCCTGCAAAATGAGGCCAGTATTCCCCGGACCGAATGCGAACCGATGGAGCAGAATTTTAAAAGAACCGGTCCGATGTCGGACCGATCCGCCTAGGACCCGGACCGGTCCGCCTGGGATAATTACGAGCAGTCCCAGATTTTTTAAACACCTCCTTTGTTCCCCTATTTATACCAACTTCGGGAGAGATGTTATCCAAGACTTTTCAAGACGAAATTTAGAGTCCTTATTCTACAAGTCTTCACCTTTTTGAGTTCCCCAACTCATGTTTGATTCACACAACTTTTCCAATCCTTTGTGAATTAGTTTGTAACCCAAGAACACAACCTTGAGTTTTGTTCAAACCTTGTGGAGAAGCCGTTCTCTTCTTCATTGCAGCCCTCCTGGAAAGGGAAAATTCCAGCCGACAAACTTGTGGAGAAGCCGTTTCTCTTCTTCAAAGTTTCCCTACTGGAAAGGGATATCTCCAGCCGCGACTACAGAATCCGATACCCGAGGGTAATTCTTAGTCAAAAACTTGTATTTCAGTGTAATCCGATTGTAAGCCGTTTCTCTTACAAATTATAGTGATATACAAATGGTTTTGCCCCCGTGGGGGATTTTTCCTTAATAGCATGTGTTTGAATGTTCTTGCTTAGATTATCATCTTATTCAATCACATAACTAATGCAGGTTTAAGGTTTGTTTGTGCTAAAAGGGTTGATTGGAATCTTGCGAATTATTTTTTAATCAATTATCACACACCGGACCTATTCGGTTTCTCAGAATAAAACGTAACAATACGAATACGAATATTCAAATCAACTGCGAATATCAATTGCAATTATATCAATATAATTTCTCAACAACACATTAACCGGGTCAGCAAGCCTCACCACCGTACCGCGCCTATGCATTTTTCTAGCATATCCGAAAAAAGAAATATTGGCGGGTGCCCAACTTCACTGCCATATTAAAATCTCATGACAACATGCTCAACACCAAATATAATACCACATGAATCAAAATTAGATTCCAACAATAATTTTTCAGATTTCCAAATGAGTTTAGCAATTCAAATATGAGTTCACTAATCACATGAAATCAAATGGAGTAACACTCGCGAGATTAAGGAGCATATTGTGTAAACCTCCATACCTCAAAATCATGACATGAATCATCACATAATTTCAGCCTCAAAATCTAAACACACCATCACGTTCGTCTCACGAAAATAATCAAATCCCGTTCTAGCCCAAACTCGAGAAAACACCAAATAAGCCTTCTAATCTAAGGTTGAAATCTTGAATAAGTTTGCGTCTATGCTTTGTATATGAAAGGCAGTTATTTTGGAGAGGACTTCTAATTGAAAAGTTTGAGAAATAGTGAATTGAAAAGCCAAGGCACGAACTTGTTGATATATAAAGGATTAAGAGTTTGATTAAGAAAAGAGTTCTAATTAGATACAAATACTAAAAATTTTATTCCGGACGATCGGACCGTTGGAATTGGATGAAATTTCTCAGAGAATTAGCTGAAAACGAGAGGAAGCTACAGAAAAAAATTCTGCTCGATCGGACTATTCAATATTTTTAAATATTTTTTTTTGCAATAGATTTTTATGTTTTGAGGACTCTTAGAGAGTTTTATGTTTTGAGGACTCTTTTATATAGTAAAAATTCAATTAAAACTCTACTTTAATTCCGATTTGGAAACCGTTTGAAATTCTCGTCTTTAAAAATAATAACCAACATATTTGAGCAATAAAAATAATTTTATCTCAAAATTTATGTTTCCTCTTTATTTTGAAAATACCCCAAAAATTACGCCAGTGGTTACACTTCCCCACTAACAATGGAATTTCGACCTCGAAATTCGTCGAATACCTAACTCTAAAAAATCAGGCCAACAATCTCCAAAAATAATCTCGTCTCCAAAAATAAATTCCTCACATCTAATCTAGATGAATAACGCAAAACGATTCTCTAAAAATTTATATCTCCAAAATACGCACCACAAAAATGCGACAGAGCCAAAATCCAAGATCCGAGGGTTGTCGTATACCTAACCTCTGATACCATTCTGTAACACCCCGCCCGCCCGGGGAGAGCATACGGAGCGCTACTCATCGATAAAACTAACCAAAATCATAATATATCAAGGTATAGAGCATCTAAAAACCATAATATAAAAGAAACAACTAATCTCATCTTCAAATTAATAAAACAAATCTCTTGAAATAATTACAACAATCTAACTATCTCGAAAACGAATAAATCTCCAAATGCTCTATACATCAAAATAAATAAATACAAAGCTTATCTCTTGTATTAAAATCTTCCCAAAATAATCCTCGTTATAAATCATCCCAATCAAATACAGAGCGCCCAAAATCTGCGCTAACCTGCCACTAAAAGAAAATATGGGGAAGTGCACAACACGATAGGAAGGATGCTCAACAAATATTAGCGGTGAATAAAACGTAACAATACGAATATTCAAATCAAATGCGAATCTCAATAGCAATTATATCAATATAATTTCTCAACAACACATTAACCGGGTCAACAAGCCTCACCACCGTACCGCGCCTATGCATTTTTCTAGCATATCCGGAAAAAGAAATGTTGGCGGGTGCCCAACTTCAGTGCCATATTAAAATCTCATGACAACATGCTCAACACCAAATATAATACCACATGAATCGAAATTATATTCCAACAATAATTTTCCAGATTTCCAAATGAATTTAGCAATTCAAATATGAGTTCAATAATCATATAAAATCACATGGAGTAACACTCGCGAGATTAAGGAGCTTATTGTGTAAACCTCCATATCTCAAAATCATGACATGAATCATCACATAATTTCAGCCTCAAAATCTAAACACACCATCACGTTCTTCTCGCGAAAATAATCAAATCTCGTTCTAGCCCAAACTCGAGAAAACACCAAATAAGCCTTCTAATCAAAGGTTGAAATCTTGAATATGTTTGCGGCTATGGTTTGTATACGAAAGGGAGTAATTTTGGAAAGGACTTCTGATTGAAAAGTTTGAGAAATAGGGAATTGAAAACCCAAGGCAAGAACTTGTTGATATATAAAGGATTAAGAGTTTGATTAAGAAAAGAGTTTTAATTAGATACAAACACTAAAAATTTTATCCCGGACGATGGGACCGTTGGAATTGGATGAAATTATACCGAGAATTAGCTGAAGACGAGAGGAAGCTACAGAAAAAAATTCAACTCGATCGGATCTTTTAGTATTTTTAAATATTTGTTTTTGCAAGAGAGTTTTATGTTTTGAGGACTCTTCTATATAGTAAAAATTCAATTAAAACTCTACTTTAATTCCGATTTCAAAACCGTTTGAAATTATCGCGTTTAAAAATAATAACCAACATATTTGAGTAATAAAAATAATTTAATATCAAATTTTTTTTTTCCTCTTTATTTCTAAAATACTACAAAAATTACGCGTGTGGTTAGACTTCCCCACTAAAAATGGAATTTCGCCCTCGAAATTCACCGAATACCTAACTCTAAAATATTAGGCCAACAATCTCCAAAAATAATCTCGTCACCAAAAAAAAATTCCTCACATCTAATCTAGATGCCTAACGCAAAACGATTCCCTAAAAATTTCTATCTCCAAAATATGAGCCACAAAAACGCGACAGAGCCAAAATCCAAGACCCGAGGGTTGTCGTATACCTAAGCTCTGATACCATTCTGAAACACCCCGCCCGCCCGGGGAGAGCATACGGAGCGCTACTCATCGATAAAACTAACCAAAACCACAATATAACAAGGTATAGAGCATCTAAAAACCATAATAGAAAAGAAACCACTAATCTCATCTTCAAATTAATAAAACAAATCTCTTGGCATAATTACAACAATATAACTATCTCGAATACGAATAAATCTCCAAATGCTCTATACATCAAAATAAATAAATACACGTCTTATCTCTTGTATTAAAATCTTACCAAAAAAATCCTCGTTATAAATCATCCCAATAAAATTCAAAGCGCCCAAAATCTGCGTTAACCTGCCACTAAAAGAAAATATGGGGAAGTGCACAACACGACAGGAAAGATGCTCAACAAATATTAGCGGTGAATAAAACGTAACAATACGAATACGAATATTCAAATCAAATGTGAATCTCAATAGCAATTATATCAATATAATTTCTCAACAACACATTAATCGAGTCAGCAAGCCTCACCATCGTACCACGCCTATGCATTTTTCTAGCATATCCGGAAAAAGAAATATCGGCGGGTGCACAACTTCGGTGCCATATTAAAATCTCATGACAACATGCTCAACACCAAATATAATATCACATGAATCGAAATTAGATTCCAACAATAATTTTCCAGATTTCCAAATGAATTTAGCAATTCAAATATGAGTTCAATAATCACATGAAATCAAATGGAGTAACACTCGCGAGATTAAGGAGCATATTGTGAAAACCTCCATACCTCAAAATCATGACATGAATCATCACATAATTTCAGCCTCAAAATCTAAACTCACCATCACGTTCTACTCGCGAAAATAATCAAATCTCGTTCTAGCCCAAACTCGAGAAAACACCAAATAAGCCTTTTAATCTAAGGTTGAAATCCTTAATAAGTTAGCGGCTATGGTTTGTATATGAAAGGGAGTAATTTTGGAGAGGACTTCTGATTGAAAAGTTTGAGAAAAAGTGAATTGAAAAGCCAAGCCACGAACTTGTTGATATATAAAGGATTAAGAGTTTGAATAAGAAAAGAGTTCTAATTAGATACAAACACTAAAATTTTTATTCCGGACGATCGGACCGTTGAAATTGTATAAAATTTTACAGAGAATTAGCTGAAGACGAGAGGAAGCTACATGAAAAAAATCAGCTCGATCGGACCGTTCTATATTTTTAATTTTTTTTTTTGCAAGAGAGTTTTATGTTTTGAGGACTCTTAGAGAGTTTTATGTTTTCAAGACTCTTCTATATAGTAAAAATTCAATTAAAACTCTTCTTTAATTCCGATTTCGAAACCGTTTGAAATTCTCGCCTTTAAAAATAATAAACAACATATTTGAGCAATAAAAATAATTTTATCTCAAAATTTATTTTTCCTCTTTATTTTGAAAATATCCCAAAAATTACGCCGGTGGTTACACTTCCCCACTAACAATGAAATTTCGCCCTCGAAATTCGCCGAATACCTAACTCTAAAAAATCAGGCCAACAATCTCCAAAAATAATCTCGTCACCAAAAATAAATTCCTCACATCTAATCTAGATGACTAACGCAAAACGATTCTCTAAAAATTTATATCTCCAAAATACGGGCCACAAAAATGCGACAGAGCCAAAATCCAAGATCCGAGGGTTGTCGTATACCTAAGCTCTGATACCATTCTGTAACACCCCGCCCGCCCGGGGAGAGCATACGGAGCGCTACTCATCGATAAAACTAACCAAAATCATAATATAACAAGGTATAGAGCATCTAAAAACCATAATAGAAAAGAAACCACTAATCTCATCTTCAAATTAATAAAACAAATCTCTTGAAATAATTACAACAATCTAACTATCTCGAAAACGAATAAATCTCCAAATGCTCTATACATCAAAATAAATAAATCCAAGTCTTATCTCTTGTACTAAAATCTTCCCAAAATAATCCTCGTTATAAATCATCCCAGTCAAATACAAAGCGCCCAAAATCTGCGCTAACCTGCCACTAAAAGAAAATATGGGGAAGTGCACAACACGACAGGAAGGATGCTCAACAAATATTAGCGGTGAATTAAACGTAACAATACAAATACGAATATTCAAATCAAATGCGAATCTCAATAGCAATTATATCAATATAATTTCTCAACAACACATTAACCGGGTCAGCAAGCCTCACCACCGTACCGCGCCTATGCATTTTTCTAGCATATCCGGAAAAAAAAATGTTAGCGGGTGCCCAACTTCAGTGCCATATTAAAATCTCATGACAACATGCTCAACACCAAATATAATACCACATGAATCGAAATTAGATTCCAACAATAATTTTCCAGATTTCCAAATGAATTTCGTAATTCAAATATGAGTTCAATAATCAAATGAAATCACATGGAGTAACACTCGCGAGATTAAGGAGCTTATTGTGTAAACCTCCATACCTCAAAATTATGACATGAATCATCACATAATTTCAGCCTCAAAATCTAAACACACCATCATGTTCTTCTCTTGAAAATAATCAAATCTCGTTCTATCCCAAACTCGAGAAAACACCAAATAAGCCTTCTAATCTAAGGTTGAAATCTTGAATAAGTTTGCGGCTATGGCTTGTATATGATAGGGAGTAATTTTGGAAAGGAGTTCTGATTGAAAAGTTTGAGAAATAGTGAATTGAAAAGCCAAGGCACGAACTTGTTGATATATAAAGGATTAAGAGTTTGATTAAGAAAAGAGTTCTAATTAGATACAAACACTAAAAATTTTATTCCGGACGATCGGACCGTTGGAATTGGATGAAATTGTACAGAGAATTAGCTGAAGATGAGAGGAAGCTACATAAAAAATTCAACTCGATCGGATCGTTCAACTTTTTTAAATATTTTTTTTTGCAAGAGAGTTTTATGTTTTGAGGACTCTTAGAGAGTTTTATGTTTTGAGGACTCTTCTATATTGTAAAAATTCAATTAAAACTCTACTTTAATTCCGATTTCGAAACCGTTTGAAATTCTCGCCTTTAAAAATAATAACCAACATATTTGAGTAATAAAAATAATTTTATCTCAATTTTTTTTCCTCTCTATTTTGAAAATACTACAAAAATTACGCGTGTGGTTAGACTTCCCCACTAACAATGGAATTTCGCCCTCGAAATTCGCCGAATACCTAACTCTAAAATATTAGGCCAACAATCTCCAAAAATAATCTCGTCACCAAAAATAAATTCCTCACATCTAATCTAGATTCCTAACGCAAAACGATTCTCTAAAAATTTCTATCTCCAAAATACGCGCCACAAAAACGCGACAGAGCCAAAATCCAAGACCCGAGGGTTGTCGTATACCTAAGCTCTGATACCATTCTGAAACACCCCGCCCGCCCAGGGAGAGCATACGGAGCGCTACTGATCGATAAAACTAACCAAAACCACAATATAACAAGGTATAGAGCATCTAAAAAACATAATAGAAAAGAAACCACTAATCTCATCTTCAAATTAATAAAACAAATCTCTTGAAATAATTACAACAATCTAACTATCTCGAAAACGAATAAATCTCCAAATGCTCTATACATCAAAATAAATAAATACAAGTCTTATCTCTTGTATTAAAATCTTACCAAAACAATCCTCGTTATAAATCATCCCAATCAAATTCAAAGCGCCCAAAATCTGCGCTAACCTGCCACTAAAAGAAAATATGGGGAAGTGCACAACACGACAGGAAAGATGCTCAACAAATATTAGCGGTGAATAAAACGTAACAATACGAATACGAATATTCAAATCAAATGCGAATCTCAATAGCAATTATATCAATATATTATTTCAACAACACATTAATCGAGTCAGCAAGCCTCACCACCGTACCGCGCCAATGCATTTTTCTAGCATATCCGGAAAAAGAAATATCGGCGGGTGCCCAACTTCAGTGCCATATTAAAATCTCATGACAACATGCTCAACACCAAATATAATACCACATGAATCGAAATTAGATTCCAACAATAATTTTCCAGATTTCCAAATGAATTTAGCAATTCAAATATGAGTTCAATAATCACATGAAATCAAATGGAGTAACACTCGCGAGATTAAGGATCATATTGTGTAAACCTCCATACCTCAAAATCATGACATGAATCATCACATAATTTCAGCCTCAAAATCTAAACACACCGTCACGTTCTTCTCGCGAAAATAATCAAATCTCGTTCTAGCCCAAACTCGAGAAAACACCAAATAAGCCTATTAATCTAAGGTTGAAATCTTGAATAAGTTAGCGGCTATGGTTTGTATATGAAAGGGAGTAATTTTGGAGAGGACTTCTGATTGAAAAGTTTGAGAAAAAGTGAATTGAAAAGCCAAGACACGAACTTGTTGATATATAAAGGATTAAGAGTTTGATTAAGAAAAGAGTTCTAATTAGATACAAACACTAGAAATTTTATTCCGGACGATCATACCGTTGAAAATGGATAAAATTTCACAGAGAATTAGCTGAAGACGAGAGGAAGCTACAGGAAAAAATTCAGCTCGATCGCACCGTTCAATATTTTTAAACATTCTTTTTGCAAGAGAGTTTTATGTTTTGAGGATTCTTAGAGAGTTTTATGTTTTGAGGACTCTTCAATATAGTAAAAATACAATTAAAACTCTTCTTTAATTCCGATTTCGAAACCGTTTGAAATTCTCGCCTTTAAAAATAATAACCAACATATTTGAGCAATAAAATTAATTTTATCTCAAAATTTATTTTTCCTCTTTATTTTGAAAATACCCCAAAAATTACGCCGGTGGTTACACTTCCCCACTAACAATGGAATTTCGCCCTCGAAATTCGCCGAATACCTAACTCTAAAAAATCAGGCCAATAATCTCCAAAAATAATCTCGTGACCAAAAATAAATTCCTCACATCTAATCTAGATGACTAACGCAAAACGATTCTCTAAAAAATTATATCTCCAAAATACGCGCCACAAAAATGCGACAGAGCCAAAATCCAAGATCCGAGGGTTGTCGTATACCTAAGCTCTGATACCATTCTATAACACCCCACCCGCCCGGGGAGAGCATACGGAGCGCTACTCATCGATAAAACTAACCAAAATCATAATATAACAAGGTATAGAGCATCTAAAAACCATAATAGAAAAGAAACCACTAATCTCATCTTTAAATTAATAAAACAAATCTCTTGAAACAATTACAACAATCTAACTATCTCGAAAACGAATAAATCTCCAAATGATCTATACATCAAAATAAATAAATCCAAGTCTTATCTCTTGTATTAAAATCTTCCCAAAATAATCCTCATTATAAATCATCCCAATCAAATACAAAGCGCCCAAAATCTGCGCTAACCTGCCACTAAAAGAAAATATGGGGAAGTGCACAACACGACAGGAAGGATGCTCAACAAATATTAGCGGTGAATAAAACGTAACAATACAAATACGAATATTCAAGTCAAATGCGAATCTCAATAGCAATTATATCAATATAATTTCTCAACAACACATTAACCGGGTCAGCAAGCCTCACCACCGTACCGTGCCTATGCATTTTTCTAGCATATCCGGAAAAAGAAATGTTGGCGGGTGCCCAACTTCAGTGCCATATTAAAATCTCATGACAACATGCTCAACACCAAATATAATACCACATGAATCGAAATTAGATTCCAACAATAATTTTCCAGATTTCCAAATGAATTTAGCAATTCAAATATGAGTTCAATAATCAAATGAAATCACATGGAGTAACACTCGCGAGATTAAGGAGCTTATTGTGTAAACCTCCATACCTCAAAATCATGACATGAATCATCACATAATTTCACCCTCAAAATCTAAACACACCATCATGTTCTTCTCGCGAAAATAATCAAATCTCGTTCTATCCCAAACTCGAGAAAACACCAAATAAGCCTTCTAATCTAAGGTTGAAATCTTGAATAAGTTTGCGGCTATGGTTTGTATATGAAAGGGAGTAATTTTGGAAAGGACTTCTGATTGAAAAGTTTGAGAAATAGTGAATTGAAAAGCCAAGGCACGAACTTGTTGATATATAAAGGATTAAGAGTTTGATTAAGAAAACAGTTCTAATTAGATACAAACACTAAAAATTTTATTCCGGACGATCGGACCGTTGGAATTGGATGAAATTTTACAGAGATTAGCTGAAGACGAGAGGAAGCTACTAAAAAAATTCAACTCGATCGGATCGTTCAGTATTTTTAAATATTTTTTTTGCAAGAGAATTTTATGTTTTGAGGACTCTTAGAGAGTTTTATGTTTTGAGGACTCTTCTATATAGTAAAAATTCAATTAAAACTCTACTTTAATTCCGATTTCGAAACCGTTTGAAATTCTCGCCTTTAAAAATAATAACCAACATATTTGAGTAATAAAAATAATTTTATCTTAAATTTTTTTTCCTCTTTATTTTGAAAATACTACAAAAATTAGGCGTGTGGTTAGACTTCCCCACTAACTATGGAATTTCGCCCTCAAAATTCACCGAATACCTAACTCTAAAATATTAGGCCAACAATCTCCAAAATTAATCTCGTCACCAAAAATAAATTCCTCACATCTAATCTAGACGCCTAACGCAAAACGATTCTCTAAAAATTTCTATCTCCAAAATACGCCCCACAAAAACGCGACAGAGCCAAAATCCAAGATCCGAGGGTTGTCGTATACCTAAGCTCTGATACCATTCTGAAACACCCCGCCCGCCCGGGGAGAGCATACGGAGCGCTACTCATCGATAAAACTAACCAAAACCACAATATAACAAGGTATAGAGCATCTAAAAACCATAATAGAAAAGAAACCACTAATCTCATCTTCAAATTAATAAAACAAATCTCTTGGCATAATTACAACAATATAACTATCTCGAATACGAATAAATCTCCAAATGCTCTATACATCAAAATAAATAAATACAAGTCTTATCTCTTGTATTAAAATCTTACCAAAAAAATCCTCGTTATAAATCATCCCAATAAAATTCAAAGCGCCCAAAATCTGCGTTAACCTGCCACTAAAAGAAAATATGGGGAAGTGCACAACACGACAGGAAAGATGCTCAACAAATATTAGCGGTGAATAAAACGTAACAATACGAATACGAATATTCAAATCAAATGTGAATCTCAATAGCAATTATATCAATATAATTTCTCAACAACACATTAATCGAGTCAGCAAGCCTCACCATCGTACCACGCCTATGCATTTTTGTAGCATATCCGTAAAAAGAAATATCGGCGGGTGCACAACTTCGGTGCCATATTAAAATCTCATGACAACATGCTCAACACCAAATATAATATCACATGAATCGAAATTAGATTCCAACAATAATTTTCCAGATTTCCAAATGAATTTAGCAATTCAAATATGAGTTCAATAATCACATGAAATCAAATGGAGTAACACTCGCGAGATTAAGGAGCATATTGTGAAAACCTCCATACCTCAAAATCATGACATGAATCATCACATAATTTCAGCCTCAAAATCTAAACTCACCATCACGTTCTACTCGCGAAAATAATCAAATCTCGTTCTAGCCCAAACTCGAGAAAACACCAAATAAGCCTTTTAATCTAAGGTTGAAATCCTTAATAAGTTAGCGGCTATGGTTTGTATATGAAAGGGAGTAATTTTGGAGAGGACTTCTGATTGAAAAGTTTGAGAAAAAGTGAATTGAAAAGCCAAGCCACGAACTTGTTGATATATAAAGGATTAAGAGTTTGAATAAGAAAAGAGTTCTAATTAGATACAAACACTAAAATTTTTATTCCGGACGATCGGACCGTTGAAATTGTATAAAATTTTACAGAGAATTAGCTGAAGACGAGAGGAAGCTACAGGAAAAAAATCAGCTCAATCGGACCGTTCAATATTTTTATTTTTTATTTTTGCAAGAGAGTTTTATGTTTTGAGGACTCTTGGAGAGTTTTATGTTTTCAAGACTCTTCTATATAGTAAAAATTCAATTAATACTCTTCTTTAATTCCGATTTCGAAACCGTTTGAAATTCTCGCCTTTAAAAATAATAAACAACATATTTGAGCAATAAAAATAATTTTATCTCAAAATTTATTTTTCCTCTTTATTTTGAAAATATCCCAAAAATTACGCCGGTGGTTACACTTCCCCACTAACAATGAAATTTCGCCCTCGAAATTCGCCGAATACCTAACTCTAAAAAATCAGGCCAACAATCTCCAAAAATAATCTCGTCACCAAAAATAAATTCCTCACATCTAATCTAGATGACTAACGCAAAACGATTCTCTAAAAATTTATATCTCCAAAATACGGGCCACAAAAATGCGACAGAGCCAAAATCCAAGATCCGAGGGTTGTCGTATACCTAAGCTCTGATACCATTCTGTAACACCCCGCCCGCCCGGGGAGAGCATACGGAGCGCTACTCATCGATAAAACTAACCAAAATCATAATATAACAAGGTATAGAGCATCTAAAAACCATAATAGAAAAGAAACCACTAATCTCATCTTCAAATTAATAAAACAAATCTCTTGAAATAATTACAACAATCTAACTATCTCGAAAACGAATAAATCTCCAAATGCTCTATACATCAAAATAAATAAATCCAAGTCTTATCTCTTGTACTAAAATCTTCCCAAAATAATCCTCGTTATAAATCATCCCAGTCAAATACAAAGCGCCCAAAATCTGCGCTAACCTGCCACTAAAAGAAAATATGGGGAAGTGCACAACACGACAGGAAGGATGCTCAACAAATATTAGCGGTGAATTAAACGTAACAATACAAATACGAATATTCAAATCAAATGCGAATCTCAATAGCAATTATATCAATATAATTTCTCAACAACACATTAACCGGGTCAGCAAGCCTCACCACCGTACCGCGCCTATGCATTTTTCTAGCATATCCGGAAAAAAAAATGTTAGCGGGTGCCCAACTTCAGTGCCATATTAAAATCTCATGACAACATGCTCAACACCAAATATAATACCACATGAATCGAAATTAGATTCCAACAATAATTTTCCAGATTTCCAAATGAATTTCGTAATTCAAATATGAGTTCAATAATCAAATGAAATCACATGGAGTAACACTCGCGAGATTAAGGAGCTTATTGTGTAAACCTCCATACCTCAAAATTATGACATGAATCATCACATAATTTCAGCCTCAAAATCTAAACACACCATCATGTTCTTCTCTTGAAAATAATCAAATCTCGTTCTATCCCAAACTCGAGAAAACACCAAATAAGCCTTCTAATCTAAGGTTGAAATCTTGAATAAGTTTGCGGCTATGGCTTGTATATGATAGGGAGTAATTTTGGAAAGGAGTTCTGATTGAAAAGTTTGAGAAATAGTGAATTGAAAAGCCAAGGCACGAACTTGTTGATATATAAAGGATTAAGAGTTTGATTAAGAAAAGAGTTCTAATTAGATACAAACACTAAAAATTTTATTCCGGACGATCGGACCGTTGGAATTGGATGAAATTGTACAGAGAATTAGCTGAAGATGAGAGGAAGCTACATAAAAAATTCAACTCGATCGGATCGTTCAACTTTTTTAAATATTTTTTTTTGCAAGAGAGTTTTATGTTTTGAGGACTCTTAGAGAGTTTTATGTTTTGAGGACTCTTCTATATTGTAAAAATTCAATTAAAACTCTACTTTAATTCCGATTTCGAAACCGTTTGAAATTCTCGCCTTTAAAAATAATAACCAACATATTTGAGTAATAAAAATAATTTTATCTCAATTTTTTTTCCTCTCTATTTTGAAAATACTACAAAAATTACGCGTGTGGTTAGACTTCCCCACTAACAATGGAATTTCGCCCTCGAAATTCGCCGAATACCTAACTCTAAAATATTAGGCCAACAATCTCCAAAAATAATCTCGTCACCAAAAATAAATTCCTCACATCTAATCTAGATTCCTAACGCAAAACGATTCTCTAAAAATTTCTATCTCCAAAATACGCGCCACAAAAACGCGACAGAGCCAAAATCCAAGACCCGAGGGTTGTCGTATACCTAAGCTCTGATACCATTCTGAAACACCCCGCCCGCCCAGGGAGAGCATACGGAGCGCTACTGATCGATAAAACTAACCAAAACCACAATATAACAAGGTATAGAGCATCTAAAAAACATAATAGAAAAGAAACCACTAATCTCATCTTCAAATTAATAAAACAAATCTCTTGAAATAATTACAACAATCTAACTATCTCGAAAACGAATAAATCTCCAAATGCTCTATACATCAAAATAAATAAATACAAGTCTTATCTCTTGTATTAAAATCTTACCAAAACAATCCTCGTTATAAATCATCCCAATCAAATTCAAAGCGCCCAAAATCTGCGCTAACCTGCCACTAAA